>CM061914.1:27437814-27904062 GCA_031002005.1 Vandiemenella viatica | reverse complement strand
AATCCAGATCCTTTACATTGACAGTAACTGCAGTGTTGTATAACAATTTTAATAGTAAAAACTAGCAGTTTTTCCTTTCACCTTCATTCTGTTCTAGATCCAAAAGTGCCCCACTATTCTCAAGCAAGCTGGTGCATTCTCGTATCTTCTGCATCATAACATTTCCATGCCAACTTGCAAAAACTCCTCTTCTAGATTAGCCTAAATAATGTACAAATACATTTTAGACACCCATTAAAACTTTATACCTCCACTATATAATCATACAAAATATTTAGATTAGTATCTGTCTGCCTAAAACAGTTCTAAATTTTATGATTTATCTTTATTTCAAGCAAACCAGCTCAACTAAATGCACTGTATATATCTCCTTTAACTGTTCACAATCCTCTCTCAAACTAATCACAATGTTATATACAGAAATCCTCCAATTTTAACCCTACGAAATAATCACTGAATGGAATAATAAGAAACAAGGCCCTGTTCTCATGTTCACTTACAATACTACACTTCATACCCTCCCAATCTTTGCTTCCTACCTCTTAAGATCTACTCTTCAGCAAATCCTTTTTCACTATGTTTCTAAACATTTTTGTGCGAGGTCCACTGTCAGTCTACCAATATGATCAGCAATATCTTCAACAAATCCCATTAACAGATTCACATGAATAGCCCCATCCTAAACTCATGCTTCATTATATGCTTTTATCTCACAGACGTTCCTGATATCTTGTACAAGCTCTTTCAACTACTCATCCTCCACTGAAATCAAACAAATTGGCCTATAGTTTAGACTATTTTGTCTCCCCACTCTTATCTGGTGCTACTACATCATTTACACTTAATCAATAAACCACATGTCTATCTGAATAATAATTCCCCACATAGTACACCATTGTTTCGTTATATAGATATGACAATATTTCCTTCATCATCTTTGGACTTTAATCTCCCCAGTTCAATTATATCATTCTCTAAAATTATTTCCAGCCTCTCATCATATATATTATTTCTAGAAGATTTTTGTCACAAGCCATTTCTCCCTTCATACTTAACTGAAATCTAAGAATATGGTGTCATTTTAAAGCTTAAGGTCTCACATCATATTTTAAGGAAGGAATTTTTTGGAATTCAACCCCTACAGAGTAAAAAATGCAGTTTTTTGTACCATGAACAATTTATCTCCATGCATTCCTACCCAAAATAGATAAATAAAGTATCATTTTAAAGATTAAGAACTCCACTTTTGTGACAACATGTATTAAGACAGGAATTTTTCGGAATTAGACCCTTAAAGGGCAAAAGTATTAATATTTTGGTACGCCTTTGTTTCATGGGCCATTTATCTCCCTTGATATCTAACCGATTTAGATAAAGAAGGTGTCGCTTTAAAGATTAAGGTCTCTGCTGTGGTCACATCATACTTTGAGACAGGAATTTTTTTGGAATTTGACCCTTAAAGGGCAAAATTATCATTATTATTATTATCAGGTATCAGGTTCTCACCATGGCAACTCACATAGAAGCAGGATTTGAGAGACGATTGAAGACTACGATACGGTGTGGAGAAAGGGCATGGTATACAAACTGCTGAACATTTTGAAGTGCAAAAAAAAAAAAAAAAAAAAAAAAAAAATCACTTGTCTGATCAGTACCACACTAGCTAACCAAACTTCCAGGTTGTCTCAGATAGTAAGATAAGAAAGTAAGAAGAGTAGTTTAACAGCAGACCTCAAAACCCTGAGCAACTATTTTAAGAAATGGCATCTTGTTCCCAGTATCAGCAAGACGGAAACTAGTGTCTTCCTTCTTAACAATCGGGCGGTGAATCTCTTCTTCATGGCATTCCTCTCCAACACAACCCCTTCCCCAAGTATTTGGAAGTCATAATGGATGGCACGTTGTCTTACAATAAACCGCTAAACAACCTTGCAGCAAAATTAAGAACCAGAAATAATATTCTGCAGAAGTTAACTGGCACCTATCGGGGAGTATCCGCCTCCACAATTCGCACATCAGCACTGAGCCTTGTGTATTCTGCAGCTGAGTGTTGCTGATCTGTTTGGATGAATAGCACCAACATCAAAAAGATCGACATACAAAGAGGTTGTGTGTTGTTGGTACTTCAATAAATGTATATATATATATAAAACTAGAAATGATAGGGAAATATGACCCAACACTTCTCCATAAAATCCTACCCACTGCCCCACGCACATGTTTTAGCAGACCACCAAATCTAAAAAAAATATTTTGGTTCACAAGTACTCCCCCAAACTACCAAAGGGATCATTTCCGTGCAACAGACCCCATTGTAAAACATGCAGCATGTATCCAGCCACTACCACTTACCCCAATCCTACCACAGGTGAAACATTCCCCATCATTGGTCATGCTACTTGCATGACAACACACCTCTTATATCAACTTACATGCCTCCATTGCTCCAGCTCATATATAGGCCTCACTACTAACCCCCAAGCTATCAGAATGAATGGCCACAGGCAGACAGTATATACTAACAATGAGGCCCATCCATTTGCAAAACATGCCAGTTCCCACAAACTGAATAATTTTAACATCTGTTTCTCAGTTAGGGCGGTCAGAGTTATCCCTGACAACACAGCCTCCGCTGAATTTCGTAGATGGGAACTAGCCTATCAGAATATCCTTGACACCAGACATCCTCCTGGCCTCAATCTCCAATAAATTCCTCCCACCAGACCCATTTACATTTCTTATATTTTATTTTTCACTTATAGTTTTTCAAAATTTGTTTTTTATATATGTATTATCACTCAATTATTATGTTCGTCTACCACTTTCAATGATAATATATCGTCAACAGTATCGATTATCGATCCAATATTTGAGGTTCCCCTCCCCCCTCCTACACTACAATCCGCAGTCTCTGTGTACACATCTGACTCCGCCTGTATGCCGAAATATTGCGCTTCTCTTGTGTTTGTTTTTTTTTTGTGCTCGTCATCCCAGCCACCTTCATCTGTGGTAAGTGTTGGGTCATATTTCCCTATCCTTCCTTAGTTTTGTTGCCTTAAAGCATTTACCTGCTCATTGTTACTTATATATATATATATATATATATATATAGATTGTTAGGAAACAAAGGCGCTAAAAGCGGATATATTCAACATTAGGGATAGGATAAAAACCACCGCTTACCAAAGAAGGGGATTCCAGCGGCGTTGATACACGAAAAAAACACGAACACACAAAGAATAAAATTTTCGAGCATGGCTCTTCCTCAGTAGAAGTGAGATGGCTGCACGCAAGCGCTGCTGGCAGCCAACTGCGTGAGCCACAATTTCGGTGGCTCATGGTGGGGGAAATACATCATGGCAGGAAGTGAGGGAGGGGGTAGAAGAGTACAGGCCGGAAAACGGAGATGAATGGCAAGTATAAAGCAAAACTGTACAAGGTCCTGACGCGGAAGGGTAGTATACCTCAGTTAATCAAGTAATGGACACAAGTAGGGGGGGGGGGAGGAAAAAAAAATTTGGTTGAAACTAAAACTAAAATTTGAAATTCCAATCTATAAAGATAGGCTCTGGTGAGCAGTGGTTCTGTGAGGGAAGGTGGAAGTGAGGGGGATGGGTGGGAGGAAAATTGGTGCTATCTTAAATTTAGACCTGGAGATTGTCTGGTCCCCAGTTGGTACTGATAGGCCAGTTCCCACCTTCTAAGTTCTGAAATACTGCTTTTATCTGGGAGGACTCTGATGGCGCGGACCGAGAAACAGGTATTAAAATCGTTGGTGCCATGTATAGTGGCATGATGAGATACAGGGTGGTCAGGGTTCTTGGTATGTACTGATGTCGGTGTCCATTCATTCTGATGGCTAGTGGATTGGTTGTGAGTCCGATGTAGGAGGCTGGGCAATGGTTACAAGTGAGTTGGTATATGAGGTGGGAGGATGTACAAGTGACAAATCCTGTGATGGGAAAGCTTTCCCCAGTTACGGGGTTGGTAAAGGTGGTGGAAGGCGGGTGCATACTGCATAATTTGCAACGGGATCTGTTGCAAGGAATCTCGTGCCACATCACAACCTATCAACAATCCACAATCCTCTAAAACCCACCATAGCCCTGTTTTGATCACCCGTTACTTCCCAGGCTTGGAATCCGTTAACCGAGTCTTGAGACAAGGTTACGACTTCCTTCGAGCCTGCCCTGAGATGAGAAACCTCCTTCCTAAAATCCTCCCTCACCCACCCAGAACCTGCTTCAGCAGACCTCCAAACCTCAACCAACTCTTGGTCCATAAGCACGGGGTCCCCCAGCCTGCAAGACAGCCTCAAGGTTCATTTCCTTGCAACAGATCCCGTTGCAAATTATGCAGTATGCACCCGCCTTCCACCACCTTTACCAACCCCGTAACTGGGGAAAGCTTTCCCATCACAGAATTTGCCACTTGTACATCCTCCCACCTCATATACCAACTCACTTGTAACCATTGCCCAGCCTCCTACATCGGACTCACAACCAATCCACTAGCCATCAGAATGAATGGACACCGACAATCAGTACATACCAAGAACCCTGACCACCCTGTATCTCATCATGCCACTATACATGGCACCAACGATTTTAATACCTGTTTCTCGGTACGCGCCATCAGAGTCCTCCCAGATAAAAGCAGTATTTCAGAACTTAGAAGGTGGGAACTGGCCTATCAGTACCAACTGGGGACCAGACAATCTCCAGGTCTAAATTTAAGATAGCACCAATTTTCCTCCCACCCATCCCCCTCACTTCCACCTTCCCTCACAGAACCACTGCTCACCAGAGCCTATCTTTATAGATTGGAATTTCGAATTTTATTTTTAGTTTCAACCAAATTTTTTTTTTCCTCCCCCCCCTCCCACTTGTGTCCATTACTTGATTAACTGAGGTATACTACCCTTCCGCGTCAGGACCTTGTACAGTTTTGCTTTATACTTGCCATTCATCTCCGTTTTCCGGCCTGTACTCTTCTACCCCCTCCCTCACTTCCTGCCATGATGTATTTCCCCCACCATGAGCCACCGAAATTGTGGCTCACGCAGTTGGCTGCCAGCAGCGCTTGCGTGCAGCCATCTCACTTCTACTGAGGAAGAGCAATGCTCGAAAATTTTATTCTTTGTGTGTTCGTGTTTTTTTTTCGTGTATCAACGCCGCTGGAATCCCCTTCTTTGGTAAGCGGTGGTTTTTTATCCTATCCAATGTTCAATATATATATATATATACACACCACAGTTTTCAACCTAAACTATAAGCTTTCAACCAAACCAAAATTGTTTTGAATGAAATAGTAACAAATGGGCTTACACAGCTCGTATACATATATGTAGCCTATGTAGAAGATGCCAAAGATATTACAAAATTTATAACTATATTTCAAAGCAGGTACCAATGTTTAAACATGCAACAAACACTTTAAACATGAGCATCTTTATCTGCATCTCAAAAAGAACATAAGGAATTTCTTCTCACTGGTCAAAAATAGTAACCTAGAGTTTACACTAGTTCCAAATGAAAAAAATTATGTGTTACTTAAAATAATCACCGTAATTACATTTATATGCTCTTTTTTATGCCTCGTCAACAGCTAAGGTCATTAGAGGCGGGATGGGATTGGGGACAAGGAACGGGAAGGAATTTGGCCATGGCCTTTTTGAAGGAAGCATCACAGCATTCGCCTGGAGTGATTTGGGGAAACCATAGAAAACCCATATCCGGTTGCCCGGACGAGGATTAACCGTTCAGCCACCACGCTCGGTATATATATGCTCTTGAAGGCCTAAATGAATACTCCGACTTAATAACTTTAGCTAAAAATGTGAGTTCAGGAAAGGTGAACAGAACAACAATGTGACATTCTACAGGACTGCAACAGCTGATCACAAAGTTCAAAAAAGAATATTTTGGATATCTTAAAATCTGAACTTACAACACAATGAATTGTATTACACAAAAATAAGTGAATGAAAGTGACAATTCATACTGGGGTACACCGAATCATGGTAATAAGTGATCAAAACAAATTATCAGAATTTCAGATGTCAACAGGTGGCATGTTAGATACAGCCAAAACACTGGTGTTTCTGCTGATGTGACCCTGAAAACGAGTAGTCAAAGTTGAATATTGTTGTGTGCCACAGATGGAAATCATATATCAAGAAGAAAATAGTCATGGTGCATGAATTCACAATCTGAGGTGGCCGATCTGCACATTTAGCTAGCAACCTTGTAGGGCAAAAATCGTGCAACATCCTAAAAAAAAATTGCAGCAGGTATAATAGAGAAGCAATACTAAAGTTACCAAGCTTCTTCCCAAAACAGGCAGATTGGATGGATTCTGTAAAATGGTGGACTACTGGTGACAGACGTCAGGTATTCAGATTTCAATAACGTCACATGTTGGAATAGCTGGGCAAGCTTGTAGACCAGGAAGTTGAGCTGGTTCAACAGGTTTGATGTATTGTTTGACAAGAGACTGACTCAGTACTGCAACCATTATCCAGCGAATTTACGACACCAGAAGGGGGTTATTTTTAGATTAATTATGTTATTGTGATACTGGGAAGAAACCAGATGCCCAGTCATTCTAGGGGTCTGACGTACAAGGGTAGAACCAGCTACCTCGATGCCACTGAGTGAGCAAGATGCAGCCAACTGCAGATCATGGCACATATTAATAACAATGATGCCTGTCACCTTGGATTGGAGCTAATCATTTCAGGCATCATCAACAGAATTGATTGTGGTTCAATAACCTGTGGAAAGACTGAACCAGACTACAATGCTTCTGTGATGACATTAGCTAGATTAATCAATCTTCATTAAAAAGTTCCCTTGAGAAAATTAGTTACAGAGGTGGCAAACACTGGAGTGCATTGCAGGACTATTTCTGAGGGAGAGAAGACACAAAATATAAAATATTTTTATTAAAAGCCCAAATAAATTCAAAACCGTGTACCAAGCTCAGCTTGAGAGAATCTTAACATTTGTAAGTTCTTACTACAGAAGTGTTCACAATGAACAGCCATGTTGTTTTTAAGGTGAAAGACACTGTCAGTTCAGACAGGAAGTTGCTTAAAACTGGAAGACAGGAAGTTTTAATAATAGCGTGAACATTTTCCAAGAGGATTATCATTCACTAGATGCTGATATAAATAAATGACAAATTCCTAAGGAAATAATGTAAAGAATATAGTCAAATGATTTCTGGATTAAATGAACTCTTTCTGGATTGTGCAATAACATGGGAGGTGAGTTCCATTTCTCTTATATTGACTGGATTAATCACATACACAAAAGTGGTGGCTGGTATAAAACAGCATATAAAATCATTCTTAATCTGTTCTCTGATTATCATCTCTAACAACTGGTTACTAGACCAAACATGGCATCTAACTGCCTGAGAGAACATTTTATATCAAACAGGCCAGAGTTATTGACAATATTTCAAGGCAGGAATGAATGGTTGCAAAGCAGTAAGTGTAAAACCAATAAACAAGAGTAATAAGAATAAAGGGTAATCTGCTGATTTGAAAAGGTTTCTAAGGAATCTTTTAGATCATATCCAACTTACCATTTCTTTGAAGTTATCTGACACTCTGTCAAAGAATGTAGCATTATTTAACACCTATGAGGGAAGTTATCAACAGCCATATATCAAAGAGGACAATCACAGAAGGGAAATTTCCACACAAAACAAATGTGAAATGAAAAGATTGCTCAAAAATGAAAAGATACTTTTATGTTATAGAAAAACATAAGACAACAGCGTCCAAGATAGTCTAACCGAGTTAGGAGGAAGAAGAAGACATGGGAGGCATGACATGCATTTAATTATTTCTAATATATTCTAAAAGCCTCATGGGAAACTCAAATTTTGGTCATGTGTAAGGAAAGTCAGTTACAATGAGAATATATCCGCACAAATATGCAACAGATGTGTTATTTGATAAAGGCAAGACAAGGCTGATCTACTTAATACTGAATTTAATACTCTAACAAAAATTAAGATGTCTTATCTATTCTTCTACATCATGTTAGAGTTAATAATGGATCCACTGCAAACAAATAGTGCATGTGGGTAATACAAAGCAACTACAGTTTCTGAAATGGCACAAAGTGCTAGATCCCAATGGTATCCTAGTAAGAGTATTTTCAGAAAATGTGAATGAAATAACAATTACTGACCTTTTTTTAATTTTTGCTTTTGGCTTTACACCCTGTCAACATCAAGGTCATTAGAAACAGGAAAAACGAATTTGGCTATGGCCTTTAGAAGAAACCATCATGGTATTGACCTGGAGTGATTGGGCGAAACCATGGAAAACACAAATCTGGATGGCCGGATGGGGAGTCGAGCCCATGTCCTTCTGAATGCTCATTACTGATTGACTAATACTGTAAATTGAATACTGAAAGAGATAACTATGATATCATACCTGTAAAAAAATGTCAAGAAAGAGATTGAAGGAGCCTTGGAGGACGTTATATGCACAAAGAATATGAAATTTAAACTCCCTGGTGAAAATAACTTACTTACACAACACAGATTTTGGAACAATACGCTGGGAAACACAACTGGTCCTGATTCTTCACGATGGATGTTATTGATGCAGTATTGAAAATTAATAAATTTTTTGGGGTACCTCACAATTGTCTCCTAATGAAGACTTAAGCATACATTGCAGCCGATTCATGGATCGATATGTGATCTCCTAAACGTCGAGTTAGTCTCACTATGTGGTGAAAACTCTGTTAATGTAGATGTTATGTTGTGCATTCCACTTGTGTTTCCAATTTTTATAAACGATCGTGGAGATAACAATAAAAGCAGTCTTAAGATTGTTTGCTGCTGATGCTGTTACCTATACGGAAGAGAGGAGTAATAATGATTGTTTGGAAAATCAGCATGTTCTTGTCACAATTTCAGCATATGCAATAAATAGAAATTTAACTGCAAATAGTGCAAGGTAATATACCATGAAGAATAAACGAAATGCTCTTGTCCATAGGTACAAACAAAACTTGGTAAAGAAGATTCCTAAAAGTATTTGAGCTTAATAGTACAAATCAACATGAAGTGGGATCAGAAGGTAAATTTGGTTATAGTAAAGCTAATTCTATGTGGCAATTCAAAATGTGAATTTTAAAGAGGTACAAACTGTATACAAAGGAGACACAATAAACGCTCATGCATCCATACCTAAAGTATTATTATGGTGAGTGTAATCCATATGACAAAGTACTGATTGATAGTATCAAGGGAAAAAAAGAAGAGCTGCTGATTTTATAACCACATGCCACAACACTTTTGGAAGTGTCACAGAATGTTCTGGGACTGTCTGGTAAACATCCACTTTTTTTAATGAGTGTGTGGAAATGTTTTGGTCACAATGAGGGAAGATAAAATCAGAGAAAATGTGCTGTACTGTTGCCCTACGTATTCTTTCTTCTCACATGATTTTAAGGAGTAGAATGGACAAATTAGTTTTGTTGCAAAGCATTATATGTAACCCACAGATTTTTGTACTGCAACATGTGGTTGTACAAGTGGCAAGACACTGATCAAAGAGTGACCTGTCTGAATCAAGGTGGGCAACTTAGCTCTTGGAATGTAACTGGCAATGTTTGAGTGATATTAAAATACACGTATTAAATTTTCTTGGTTAATTGAAAATGAATGTAAAGAGACAATGGATAGGAAAAAAAGAGGCCAGGAGAAAGAAGTTAACAGACAGAAACAAAGGAGAAGCAGTTAAGGAATATGAAAACATCAGTAGAGAAATGAAGACAATAATTAGGAGACAAAAAAGGAAGTACATTGAATCCAAAATAGAACAGGCAGAAAATGATGTTAAAAAATTATGTAAGAATTCTACCAAACGACAAGATATTTTTGTAAATGGTACACAGCAAGGATTGACCCAATTAAAGACAACCGTGGAAACCTCATCACAGATAAAGGAAAAGCATTAGAAGAATAGAGATGATATTTTGAACAGCTTCTAAATAGCAATACACACGTGTTCAGCGAAAATATTCAGGCAAAATTTCAAAATAAGCAGCCACCTGTTGTGCTACTGACATTGGAAGAGGCAAAGGATGCAGTAAAGTCAATGAAGAGAAGAAAGGCATCAGGAATAGGTGCCATAAATGTGAAGATATTACAAGAGCAAAAAGAACAAGTCCAAAAGAAAATAAATCAGCTTATCACACTAATTTGGGAAAAGGAAGCAATACCTGAAGAATGAAAGGAAGCTGTGATTTGCAAATTTTTAAGAAGGGAGATCCCATGAAATGTGCAAACTGTAAAGGCATTTCAGTATTATGTCTTCTTCTTCCTGTCCAGTGTTAGGCCTGGTGGCCTGTTACTGTATCATTCCATCTTCTTGGTGGTCTTCCTACATCTCTCCTGCCTCTGGGATGGTATTTGAGAATTTTCCGTGGGATCCGGTCTGTCTTCATCCTTACTATATGGTCTGTCCAAGATGTTCTGTAGGTTTGTACAGTTTGGAGAATCGGTTTTACTTTGAGTTCTTTAAGGATATCATCAGATCTCTTTCTGTCTCGTAAAGTGTAGCCAGCTGTTCTCCTCATGAATCACATCTCAGCCGCTGTTAGTCTCCGTTCATCACCTTTGCGTAGTGTCCTGGCCTCATGCCATACAATAGTGTAGGTTTAGCCAGAATGTTATATAGCCTGACTCTTGTGTGCTGTTGAACAAGAGATGGTCTGAAAGTGTTATTTATTATTCCTGTAACTTTCGTGATTTTGTTTGTTGCATTTCGGTTTCTAGGGTGTAGCCGAGGTTGTAACCTAGGTATTTAAATTCTGCTACTTGTTCTATGGGTGTGTTGTCTATTAAGATTTTGGTTCTTTTGTGAGTTTTTTTCCCGACAAAGGCCATAACCTTGGTTTTATTGAGGGAAATCTCCATGCTGTACTCTTTTGCTGTCTTATGGAGGTTGTATACCGATCTCTGCAGGTCATCTTCTGATTCGGCAAAAAGCACTTGGTCATCTGCAAACAGTAATGTATCCAGGTTGGTCTGTCTATTTTTATTCTACCATGGGGTGTTTGTCACCAGTCACTAACGATTTTGTTTATATATATATATATGCTGAATAAAAGTGGCAATAGGCAACACTCTTGTCTCACTCCTCGATTAATGGGTTTCCATTCTGATTGATAGCTGTTATCCGGTTATGACTGCGATTACATTGTGGCTGTAGATGTTTTGAATAGCTTTTATGATCTTTGGTGGGGTGTTACTTTCCGCCAGAATTTGCCAAAGTTTTCTTCTGTTGATTGTATCAAAAGTGTTTTTGGAATGAATAAATGCTAGGTGTGTTTCCAGATTAAACTGTTTCTTTTTCTCAATTAGCATCTTGAGTTTGAAATAGCCGTCAGCACACGATCTACCCTTCCGAAACCCATTTTGTTCTTCCCCAAGAAGTGGTTCATAAAATTTTTGCGGTATTATGTGTTGCATACAAAGTTTTGAGTCTGATATTACTCAGAAGATTAATCCCATATATAGAGCATAATTTACGATAACAACAGGCAGGTTACAGGAAGAATAAATCCAAAGTTGATTAAATCCACATGCTATCGAGAATAACCAAGAAATGTGTGGAGTTTGATAAAGAAGAAGAATGCCCATTTATCTTATCTCTTTAAACGAGCAATTCTTATATATATATATATAGGAATCAAATTAGGATAGGGAAATGAGCCACCACTTACCTTTAGATGATGGATGTGGGGCGCGAACACACAGAAAAGACACAAACACAAATAATAAAGAAATTTTCAGGAAAAAACCCTTCTTCAACAAGGGAACATTATGAGAGGTGGGTGCACCCGGAGACTGCCTCACGGAAAGCAGTGAGGCAGTCTCCAGGTGCACCCACCTCTCATAATGTTCCCTTGTTGAAGAAGGGTTTTTTCCCGAAAATTTCGTTTATTATTTGTGTTTGTGTCTTTTCTGTGTGTTCGCGCCCCACATCCATCATCTAAAGGTAAGTGGTGGCTCATTTCCCTATCCTAATTTGATTCCTTTCCGCTACTTAGCGTCATTGTTTTCATTGTTATTATATATATATATATATATATTTATTTGGTATCTCAGAAATGTCTCTAACAGTTTGGGTGATATTTCATATGTAGGTAATATTTCACTTCAAGTTTATCTAAATAGGTGTCTTCCCTGAAAAAAATGTGATGTTAAAAAAGAGAAAGAATTCCTGTATTTCATATCTTGGAAACAAGCATAATACACCAGGCACCAGATATTATACTGTTGTTAGTTTCTCTTTGGTTAGAGCAAGGAACTGTGCATTTCAAAATGCCTAGAAAGCCTTCAAGAAAAACGTTTAACTTTAATCAAAGATCATGTCAAAAATTGTGGCAAAACTTTAAAAGCAGAATGTGGATGTGCTAGATAAGTGGAGAGAATCAAAGAAGTGACACAGAAAACTTACTGGAGATCATGATGTGATGTATCAGCAAGTTGCAAAGAGTAGTAGTGCTTGACTTGTGTGAGGTGTTACAGGGAACCAAATAATGAATAGCAGATTAGGGACCTGAGAAGTATAGAGGACCGATAGTTGGTATCTAGAGATATCAAACATAGCAAAAGCAATGAATAGGGGTGGGAGAGAGGGTACTAAGACACTGAAAAGTTTGTAACCAATGTACACCAACAATATTACAACAAAGTGTGTCAACGGATTTTTAAAAAATCATTAACAGTTAATTCACTATGTGAAATATTGATAACTGTGGAATATCTTAAAACTTACTTTGAATTTGTGAAATGTCATTTTAACAGTGAGAGCATTAATTGAATTCAGCAGCTGCAGAAAAATCACGAACTAGCTGCAAATTTTGTCGTCATATCACTTCTGAAGGTCACAGCTGAAATGAGTGAATATGGATGAAATCTCACATCTACACTTTTTGAAAAACAGGGGAAAAAAATGAAACACTTGCAGACCAAGATCTAAGAAGGTAAAAAGTTTCAAAATCTACAGAAATTATCATTTAAAATCCCAAGTCAAAGGTTGGAACCATCATTTCCAAGCTTCTATCTTAAATATAAAGTTAACATCTACCCATAACTTATCTCCTAAATAATTCTTTTATTATTTGAGATACAAAACTTTAGTTGGCATGTTTCCACATACAATTCTACAAATTTTCTTTTGTGCAACCTATAACAGTATTCTCTAGATCCAATAAAGTTCAATCCATAATACTTGTTTAAAGGATAAATTTTATAGCCCTTGAGCTATAAAGAAATTACTCTCAACACAGATGTAGATCCAGATTTTTCTTCTCAATATTAATATTTAGACTCAGTCTTACAAATAAAAGTAGAAAATTTCAGCGTACCAACATTTAAACAACCAATTTCAGTCAGTATACCAGAGAAGATAACTTTCACTAAAGGTATTTGGTTAGTATATATATCTCACATAGCAGCTTTCAATCTTCCTTTGAAGCTATGTTACACAATATGATGTATTAGGCAGATAGACTAAAAACTGACCTTCAGTGCAATACTCATCAACAACCAGATGTTGAAAGACACTCCTTATCCCGATTGTCACAAATCTCCAGGTACTACTGCTACCCTTTAACAGTGAACTAACCCCAACTGCATCAACTTCACTTTTCTCAACACACCTACCCCCATTTGTTTTTACCCAATACATGAGCTCTCCATACTCTCCATTACAAACTTCACTTACTTCACAAAACACATATCATCTATTGTGAATTATAATTTTAGTGCTTCATTTAATTCACAGAGCTACAAATCAGTATACAGCATTGATGCTTTCCTGCAAGCCCACTGTTTGGCAGATGAATCTTGACTTGCATTTGATGAAACTGAGAAAGATTCACGTTTTGTCAAAACACTGATCTGTTGCAGTTTGGAACAGCTTTGTTATCATTTTTTTTGCTACATGGTATCGACAAGAGCTTTCTCCAACAATGTAATTCGAAGCCACGTTTCTTCTACTGGTCTGCTATTTTAAGCACCCAAGTCTCACAACAACACGTGAGTAAGGGAAAGAAAATGGTGAGGAACTATCCAAAACTCTGTTACAGAGTTGATATCTTTGTCCATCCCAATCTCATTTGCTGTCAGCATTTGCAACCAGGTTAAGAAGAGTAAGACGGAAATCACAAAGAATGATATGGTAAACATGGAAATAACAAAAGACATAATACAGTTTGAGAAAATGCTTTTTTAGGTGGCAGAACCAAAGCTTTTCGTGCTTCAAAAAACAAGAAACACTTTGTTTCAATCTATGTTTAATGCAGTCTTCCTTCTAATATTTAATGACTTACTCCACAATTTGATGTAAATGCAGTCCTGAGGTGTATATATATATATATTAGACATTTGGATAGGAGAAAAACCACCGCTTACCAAAGATGAGGGCTCCAGCGGCGTCAAAACACGAAAAAATACACAAACACAAACATAAACACAATTTTTTCGTGTTTTTACGCCGCTGGAGCCCTCATCTTTGGTAAGCGGTGGTTTTTCTCCTATCCAAATGTCTAATATATCCGCTCTCAGCGCCTTTGTTTCCAAACAATCAATAGATATATATATATTTATTAAACTTGAGCTAATATATATTTTTAATCGAGAAACTAGGTTATTCAAGACAGCAAAGGAGCGTAGAAAAGGCATGGGAAGGAAGTCAACGACACCTTTTCTGTGCAAACCCTCCTATTCAAATGTAGTGATACTGAGAAACCTTAGAAAAACTGAATCTACATTGCAAAACTGGGAATAAGAATTGAGTCACCCTGAAATACAGGCTTTTAAATTATTACTCACCCACAATGTTTACTGAATACAGTAAAATTCTGCTTTCATGCACACGTGGAATATGAAAGGGATGCTATGAAACAATGTTAAACTTCCTTCAAATCCCCATTTTCTGGAAATACAGGTAAGAAAACATTTCTTGTATGATCAGTTCTCAACATCTTATTAAAAACCATCATTCATGTGCTGATAAGCAGAAACATGAGTAGATCATCAGTACAATGGGACCCCCCACAGATTCTTCCAATATTTCAATTCCAAGATAATACCCAACTTTCATGTTGTAAAGTCAGATAATCTAAGCCTAAAAATTTCAGTTTTTGTAATATACAATTTGCATACCGATTTTACATAGTTTTGTGGAATCCCTGTGATTTCATTTGCTTTGGGTAGCATTGGCAAAGCTACATAGTTGGGGGAAAAAGGATTGCATTTCACTAATCCGATGGTCACACTATACTTATGTACAATTCAGCCTATCTTAATATTTTGGCAATTTGTATTAGGATGGGTCACAATACATAAGAATGAAATTTCTCTCAGCGTTGAGAATTTATTAAATGCTCTCAGGTAACTCATCGAGTAAAGGAAGTGTTTTCACACGACCTTTCGGTGATCATATTCACTGTGTGATAACACTTCCTTAACTAAGCTAGTTACCTGAAGACATTTCATAAAGGGGTCACAATGTTTTTGTCTCTAAACCTAAACTTCAATGTGATGTTAAAAAAGGTTGCAAACTACCACTAGAGTATAAGTTCTATCAAAATTATTTATTAATATGGTTTGGATCCTTATGACCAAAATATGTCCTTAAAAAATGGGAAAACATGACATAAAATTACAAAATATGATCAAACATTTAAGTTTACTATACGTCAAAACACACACAATTATACATCATTTATTTTATCTAGTAGTGTCACTTTCATGTATACAGTATAATTTGCTTCCCTACACTCACTGCAACAATGGGAAATTAAATTTTAAATCACTTTGTTGAAGTCACTTTAATTTTACATAACTTGCAGAAAAGAACTGTTTAATCTGTACTAAAATATTCCTCTCCAAATTCCCTTTTGTAACTCTGTAACTTCCACATTCAGAAAGTTTTGTTTTCGGCATGAAGGTACTCACTGATCCACAGCAGATCTAACACTGACTGAGGATTGTTTTCAAAAGTATTTCATTGGGACATTGATTGACACAGATGGACAGAGGCATGCTGCTCCTGCATTGTTGAGATTTTAGAGACTGACAATAAAGCATAACTTGAATTCTTGACTGGTGAATTCTGACCAATTCAGTGACAATTAGTTTGGTTTTTCCTACAATGTATATTAGGAGTACAGTTTTTGAATTATTAACTAATTTATTCTCATCTATATCTAGTGAATATCTGGTACTTTTAAAAAATACCAGATTTTCCCTCAAAATATGATCAAACGACCACAATTATTATCATAATGTGACCAAAGCTATGAAAATGACCTAGATATGCATTTGTATGCTATATAATACATTCAAATACAATCAGAAACGTTCAATCAGTGTTTAATTCAGCTCAAAAAGAAGGCATGAAAAAAATATGACTTGTCTTAAAGATCCGAACCCTAATATTAATAATAAATACAATGCAAATAACATAAGCAAACAACTTGTTATCTAACAGTAATCTTTCACCTTCATCAAACCACAACATTAACTTCATGTGTATAAGTTACACTATTTCATTTGGTGAATTCTTAATTCACACACATCTGTCAGTGATTATTCGGTCGATTATCACAAGATATGATTTTACTGTGAATAAAATATGTTTAAATGTATGTCTGGATGATTCTTTAAGCAAAACCAATATTTTTAAGCTTTGGTCTCATTACCAAATGGAACACCAACATTTCCTATATTTTAAGCTAGAGAACAATTCAGTCTCCCTGCACATAGCACAAATACACAACAATCACCAAACTTAAGTTTTTTACCCAAACAGCTTAGAGATTGTCCATAAACTACCTAGCTCCATTTTGTTCACCTGTGAACACCCACTACAACATTCCTCAGGGCTGACTAACATGTCACAATATTACTGTAGTCAACCAAAACATATTTTCAAGCAGTAATTAGTTTTTAATGCACCCTGGACTACTTCGAAAAGTATTTCTAGCAGTGTCTTGTTTGACTACTATAATATCATGAAGCATATTCCTCACAGAATTGGCATTTCCAATAAGGGAACGTGCACAAACTACGTGGCTTGGTCCAGAGGGGGGAGGGGTTGACTGGAAAGCTACGTTGGGGAAGGGTGTGGGGGGTTTCAACTAAGACCACGTAGCTTACCTTTCATAACATTTCGTATCCATAACGATATATAAGGAAGAAATATTGGCATAATAATGTTTATTGTACTTCCTTTAGCGATCACATAATACGTATTATACCACAGACAAACTGTTCAACCTACCAAATATAATGTCTCACAATGAGGAACAGAACTCACAACAGCATGTGAATATTTATTTAACTCAATTAATTATCTCCTTATGTAATTTACAATAGTCTGACAAGAGAAAACAGTACAAAATGTCTTCTGGAATCAAAAGGGATGAAAGCTATGTGCTACATGTGTGTGTGTGTGTGTGTGTGTGTGTGTGTGTGGGGGGGGGGGGGGGGTAGAGACAAAAACCACGTAGGGCTACATGGGGGAGGGTTCACAGGAGGCTAAAATGGAGCTACGTGGTTTATGCACACTACCTAATCCCCAATTTGCACTCTTGCCAAAACACAGCTAGTTCTGTTTCATCACTTATGGTCCCACGCGCAACCTTTCCAAAAATTGTCAAAGTGTAATTTCACAAACTGTCTTTCATGACTGCCCATTCCAATTAAATCAACGAAGATACACAGGTAGGTGGGACGTAGAATGTAATACTGCAGTGCAAGAATGTAAACAAGCTTTAAAAATCTATCGACAACAGTTGGAAACTTTATTCTATTAAATAAAGCTCAAGTGAGAGTCAAATGTTTCCTTAAAATGTATGTGTCATGGTGTATCACTTTTCAGCCAGAACTATCTAGCGCAGTTCATAGACATGTGTGTCCATATATTTTACTTTCCTGCCTGAACTACATAGTGCAGATAACTGGCGTTTGTATGTGGTAATAGCATCGAGCCTCCCATTGTGCGCTATGGTGGTTAGATGTTGGTAGTTGTCAATCCAAATCCTTTACAAACACCAACGAAGTCGTCGGTACCATCTAGTATTTCAATGTTATAATAAAAATTTACAAACATTGTATATAAAAAAATCAATAATTTTTACCCTCTGGAACATAATTTTTATTTTTGCTGTTAAAATATGTGCTTTATTTTGGCAATCAATTATTTCTGCTTTAAAATAGGAATTTACGTGGATCAAAACTAATCTTATGCGGTATCACAAGATAAGACTTATTTTTAATATCCTTTGCTTTCAAATCACCGTATTACTGATTCCATTATTACAGCAACATATAATTAATTCCAAAATGTCAAGATTTGATCACGATACAGTGTATGTAATAAATCACATGTGACTGAAGCTATAGTTTTCGAATGGCAATATTATCAGAAGTTGTGGTTCGGTTGAAATACAGCCTGGACAATGATGACAGCAGATATGATTTGTTAAAACATAAGGGACGATGGATTTAGCTTTATAATTTATGTGGTGTAGCATTAGGATATGCATTATTTTTAATTCTCTTTGCCTTCAATAAACCCATATTATTGATGCCATTATTTGTCGCATATAAGTACCCCCAGTGGGCAAAGGTTCTATAGCAAAACAGTGAATGCACACATGGCAGATGCTACGATTTTTGAATGGAATCAATTGCCAACTTTGTGGTTAGGTTGAAATACAGTCTGGACCAGACTGATAATTGACATGCTTTGGTAGAGCATAAGGCATAATGGATTTAGCTTAATAATTTATGCGGTGTAGCATAAGGTTTTAGGATGGTAGTTAATTTTTTGTTTCATTGGTTGTATGTTGCTGTCAGCAATTCAATAGCATGTATGGCGATAAACATAACGAAATCAAGGTTGTGAGAGTTATTTAATAGAAAGAACAGTTTATTCTACTGGACATGGTTTGAACAGCAACCAAACTTTGTACACAGGTTCCTAAGGCAATTTTATTCAAGAATATTTGCACATTACAGCCACCAAATATATAGAAATCGAGTTAACTTCATTGAAATATCGGCAATTTTGTATTTTTTTACCTATTGATATTTATGGTAGCTGTTGCTCAGACATCTTTCCTCGAGGTGGGGGGGTGGGGGGGGGAAATTGAATTTCGTATCCATAATGATACATAAGGAAGAAATATTGACGTAATAATGTTTATTGTACTTCCTTTAGCGATCACGTAATACGTATTATACCAGAGACAAATTGTTCAACCTACCAAATATAATGTCTACCATTTTGGTACAATATACTATATATACCCTTATATTTTGGACATATAAATGCAAATTGCAAGACAGATTTTTAAATTTGAACCAAATGACATTTTCGGCGGCATATTTTTTTTTTGTTGTTGACATTTCTGTGTGTTAGGTAGTGTTCTTGTAAAATCCTCACTGTAGCTTCTGCTCCTCCAGAAAAAAGATTAATTAAATTCTTAATGCCTCGCACTTCCATCTTTAGCGTGAGCTAATTTGAGATGTTCCGCCAACAAAGTTTCTTTAATATGTATCTTTGCACCGCAATTACGATTGAAGGATGAACGACTGGAAATATTGTGTTAGCCTCTTATTGTTAGGAACCAATTTTACGCTGTTTTCGTTGACGTTGCATTTCTTTTAGCATAAATACATCATATGTAAAAAGTATGGAAATTTAGAACGATACGATACTTGTGGGATTACTTCACGCTACGAATTACTCTGAAAATACTGCGTTAGTCAATTGCATTCTATATCCAAATATTAATTCCCTGCTATTGGACAGCATTGGTAATACTTTTCATACGTTGGAATAATTCTTCAGCATAAACTGTTTTTTGACTCGATATCAGTGCCTTATTGATTACACATTAATCAGAAACTCGCTAGTAAATTTCATAGGAGAAGCCCTTAGACTTAACGTTTAGATAAATTTATTTTTCCTTACTGCAATACATTTTACGTGAAAATGTACTTTTTGTTTCTTCTAAAACTCGTTGAGCAATATTTGACATAAAAGCACTTTCCTTTGATCGTACTAGCAAATTTCGAGACATTCTATATCAGAGCATTAATTTCCCAATATTGGTCCAGCTCTGATAATACGTCCCATACAGTGGTGTTCGTAATTGTGCACCAGCAGTACAGGAACAATTCATTAGTGTTTAGGTCTAATGCAGCCTGGACCACAGTGAAACTGAACCACCGCACAGGATATTGCGGATAACCAAATTCCATTTTGTATCTATTGCTGTAACAATGCTGCAGGCTGCAAACGCTTATGAACGAAATCATATTTTACAAATATTTTATTTCGAATGCATGATTTTAATAACCATTTTAGCCATGCAAGGAAATTCAGAAGAATGGAATAAAATTTAAATCAACTGATGTCAGATTAACAGACTCGAGAATAGTTCCTACGACCTTTCTCATTAATGCAGAGCGTTCCACGGCAATTTTATTACTCAGTAAACGATTAATAACTACAATACAAGGATTAATGTACAGAAATTAAGCTACTGACTGCTATAGATCACGGCCAATCAGAAGCGTCCATTAGCCGCGAATGCTATTATGCGCTGTTGAATAGTGCCAGCAAAAATTACTTCTGCTGCTTTTGTTTATCGACGGTTCACCCAAAAGAAAAAAATATGTTTCTCGGCATAATGTCTGCTATCTATTACTAGCGAAATAAAATCTCAATTCACATGAACCTCTCCTCTACCCGGAGGAACTCATTTTGCTTCTCAATATTGCAAACAGTTATCATTACTATTATATTGTTAAAATTTTAACTGAAATGATTTATTAAAACTAATGGATTATAATAATTTTACAGTTAAATCTCCAATTTAATTCTTCTGTAACAGTTCTTGAATTTTTAATATACCGTTAGTACAACTACTATGTAAATTACTAACTCTGTCATATAATAGTGTAACTACTAAATGAACTTGTAGTATGAACAGTGACTTATGTATATGTGCATTGGGTAAGCTGTCATGTAAATGTGTGTGTGTGTGTATATAGGCCCTATATATATATATATATATTTTAAATCCCACAAATACTTTCCTCCTATAACCTATTCAGTATGCAGGCCCAGTAAAAGAAATGAATAGCAGAAATTTTCCAACATCCTTAAATTAATGAGTTTGCTACTATCACACAAACAAACGGAGTAAAATTATCAAAAAAGCTATATCACAAACATGCAAACTCAACAAATTTTGGGTTTTATCTAGCAGGCAATACCGCCCGCTTCGCGCTGTTAACGTGTCGTCAGAGTGACGTCACGTTCACGTACAGTCAATTTTTGTGTGTATTGTGCCCTCGCTACGCTCGGTCACAATAATTTAAAACTGTACAATATCAACATAAACTGATATCCCGAAGGTGGATCAGATGCAGGCGGCCGCTGGTAAGCGGCCGCAGATGTCCGATAACACAACCAGATGTCCAGTGTTTGATGTGTTATCGGACGTCTACGGCCGCTTACCAGCGGCCAAATAGTCACAAAAATTGACTGTACGTGAAACGTGACGTCACTATGACGACACGTTGACAGCGCGAAGCGAGCGGTATTGCTGTTAGATAATACCCCAAATTTTTAACATCAACTGTTGTAAATGTGAAAACAAATACATCTGCAAATAAACAGTGCACCAAGTAAAGAAGGGTAATATCAAGATGGGGATACCGCTGCGACCTCGCATAGTAAACACACAGATCATGTGGTATATATGACATCATTGTGACATATGGTTCAGTCTGCATTACAACATAAGCTCAAATAATGATTGACAAAATCATATTTTATAAATATGTGTTTCGGTCGTAATGCAGCCTGGACCAAGTGAAACGTAACCATATTGCAGATATCCAATTTTCAGATCATATCTATAGCTGTTACTGTGTTGGTACATGCAGACTGAATATGTCACAATGATGTCATATATACCACGTGATTTGTGTGTTTACTACGCCAGGTCGCAGCAGTATCCCCATCTTGATATTACCCGTAAAGAAATCTCAACACACAACACTCAAGAAAGAACCCAGAAATACAACAAACACTGCAACATCCTATGGGATCTCAGCATAGGTACATTCATTGTGCAAAGAATGAAGACTTAACCTAGATTCAAATCAAAATTAAAAGCCATTCAACTGTCCTAAAAATAATAAAATATTTTTCAACAGTAATGAGGTAAATAAATGACGGTACCAATTTTGCAATAGTTCCATTTTAAAATGATCAAAAAAGATGGTGAGTTGTAAGCCAACATACCCAGCAATTGCTTTCACGATACATGAACAAGTTCATTTCTTTATGTCGCACTGAATACTTTCAAGAACAGAACCAATAAAACCATTCAAAGTTGAAAATTTGTGCAATAAGATTTAAAAGATACACTAATGTAAACTGGAAAAATGTATTGTAGCCTACCACTGACACTTAAGTAAGCAAGCATACAAATCATTTAGCACAACGGGGACAACTAGCACCACCCCATGTACCACCTGTAAACATCGCATATTTTATTTATTTATTTATTTATTTATCAATCTTGTTCCATGGATCCCTGCTGAGGAAGTACCTCTGGGATGTGAAACATGTCATTGTTGATACATATACACATAATATGAGTCATATCATAGTAAATATATATATATATATTTTACAAATACAAGAAATAATAATAAACATACATTTTTGCAACTGAGTTTTGCAAACGTCATAATGAGTACAATTAATTATTTTCTTCAAATTCTTGAATGGAGTAGAAGGAGTTGCCAATAAGATAATCTCTAAGTTTTTGTTTGAATACATCTTTATTATCTGAAAGCTGTTTTATACGATTAGGTAGTTTATTAAACAGATGTATCCCAGAATAATTAACTCCTCTTTGTACTAATGACAGAGATGTTTGTGTTTTATGCAAGTTATTTCTGTTTCTTGTATTGAAACTGTGTACCTGTGAATTAGGTGTAAACAGGTTAAAATTTTCTATGACAAAGCTCATGAGAGAATATATATACTGAGAATACATTGTAAGAATATTGAGTTTCTTAAAGAGTTGTCTGCAAGAAGTTCTTGGTTTTACCCTACACAGAAACCTAATAGCTCTTTTCTGTGCTATGAAAACTTTTTTACTTTGTGAAGAGTTTCCCCAAAAAATTATGCCATATGACATTACTGAATGAAAATATGAGGAGTACACCTGTTTCATTAATTCTAGATCTGCTGTTAGAGAAAGTGTTCGTATTGCGAAGGTGGCACTACTTAACTTTGCCAGTAGTGTAGTGATATGATCATGCCAACAGAGTTTCTGATCTATTTTAATACCAAGAAATTTTATACTCTCTGTTTCTAAGATTGTGTTGTTTTTATAGTTTATACATATATCTGGCTGTGCATAGTTTTTTGTTTAAACCTAATATAATGTGTTTTTTCAAAATTTAATTTTAATGAATTTGCCTTAAACCAATTTGCTACTACTCTAAGTACTTCATTTACATTAAATTCTATAGTACTGTTTGGTGTTTTAACGCACAGTCAGGTTAGTGTCATCTGCAAATAAAACACTCTTAACTTCGTCGGATAAAGTTCCAGGAAGGTCATTGATGTATAACAGAAAGAGGAGGGGACCTAAGACAGAGCCTTGTGGAATTCCATGTTTTATTTCCTCCCAGTCTGATGAAGCATCTTTACTTATTTTAGAATCAAAAATTGAAACTTTTGCATTCGGCTTTCAATGTATGATTTAAAACCATTTACCTGCGGTCCCAAAAAATACCATAGTATTCCATTTTTTTCAAAAGTAATTCATGATTTACACAGTCAAATGCTTTTGCAAGATCACAAAATATTCCTACAGGATTCATTTTATTATTCAGTTCCTCAAATGTGTTATTTAAAAATGAATATATAGCCATTTCTATGGATGATCCTTTTTTGAACCCAAATTGTGAATTAGTTAGGATATTATAGTGTGTAACATGTTTTATTACTCTACTATACATGACTTTTTCAAAAACCTTTGAGAATGTTGAAAGTATGAATGGGACGATAGTTGTCTACACATGTTACGTCTCCTTTTTTAAATATGGTTTTAACAACAGCATATTTTAGTCTATCGGGAAAAACACCTAGTATTAAGGATTCATTACAAATGTGAGCAAGTACATGACTGATACAGTCTGAACATCTTTTCAGTAATTTACTTGAAATATTGTCATAGCTGGAAGAATTTTTTGGTTTTAATTGTTTAATGAGTTTATTTATTTCTGAGACTGTTACTGGTGGCAATTTCATCTCCACAAAGCTATTTGGGAAAGCAGTCTCAAGAAGCCTTAGAGCACTATGTGGGGATTGCTTTTCTATGCCTAATTTATCTACTACTGACGTAACATGTATATAAACCTTAGATGGTCAACTAATTACTTCCTTGTTATTTGCAAGTAACGAAAAAATTTTAAAGATATTTTTAATAAAGAAAAATACCCAAACCAGTTTCAAGATAATTCTTTCTTACTTTCTCCTGCCAAGTTATAAAGTACGTTTCTGTCCCAAGTTCTGATAAAACACTCCTAATTAAACATAAAATTGAATATCACCGAAACTAAAAGTACTCAAAATTCTGTTCACTTCACACGCCTCGATATTTAAACTTGCACAAACACAGTACACTCAATGAAGTCCTACTCTAACAACACAAAGCAGTAACAAACCAGGTAATGAACTCTGGTAGCTCGCGTTACCAGGAGAATCAGAATTAGCCTTTATACAATATTATAAAACAGAACGTCTAAAATAATATGAAATACGGAAACGCCAAATGAAAAAGTTGGCGGAATACGGCTACTGGAAATATATCGGATCCATACATAACCTTTTTAAAAAGAAACGTCAAAAACGTCGAGAGGTATTAGCAGGAAAGATCATCATGCTTCATCACATGATAAATACAGCAAAAGTTGGTTGTACAGTCTAATATCATTACCTTTCACTTTCTTGATAAACAAGAGTAAAATTGATTTACGTTTCACAAATATCACAACCCATCAACATACCCAAGCACAGGAAGACTGAACAAGTGAGCAAATATGCTTCGTACGAGCTACTGGATTGGTCGGTTGCATTGTTATAAGCAACCAATAACACACGCGCACACCACAGAGCTTTCTGCACAGAGGCCTGAGACCGTATTCAATCAAAACGCAAATAATTATACGAAATTTAAATTTCAAACTGCTATTATGTATCATAATACCTTATTCACATTATTTTACAATTTTAACAAATTTAATTGATGAGTAAATTCAATTTTCATCCACATATCGAAGTACTAACTGAACGTTTAACAACGATCCCACGATCGATAGCACGATGCATCTTATGACAGTGTTGCATGTTGGGAAAGCATCATAGCGGCCAGGGTTGCGCGTTTCTGTCAGTCAGTGGTGGTGTTTTTGCGGTGCGTAGGGTAATGTGCGGTTGGTTTTCCATTGACTCGTAGTGTTTACAGTGTTTTACATAGTATTTTCTTAGTAAAGTGACCCTTGGATTAAAGCAGAAATGGGAAATATCTACACCGTGGGACCAAACGAAGCTCTCATCGTATCAGGTAGGCGTAACTCTGAATTAATTTTCACTTGCCAAAGAGGGGGAGAGGGGAAATCAGCTTTTCTAAAGATGCAGTTTATTACTATTGTTATAAAGGAAGCTGGCTCTTTTTTTCTTTGTTTAAATACAACATTCATAGTTGAAAAACTGTTTATTTTATTTTATTTCTGTTGCGGCAGTAATAAACGACAAACCTTCCTTTTTCGTAAACGTAATTTGTAGTTTATTTTCCAACGCACCAACTATCGGATGAAATTTTGATTAATAAATTAAATGTTCACTTAATGGTTAGTTGGTTCTGCAGAATAAATTACTGCATTAATGTTTCACACGTTGTATCGGCAATTGCGCTGCGCGCTAAATAAAAATCAAAAGCGTTACGAACGGGCAGTGAAATCATTGTTTATTGATTTTGACATCTGTTTTGCGCTAATGTTAGGTTCGTCAGAAAACTTCTTATTGCGTGTTTGGCTTTGGTATAATTTCCTCTTAATAAAGCCTATCCATGTTTACGATTCGTACTCTCAAAGGGCATTCAGCAACATGAAAGAAACTATATTGTCCTTTTCCATTGTTAACCAGATGCGTTATCATTCACTGTGGTAGTGTAGTTACCATGACTAATAATTGTTAGGTAGAGCGACTGATTTTTTAACTGTGTGATCACGGTAGGGACCCCAAAGAGGTTTAGGAATTTTCTTAGAAATTGAATGTCTGGTAGGTATCCCTCCCTTTCCTCTTCTCACCAACGGTACTCGTTATCAGTCTATCATTTAATAAAAAAAATCTGGAAGAGGGAGAAAAGATGTTCTTCGCAAGCAGTTAAACTTCTGGGGTTTGCTGGTGACCATACTTCCTTCATCCGCGTTACTAGGTCAAAGTAATGACTGCGAAATTCTTTCTCTCCCAAAAAGGGACTCATCGGGCTTGCCCGTCTTTACGTTACCCCTCTTTATTTCATTACCATAATTATTATTGATTGAAATGAATCTTTTGGCCCGTTGGAAATTTCCCTAGAAACATACGGAAATTTTATTTTTTTATTACTCTTCACCCGGTAATTTATTCCAGTCCCTGCTTTCCTCGCGTACGAATAAAATCTTTTGGGTAATATCAAGATGGGGATACCGCTGCGGCCTCGTGTAGTAAACACACAGATTGCGTGGTATATATTACATGATTGTAACGTATTCAGTCTGCACGTACCAACACAGTAACAGCTATAGATATGATCTATAAATTGGATATCTGCAATATCGTGCGTTATGGTTTATGTTTCACTTTGGTCCAGGCTGCATTACGACCGAAACGCATATTTATAAAATATGATTTCGTCAATCATCATTTGAGTTTATGTTGTAATGCAGCCTGGATCAAACTTCACGATGATGTCATATTTACCACGTAATCTGTGTGTTTACCACGTGATCTGTGTGTTTACTACGCGAGGCCGCAGCGGTATCCCCATCTTGATATTACCCCGTTCTAATGATGGATCGAGCGTAGTGGATGAACGGTTTCTGGCCTCGCGTTCGGGAGGACGTGGGTTCGAAACCCCGTCCGGCCATCCAGATTTGGGTTTTCAGTGGTTTCCCCAAATCACTCCAGGCTAGTGTCGACATGGCTCCTTTAAAAAGACCATGGCCAAATTCCTTTCCGTTTCTAGTCCCCAATCCCTTTAGGCCTCTAGCGTCGACTAGCCGTAAAGCCAAAAGAAGAAAAGGAAAAAAAAGTGTAATTGTGGAAGAAGCAGTCATTAACCGACCTATAAATTAGAAAACCGAGTCGGAAGTTAAAATTGACAGAAGTGGTCAAAGTTAACGGCAAACTTTTGTAGCCCCGTTTTTCACCTAGCTACTAGCGAGAAAGGGATTACTGGAGATCCCGATTCCGCCTGGTGTTAGCATCATCATACTGCGGTGGTCAAACGCAAGACACCGAAAGAAATTCTTTCCTAAGTACATTTAAAGGTTTCATGCTGGTCCAGGCTGCATCACAACCTAATTTCTAGCTGAAAATAATGGTCCAGGCTGTATTTACAACGGAATTGCTGCTTGAAAATAATACATCTTGGGACTGACTACAGCAGTATTGCAGCGATATTATTTAATGTTTGTTGTACCATGTAGCGGAATCGCGATCTCCAATAGACCCGCGAGAAATTGAAGACCCTGTATCACGCAGGGTTTTTTTTTTTTCCCAAAATTAATTGTTGAACGTCAAAACGACTTCCCATCCTGATTCTACCTGATGACTGCCGATTGCGTTTCGTTTCGAGATCTAATGAGGCCGCATCGTGTCATGGAAGGGGACGCAAATCACTGAATGCGCTAATACAACCGTATTGTCCAAAATCGCATTGACAGAGACCATGAAAAGAAATTACCTTTGGATTTTAAGAATTCCAAGAATTCTGAGGTATCTGGAAAGTTCTAGTGAAATCATAGAATGGAATTGACGTCTCCATTTTACTGCTGTATTTTTATCGTTATGTTAGCTATTCTCAGATAGTGGACTTTAGCTATACAAGTCTTTTGTTCATATACGCTCTTACTCAAGGTTCAATTATCATTTTGAATTTTATGTGAATTACAGATGGAGTACAGCAAATTCAGGTAAATTGTAATTAACCTTCTCATTAAGAACGGGACATAGGGTTAGTTTAACCAGAGGAAAGCATGTCTTACGTCGCACTTTGTAATAAATTGTTGCCTATATTATAGTTTCGTGTTTGCCAATGTTGATGCAATCATATCCTTTATTAATAACGCTAATAAAAAGCTTTTTTTGACAAATACGCGGGCGAGAATACTTCTTCGTTTAATGAGAAGAAATTTAAGATTACTTCAGACTGCTGATGTGTGAATCCTTCCTTATTGAACATCGAATATACTTGAAACGGAAAGTTTGGTTCCATGTCGCTCAACTTTGCCATAAGAAGTTGGCAACAATGAGGATATTAACATGTTACTACGCCTATCTTTGCCATACCTAACCGATATGAATATAAACATGTCAGTGCAATGTGCCTGCCAAACAATGTTTCGTATCGTTACCTGTGTCGTTACTTCTTCTTTACATTTACAAGGATGTGGAATGCTGTATTCTCTGCAGGAATAAATCGTGAGATACATCTGCAATTACCAGAAACAGGTAATAACACATGTTTATTGCATGATAACAACCTACCCATATTTCAAACAACTTTATGCATATTTCATTCGTTTGATTGCTTCACATACAACGTTTAATGACATAATGTCTTCAGGGAAGTGTGTAGCAAATTTCATACCGATAACACATTTCCTTCTTGGGACCCTGGTGTTGCATCCGAGCCGTTTCTTGGAAAGAACAGTACATTTCAATAGTTGGATCAACTGAATACGATTTAGACATCTTTATGTAGAGTTCTTCCCAGTTTTTATTTATTGATATTAGTTACAAAGAAATATCATTGGGTTTGTTAGTTTTGGGCTATCATTCCTAAACAGCGCAGTAGAAATACATACTCATAGTCGTTTAGATCATTCACGTTGAATGTCAGAGAACTCTTGATTGTGTTGTTATCCTAGCCGATTTTCTGCTTCTCTGAGAGCCTTGTGAAGCGGTAAACCGATGATCTTCTCTTGATCCATTCAGCTGTTCGTGTGCTTCCCTTACCTTCCATGATCGGTTCCCCCACATTTTCATAGAATCTTTTAACTATATGTCCAAAGAATTCTCTGCATGACTCTGGAAGAATTTTGGAGAAATTACGTTCTTGTATACCGGGTCCATTGCTACTCCTTTCCGCCCATGACGCAGAATTTTATGGCAACATCACGTTTCAAATCCATCCGTGCATTTGTAATGTATAGCCTTGAGAATCAAAGTCGTCGTGTTTATAGCTATCGGACATATATTTTTGTCGCCAGGGGATCCAGCACCCTTATTAATTAATTTTTAAATTTATTGTCAAAATTAAAGAATTTATTATTTTATATTTGAATAAATTCAAACTTTAATATCGTTCCTTTTCTTATTCTTTCAAAGTACAATCAAGAAGTAGGTCTCCGAAGATTATAAGATCCGATTGTAACCGTAACTGATTGAATAGTATCTATCCATACACACACACACCCACACACACACACACACTAGCGTTATTCGTCGTTCTCTGTCCGTTACTCTTTATGCCATCAATGTATCGGATACCGAGATAGCTCGACATGAAGATAGTTTTCGCGGGTGAGAATATAACGGTTTTGAACATCGCTTGGAAAGTGTTGATTACGTGTATTCCACTCGAGCAAAGTTTCTGTAAAAATGCTGTGTACACATCCCCGATGGATGTTTTTTTAAATTATTTTTTGCTTTATTTAGTGATAATACAGAAATATTCAGACTGGCATCTGGTGCCATAAATTTATATTAACAATCTTCTTTAGTTATCACCTTAAAGTTACATAATTACGTAGTCTTTCTCGGCGTTGAGAATATAAATAATGTTCTCGGGTGACTAGCCGAGTTATAGAAGTGTTATAGTTACACGATTTTTCGGCGCTCTCAATCGTCGGCGCCATCTTCCGGTGAAGATTGAGAGCGCCGAAAAATCGTGTAACTATAAGGCCCTTCTCACACGACGCTACTCAAAGGAAACGGAATTGAACACAGACTGAAATTGCTAACTAGTTACTGACCAATGTTCGCACACGATCAAGGGCGTATCCAGGATCAGAACTAGAGGGGGGCAGGATTTGAACTAGGGGGGGGGGGGGCAACTCATTTTGGTTTCGAGGAAGTGGGGTGGGAAACTGAAACATGACATTACAAAATCAAACTCAAACCTATTCAGAAAACTATTTTTATCATTGATTAATATAGTAACCCAACTACTTAATCTAAGGACCTACTATGTAGTTAATTAAGATCGTAAGTCAGTTAGTTTTTTATGTAAACATTAATTGTCTCGGATTTTCAATTTCAATAATTTGGTTTGTCAATATCTCATGGTGTTCTTTCACGAAATTTCGATGCACACTCATCAGACATAATCCAGACAATCTTTCTCTCCCAAAGTGCTCCTGAACTAGTTCTTCACTCGTCGAAGCGTACTGAAGGCAACTTAAGTTTTCTGCTAGGGGGGGGGGCAGCAGCCCCCCTCTGCCCCTGGCTGGATACGCCCATGCACACGATGCTACTCAAATCTCTGGAATTTCAGTCACTTGTGAGATTTGAGCGAGGCGACGATTTCTTCTGATTCAGATGAGAATGTTATATTATTCAAAGAAGGAATAGGAGATTTAAAAAAAAAAATTTTATAAACAAAAGCTTTTGCTTGGAAAGCTAGAAGTGATGAAAATACCAACGATTTCCCGTTCAACTATAGAATGTACATTTGTTATGATGGAAAAATTTCAAGTGTTTTACAGTCACATACGATGTAATGACTAACAAAAAGTGATTAATATACTAAAATCAGCTTGCACAATTGTCAGGAGTGGAAAGGAGTCCTGTACAGTCCGATTAAATTTTGAAATAATGCAACTACACATAATTCCGCTGTCACAACTTAAAATTAGTTTTCGTTCATCGGCATATTACACCAAAAATTATTTAGCCAATTATTTTATTACTCCACAAAGAGAACTTCCGTGGCAAGGAGTTTTATTATGTAATTTAATTTAAGAAAAATAAATCTGAAATGTTTATATAAAATATTATTCATTACTATTTGTTAAAAACATGTTTACATAGCTAATAAATTAGCTTTCTGTCTGATAATACTCCATGCTTTTTCTGTGTCAACTTTCCGTGAATATTCACTCAACTTGTAGTTGCATAAACACTGATGTTTCTCGATTTCAGCAACAAGGTTTAAATTTATTATCTGATCCGCCATTTTTATTGAGAAACTAGTTGAAAACTAGCAGCGCGGCAACTGGCATGCTGCGTCGCTTCGAACTAATCGCGGACGCGTTGCGGACTGGTTTCCAACCGATCGCCCCGTGTGAGAGCCACCATACAAATACTAGTGCTGTGACTGGAAACAAACTGACTTGTGATCCTAGTTCGTAACTGGTTTCTTTTCAGTAGCGCCGTGTGAGAAGGGCCTAACACTTCTATAATTCGGCTAGTCACCCGAGAACATTATTTATACACCTTAAAGTTGCTTTCCAGTAGTTTTCAATCAATATCTTTCCACGGCTTGTACTTTCCCATGATTCTCTTCACCATCCTCCTGCCTTCCAATGATCCCATTCCAGTTCCTTTATCTTATCTCGCTGATTGTGTTCTGCGGTAATTTTCAAGGACAAATCTAGCATCCCTTCATTGCACACCCTTCAACTCCTGTATTTGATACCCAACATATCCCATACTACACTACCATATTCAAGCAATAGCATGACCAGTTTCGTAACCCAGTTCCATTACTGCTCTAGTACATCCCCTCATCACTCTCTCCAACAAGTGAAGGATTTTGAAATCTTTTCCTACTACCAGACCAATGTGTCCTGCCCCGACGAGTTTATCAAATGTTATCCCAAGGTATTTACATTTCAAGTCCTCGGAAAGCATTTCTTTCCCCACTTTATAACCATAATCAATCTTTAGTTTTTTATTACTTCATCTGAAATATCTTGCATGTAGCTTGTTAACATTCGTAGGAATAAGCACATTGAAACAAATGGACGAATTTTATTAAACTTCGCATAGTCATAGCTTATGTCATTGGTCAACTTACAAGGTACTTTTTATCCCGATACGTTACAAATTCCCAATAGTACAGAGTCCAAATATGTAAACTTAAATATATATATATACTGGTTAGAATATACTTCCCATGACAGAGAATCAAAATCATAAGCTTTTGTCTACCTGTACACGAAAGAATTAACGAATATCGACGGAAGTTCGCATAGTGATAACTTAGGTCATCTGTTAACATATTCCTATATGATACTTTTTATCCTGAATAATACCGTATTTTTTTCGTGATATAAACGGTAAAAACGTAAATTTTGGAATTTTTCTCACAGTATCAAAATTGTGGTTTCCAGAAATCCTACCAAGCAAGTTTCCTTCTGTTATTACCTGACTTCTATAAAGCAATCGACATTAGGGGTGGATCGCTGCGTTGAGGCGCCGCTAGAGGATTCTATCCCGGAATGCCGAAATTCGGGATCCCGGCCCACATCCAGCCCCGAAATTTTCGGGATTAAATTTTCACAAGCCCGGGATTTTCGGGACTGATAACAATGAGGAAAATTTATATGAATATGTAAAAATAGAGAAAAGGAAATCCAGTGCTATTATTGGAATAATCCGATTTTGATATCAATGAGATTACGAAAATCTTGGCCCCATATAAACTTTACCGTTCTGACGCAAATTTATGTACAGCTGATGCTACTCTAAAGATTGTTTTAAAACAACTGAATGGCAGTCACTCGATCTTGGTTTCTAAATGGAAGCTTCACCTACAAGAGCGAATAAAAGAACAAATTGATTTTACTGGCGTTGTATGATATTTGAAAAACCCTCACAGTGAAAATAGTGACTTGTAAAAAGAACTAAGGGATTATTATTATTTTACTAGTCCAATGGTGTAAACCGAATCCCCAATTGAAAGCACCCACAAACTTCAAGCCGAAATAGATCAAAACATGAAATTACTGTCTCTAGAATCATACACAGAATCTGATTTTTCCAAAATTGTTAAGAAGGAAATGAATCTTTTTGAAGCTTAGAGCTCCAATCGGGACTATGATTTGGAACGAGCTTACAAATGTTTATCAACAATCCTCCCAACTTCAGTCGATCCCGAACGGGCTTTCTCGGCAGCAACATACGATTAAGAAGCAGGCTGGGTAGCCAACCACAACACCTTGTTATTTCTTCGATCGTATTTTTTGCAATTAAAAAAAAACTAGATTTAAAATATTGAGTTGCTGACATTAAGACATTTGATTTTTGTGGAAAAAGTATTGTGACTATGTCAATTCAAGTCTGAATAGTCGTAAATGACTATTGTTTAAGGACATATAATAACTTCGTTAGTAAATTTACAATGAAAAAACTTTTTTCGTATTTTCGTATGTTTTTATCCCTGGATTATCTGTGCGCAATCCCGAAATCCCGGGATTAGAAAAAAAAGGTGCGGGATCGAATTCTCTAGGCGCCGCACACTGGATTGGGGAGGTACAACGGACCGGGCACGAGTCCAGCCCGCGCATACCAGCCGTCCAGACTGCGGTCCGAAGCCACCAAGACGAACCTCAAACTACGTCTCGTCAACTACACACTTTACAAACAAAAATACAGACAGACGGCAATACTTCACTTCCTCCAATTAGTATGTAGTACGACCTGGCAATAGGTATGAAATGCTTGACGTCGCTAAGGGCAAGCGGCCGTAAAACTAAAGCTCCAATACGTCCATGCCAGTGATGAATAAAACTTATCAAAGGCAGCCGACCTCTAATGTTGGAGAAAAAGGTGGCGAATAAGAAGTCAACATACAGTTTAACCTAAAAGACACATATCATCGTCAGATTTTTAACAGTTTTTATTGTTTAGGTGAAATTGTTGAAATATACAGTTGATTTCTGGAACATTTTAAAAAATATGCACAGTTTTAATGATCTCCGATGCTGCTAACTTTTAAACTAACCGAAATTTTTTTTCTACCGGTCAGAACAGAATCCACACTGCTTTTCCGACTGCAGTGCAAAGAACAAGGAGCTAGGATAATGAAATGTTATGATTTGTGGAAAGACCACCGCGGTCAGTTTGGTGTAAATTAAATCGTATTAGATGTGGTACACGGGAATCACTGCTTCAACTCTCCACACCTGGGACTGCTGTGAGGTTTCACAAACTGTGTCGCACATTGTGCAGGACTGTCCACTGCGTGCCTTTCCTGGTAGTCTGCAAGACTTAAATTTGGCTACGCCGGAGGCGGTGGCCTGCTTGGAGCACTTAGTTGTCATGTTATAGTGGGTTGACTGTCGATCTCGTCGCAGTGGCCTCAACATTTGATATATATATATATATACACTAGCATTTGCCCGCTGCTTCACGCGCGCGTGCCTTGGCAGGTGTAGAAATTATTTACCGATTTTATTCTCTTATCAGACATTAACGCTTTGTTCGGTTATTGCTAGTTTCAGTTGCTCTAGCCAAAGCCTGAGAAACCCTTTCACGGTTCAAACGACATTCTTTCTTCTGTGCGCTTTCAGAAGCTATGGATTTAGCGTATAGAACCCGGTTATAGGTCAATCGCTTTTCTCGGTGCAGGTTACTTTCATTTGCTCTAGCTATTTCATCTCGTTCTCTTTGACGATGCAGACGATGTTGTCGGTCTATTTCACTCTCATTTAGCCGATTTCGGCGACATCTTTTAGCTGCAGAAGTTGACCCCGACAGTTTAGATCTCTTTCGCAAGGTCATATCATAATATTTTATACTTACCCAACTCACAGCACTAACAATTAAAACGTTTTCACAGCTGCAATTATCACTATGCGTGAACTTTGCGAGTATATAGATGAGCATAAACTTGGTCACAATATAGAATATCTGTGGTAGTAATAAATAATATTATTTCTGAAAGCAATATTTAACTCAGCTAAAACATAATATTTTTAAATGCTGATATGGAGGATTCCACGTTAACCGTGGTACCGAAAATTTAAATGGATATATAACAGTTGTAACGTTAAGAAAGCTGATATTATAATCATTATGTGTAATTTTTTTTGGCGATTTTATGTGTAAACTTTGCCTGGGATTATATAGCTAGGTATAAGCTTTGTTAATGATGTATCTGTGGATATAATGAAAAATATTGTTTCCATGATACTTAACTAAAAAAAGTTTATTTTTAAATGTGGATACCGAGGATTGCAACATAACCGCGTTGCCATAAATTTATGTAAATATAGCAGTAATCTACGACGTAGTCCTCTTGGAAGTGTGGTGAAATATAAAATTTCGTTACCAATAATCACAGCATCTCAATTTTTCTGATTTATTTATTTATTGTTGTTTTTTATTTTTTGGATATTGGTTTTATTTTATGTTGATACACCATCAATTATTCCTGCTTTAAAATAGAAATTTACGTGAATTGGAGCTACTCCTGATTTCAAATCGTCGTATCATTACTGTCATTATTTCAGTCAGATATAATTAATCCAAAAATGTCGAGATGTGATCATGGTACAGTTTATGTAGTAACGTGCATGTAACTGAAACAATTATTTCTGAGTGGCAACATTATGGCAAGTTGTGAATCGCTTGAAATGCAACCTGACAGCTGATATGATGCTTTGTTATAGGCCTAAGAGACGATGCCTGCAGCTTTATAATCTACGCGGTGTAGCATTAGGATATGAAACATTTTTAATTTAAGTTTCTTTCAATATAGCCGTATTTTCTATGTAATTATTTCAGTCGCATGTAAGTACCTGGCGAAACAACAGCCTGGACCAGATGACAATTGACTCGTTTTGTTTAGCATCAGGCATAACGGGTTTAGTTTTAAAATTTACGCGGTGTAGAATAGAATTTTAGGATGCCTAGTTATATTTAAAATAAAAATTCGTTACCAATAATCACAGCATCTCAATTTTTTCTGATTTATTTATTTTTTGCCGTTTGGATATTGGTTTTTATTTTATGTTGATACACCATCAATTATTCCTGCTTTAAAATAGAAATTTACGTGAATTGGAGTTAATCTTGGTTTCAAATCGTCGTATCATTATTGTCATTATTTCAGTCAGATATAATTAATTAAAAAATGTCAAAATGGGTCACGGTACAGTATATGTACTAATGTGCATGTAACTCAAGCAATTATTCCTGAGTGGAAAAATTATCGCAAGTTGTAAATCGATTGAAATGCAACCTGGACAGTGATGACAGCTGATATGCTTTGTTATAGGCCAAAGGGACGATGCTTTTAGCTTTATAATTTACGCGGTGTAGCATTAGGATATGAAATTTTTTTTATTTGAGTTTCTTTCAATATATCCGTATTTTCTATGTAATTATTTGAGTCGCATGTACCTGAATTTTCGGATGCCTAGTTATATTTGCACGTTATAGCCACGAGACATATTAATCGAATAAAGTACTTCCAAATATGTGCAATTCCGCACAAGTCATTATGAAAGAAGTATGTTTTATTATTTGCTGATATTTATAATAGCTGTTTTTCAGACATCGCTCTTCGAGAAAAAACTGAATTTCGTATTAAGTATTGGCTTATTGTGGCTGTATTGTACAGCGTTCACGTAGCAATTTTGTTCCAGAGACAAACTGTATAACAGTCTACCAGAGACAATACATGTCTTCACAGAGACAATACATGTCTTCAATTTTAGTAATATAACTTTTTCGTAATTCAACAGACCTGTTACGATTCAAGTAAATGCTGATTATACTTGATTCACGTATTCTTTTTATTTTGAAGTACTGCGGTCCAGAAAAATGAATCGCAGAAGTTAAAAAAAAAAGGGAAATCCTAAATTTTGTCAGGTATCTTTATGAAAGGAGTGACCGTCTGAATGTGTATAATTATCTGTGGTTTACAGTTTCACATTTCTGAAGTTTTTTACTGACTTGCTTCTTCCCATGGTACATATTAGTCATTAGCTACTTCTGCAGATGTTGATCAGCAACATTAGCTTTAAAAATTTGGAAACACCATGCAAATTGATGCGGTAGTTTTTGCGTTATTAGAGATCAAGCCTCACTACAAACGCAGCTTGCTTACAGATTTATAATAGTATAGAAGATATAGATAATCTTAAAAGAAAATTGTTCAATAATTACAATATAGTTTTTGTTGGGTATTATAAAAATCATGGAGCATCATACGCTCAATAAATAATTGCGGAGCTGTCAACAGTGAAAAATGTTTGGAAATATTGGAGGATTCGTTGATTCCAGATTTGGAAACACAAAGTTTTTTCAACAGATTAATAACACAAGGGAACAGAGATTTGCAAATATCTTAATAAAGGAAGGAGGATTTACACAAGGGACAAAATATTTTGGATATTTTCCTAGTAAAGCCCGATGATAACCTTGTAGGATGTCAAGTAACCGAAGGAATAAGTGATCATGAAGCAGTTGTGATGGATATTAGAGGATTCGGTGAAGCAGCAGCCAAAATTGAAGGGGGAAATAGGTACAATTATAAAAAGCCACAGATTTCAAATTTGAAGAGATATTTCAGAGAACGTTTCAGCAAATGGAAGGAAGGCACAAGTACAGTACAGTAAAGGTGAGAAGAGTTCAAGGAGATAATAAGAAAGGGGGAAGAAAAATTTAATTCAAAGCAGAAAATAAAGAGAAGTAGAGAACCTGTGTACTGTAATAGGGAAGTGAGGCGGTTAAAGAGATTGGTAAGAAGAGTACATAACAAAATTAAGACAGCAGGGTAGTAGGGAATATTTAAAACAACTAAACATGGACTTAATAATAGCAAAGTGGCTAAAAATGGGTTTATGAAGAGTATTGTCAGTGCAGGAGGACCGTTGTCTGATGCATCTAGAAATTTCTATGGCTATATCAGGAAACTGAGGGGAAGGGAGGGAGTAGAGATAAGGATGGAGAAGAAGTTACTGAGGATTTGAAAAAGGCAGAGATTTTAAGTAACTGGTTTAGTGAGAGCATTAGGGACAATCAATCAGAAACGGGAGGGTCTAATTCGGAGAACGAGCTTAAAAACACAATTAGAAATGAAGATACCAAAAAATTTGAAATACATCTTGAGGAAATCATGAGGGAAATAAGAAAACTGAAAAAAACGTAAAGGGGCTGGTGAAGATAATATTACTACAGAAATCTTAAAGATAGCCGGATGTGACATTGTACCTTATCTTGAAATATTATTTAAATTGAGTCTAAACACTTGCTGCTTACCACAGGACTGGAAAAGTGCAATAGTAGTACCGGTACATAAAGGAGGGGTGAGAAATAGAGTTGAGAATTACAGGCCAATCAGTTTGACATCAGTGGTAGGTAAATTAATGGAAAGATTGATATGCAACCACATCAGAAATATATGCGATGAACGTAGGTGGTTTTTAAGTAGGCACCATGGCTTTAGGCAAGGATATTCATTCGAATCTCAGTTGGTGGGATATATGAAAGATATTTCAGATGAAATGGACAAGGGAGTCCAAGCTGATAGTGTAGCACTATATCTGTCAGGATTTTGTCAGAGTGAGCCATAAAATGGTAGTAATTAAGTTAAACTATTGGAATGGATGAGAAAGTGATTTGCTGGGTAGAAGAATTTTTAAAAGGTAGAAAATTGAAAGTTAGGGTAGGAAATGCATTATCAAAAGAAGTGGAAGTAAAAATGGGAGTGCCACAGGGTAGGTATTGGGACCATTGCTGTTCATTATTCTAATGAATAATTGTGTTGATTGTTTACTATCTGAAATTAGATTGTTTGCAGATGACATAATGCTATATAAAGGATCAAAACGGTAGAGGACTATAAACAGTTGCAGGTTGATCTGGACAGGATATCTAGTTGGGTTGGTGAACATGGGATGAAGATAAATGCAAAGAAGAGTCAACTTATTAGATACACAAATAAAAAACAAAAGGTTGATTATGAATATAAGGTGGGGAAATAATTTCTTACTGTGGACTTGAAATGTAAGTATCTTGGCATTACATTTGATAACAAACTTAACGGGGCAGGACACATTGGACAGTTGGTAGGAAAAGGTTTCAAAGTTCTGCACTTGTTGGAGAGAGTGATGAGGGAATGTATACGGGAAGTAGAGGAATTGGGTTACAAAACTTTGGTCAGACCATTCCTCGAATATGGTAGTGTAGTATTGGACCCACCTTTTGAATATCAAATACAGGAGTTGGAGAGGGTGCAAAAAAGGACAGCTAGATTTGTTTCTGGAGATTATCGCAGAATGCAATCAGTAACAGATATGATAATGGAGCTGGAATGGGATTCTTTGCAAGACCGAAGGAAGGTGAAGAGGGTCATCGGAGTCTACAAGGCGTATACTGGTGATGAGGCATGGAAAGATATTGGTGTAGGTATGAAAAGTAGTGCATGGAAAGGAAAATATGGCCATGACCACAAGCTGGCATTGGATTTCAGGCACAAGGGTGTGAGAAGATTCTCTTTTTTAGGTAAGGGTGTCAGGGATTGGAATAAGTTACCAAGGGAAATGATGAATAATTTACCAAAAACGTTGAAAGAATTTAAAATTAAAATTTTTACATGGAAAATGTAGGTGGGTGCATTAAAAGGGGAAGATGGGTGTGCTCAATTGAAATTTAATTAATTAAATTTAAAAAAAAATATACAGACAAACACGAGCGAGATTATGACTCACTATATGGTGTCAGAAAGAAAAATGATTCACTAGTGATTGGAAACTCACCTGTTACTATTGACGAAAACGTTTAAAGCTAGAAATTAAAGCATTAAAAAACTGATATTAAGCGCAAAATTGAACAAGATTTAGAGGAACTGATGTATGCGGGTAATATGTAATGCAGTGTAAAAAAAACATTTTACCTGATTTTTTCTTATATTCCACCTAAACTAATTAAATAAGATAGTATGTATTTTTTAAAACATTCTTTTATTTCACTCACCAATTGGCGATTAAAAATACATTTTCAGCGGCACACAGTCATATCACTACAAAATATATGTAAATTATCAAGTTTTGGCAAATTATTTTTCTTGAATTCTCGCAGTGGTGAAGTTTAAGGATTACGATTGGTTCACGACAGAACCCCTCCACACCCCATTACTGTACTCAGTTATGCCAAGGAGAGCGGTGGAATGGACTTTAAAATATAATGGATTTCAAAAAGAGGGTTTTCAATAAAGAAGCGAAAAAAATCAAGCGATGGAAGAAAGTGGACACAGGAAGAGGAGGAAAGACACACGCCGAGGATGAAAAAAAGTATAAGGACAAAGAATATTAGAGAGATAACCGATTTTGCTGTACGGGGTTACCTTAAAGCGAAACCAGTTGCTCCAGAGAATTGCTTCTGACTGACAAGCTTTACCGTTAGTGGCCAAAAATCTGCAGAACATTAATGATTGCCTGCAGTGTGTTTTGATTTTGCACGTAATCGTATTGAAAAAATATTGTAATATAAATAACTTGTATTTACATGATGCGATATCATTATCATCATAATTATCATCATTAGACATTTCCGCCTTTGCGTGTCGTCTTGCACGACCTCCTCCGCATGCAGTTTTTCCGTCAGCTGTATCATCTAATCACAATGAGTTCTGTATGAAGACTGCGTTTGCAGCAGGGGTCGAGAGATAATTGTTGTTGACTGAGAGTTATAAATTAAATGTAGAATGTGAACAAGTAGGGAGGCCGTGACCTTCAGAGCTTCGCGTTCCCAGCGTGAAATATACAAGATAGGTGCAGTACTATTCCACAAATACGAGCTCTAGACGAGCGCGGGAAGGCTTATTAGAGCCTGTATATAACAATTTCGTCTAATATGTAAAAGGGTTGGTAGTAGTGTGTTTTTCAGTGAGTTGTAGATTCTGTAGTGCATTCTGCTCGCCTATCTAAAAAAAATTTTAGCCTGGTGGGTTAGCGGTGGCATTTTGGAGGAAGTGGCTTCCGATTCCCGTCCGGCCATCCAGACTTTGGTTTCTCATGGTTTCCCGAAGTCACCTCTGGCAAATGCCAGGATGCTTCCTTCAGAAGGTCTTGTCCGAATTTTTTTCCAATCCTTTCACCTCTAGTAAATTCGAGGTAAAAAAAGAGAATTTCCGTGCAACTCTCATACTAACTAGCGTTGATGATTCTACATCACTTATGCGTTTTTTAGATTATCAACAGACCTGGGTATGGTGATTCTATACCCTGAGAGACCGTACAATAATTTATATTCCACGTTCGTACCGTCGCGTCGCTTTCTGTGGCACAGAGCCGTACTGCGATCTGCCTATCCGTTTGTCAGAGGCTTCTAGCTCGTAAAGAGAATACATATGCACATGTTACATGCTAAGCTTAACGGACGTGAGAATAACTGAAAAATATGTCAAACATTAATTTTTTTTCTTTTTTACCACCTCATCCACATCTGTTCAGGCCTGTTAGATTACAGAAACGTAATGTACGAGGCTCGACTTTTACTTGACCTTCATGTTTTCCTCAATAACAACCTCTCGACTGGTTTGAGAAATCCTGCATCTTTTTCTTAACTCATCTGGTCACTACGTCTCAACATACTCATACTGACTATGTCCTCAATCTGCTTCACAGATTCTAATCTTTCTTTCACTATAAAATCTTCTCTTCTGTTCCCCTTAACAAATCAACTCTTCCCGTACATCTTAAAATGAGGTTCACTGTCGTGCTTTTACCCCCTCACTCCTTCCCCCTCCTCACCCCTACCCCCTTCACCCCTACCCCCATCACCCTTTCACCCCTCACCCCTTCACCCCTCACCCCTTCCCCTCTCACCCCTTCCCCCCTCACCCCTTCACCCATCACCCCTTCCCCTCTCGCCCCTTCCCCTCTCACCCCTTCCCCCTCACGCATTTCCCCCTGACGCCTCCCCCCTCATCCCTTACCCCCCTTTAAGACTCTTCTACAAGTTTCTTTTCTCACCCATAATGCTCACTTCATATATCATCACGATTATTTTTCTATACAGTTCCTTAGCACCTAGTTTCCAACGATTCTTCCTGGTATTCCTAAAATAGCTTCTGAAAAGCTGTGTGCTTAAAAACATACTAGTTTGGGAAGTTCCTTCTGAGTCCTAGGTTAGTACCCGATTTACCATTGACTCAACAAGTCGTCGGAAATCCCCCAAAAAATTTCTGCTATGTTTTCTGTACAACCTTCTATAATTTCGAAACTATTGCCGTTCATTTCCATATGTTCGATTAGATTCATGTCTGCCTATCTAGGTGGCCAAATCATTTGCTGGGGTTCTTCAGAATATTTCTCAAACCAAGATGCGTCTGAAAATTTCATGCAGATTCCCATTTTGTATGGTTTAGTTTAATAGTTATATTCCACTTTTATAACAATACTTAGTTTTTGTACTAATGTAATGCTTTAATTTATATGGTCAAAACAGTTATTTTAAAACAATGGGGTACTTAACAAATTTTGGGAAGTATTCATTATTATAGCTGTACATTTACGTAAAATACAAGATTTTGCATTTCTATACGCTGATTTGAATTTGGCACCCCCCCCCCCCTCTCCCGCAGCTGTCATGTCGTCTATTGTGACGTCACATTGTCACAATACAGTGTACAAAACCGCCCTCCTTTAAAATTTAGAAATTAATTGGTTGTGCGGCTGTAAGTAAAGCCGCGGTTTGCTTATTTTGTTTATAAAATGCGTTCTACAGTTTACAAGTGGTGAATAGTGTCTCGGTGAGTAAACAAATCATGTAAAAAAACAAATTGTTTATATTTACGTTCCACACAAGGAATATATACGGAAAAAAATGGCTACAACTTGCACGACGTGACACAGCATATTCGTCTACAAAGTCTTCAATATACTTTCGTGAAGACTACTTTGACGTACGTTTTTACTTAATATTTTATTAAGTTTAATAAGTTATGTACCTCAATATTTTGTCCTGTCTTAAACTTAAATTTTTATCGATAAATGAAATATAATTTTCAAAGTTGAGTATCATGTGCTCCCATAAACACAACGTCTTTATAAACTGTTTAAATTAGTCAGATATAATCTGTATGGTGTGATACATGATTTAAATGAACACAACTAAATAACGCATGTATCAAACTATTAATTATTTCCATAATATGTCTGTAATTTTCGTAACGTCACTACTATTAAGAGTGCACTGTTCATCATTAAAAATGTCTGCCATTTATTTATTATTTTGTAGTAGTCTACAGCTAATACAAATATAGATACATTTTGATAGGTTTAGCTATACTTTATCATCACAATTAATATATCACCTCATCTGAATATTGGTATATTGTCGCGAAGAATGCTTGCTGTTATCTACTTATGTGTACAGCATTTTTAACTTAACTACGGTCTGTGCTAATACTGTTCCTATAAACCAATATTCAGCTTTTAACAACAATTCAGTTCTTTCTAGGCTAAAAAAATTTCCTCTAAACTGAATCTGATACTGATTCAAATACAACGCCGAGAAGCACTTCATTATTAAGTATCTTTTCTTAATTATACGACAATATTTGTACTTTTCAGCACAATACTACGCTTTCAGTTTTTGAGTACGTATATTTTGAGGTAAATTTTGACATTCCGGAGTTCTGTTGTGCGAAAATCACTGTTGCGGTAAACTTTCCCAACATCTTCTCACCAATTTTTGTCAAGTTAGAGCGGTTTCCTTTGGTAAGTCGGGCTTTCATTGCAAATATTGTTTATTTTACGGATTTGTAACCAGAAAGACGTAATAGATTGACTTTAAACACTAAATATACGACGCACAGATTGACGGCAGATGCTCAGCACACGGAGATAAACTGGTGCGTGCTGAGATGTGACGTCATTCGCTCTGGTTGCCGTTTTGTGCCACGTGACTTTTCAGCATTTTTATTTTAAAAAAAATATGTTTTAACTTTTATCGAGCAAATAAAGTTGATTTACGGTACAACTTTAACTTTTCGATTAGCTTATAGTTTCATAGTTTTCTTTTTAGTCTCTAGTACTCCCACTTTTTTTCACACTTTTTAAAATTACGTTTATGGGATTGGTAATACTACCCATGTAAAACCTATTTTGCTATTACGTTGGATAGTGAGATCTCGCGATTTGTGGCACACATGATTTTAGAGTCTAAATAAAGTTTCCATGTACACAATTATCCGATATATTACTCGTTACGCACAACACGCCTAGTAAACGTGAAATCGGTTTATTAATTTGTAGCTAGGATTACACAATTTTAATGATGTTAAAGTGTCGCCATACTGGATTACAATTGCATAAAACTTTAACGGTTTGCATATGCTGACACTGTGCCATACGCTTGATTTCCCGGAAGTAGAAGAAACTCTTAGGGAGCGTCTATAAACTGCGTCTCTCCATTTTTGCCTCCCTCGAACCCCCTCCCCCCACGTAGCCTGACGTGGCTTTTGCCTCGACACCCCCCTCCCCCTACCCCCACCTCCCGTGTGGCGCGTAGCTTTTTTCCCTATTAATTCCAGAAGAGCTCTTGCAGTTTTCTCTTGACAGACTATTATCAAAGTTATTGCGTATATAATGAACACAACTGATATTTGCTTTTTGTATTTTTCTATAGTTATAAATATTCTGAATGTTGACAATAGCCACTCCTGCAATGATCAATTATTGGGAAAAAACTCTTTTCGTCTTGAGGTGTTACTGAAAACATTCAGAAAACTTATCAGAAAAACCAGAAAGGTTCGGATCCAACATTAATGACTTGCGTAATAACTAACAGGAGTTTGACCCTACGACAAGGTAACAGACGTGTTACCCGAAACGAAATAACTGGAAGGAATATATCCTATGAGGGTAGAGAGAGAGAGAGAGAGAAAGAAAAAACAAACATTTAACCATACAAATCATAGGGAATTACTAAGAACCATCGTTGGTAAAAGTGGATTCATCACGCAGCGAGATTTTAGCTTCAGGAAGATAGAAATTGTGGATGGTACCTACCGACTGAAAGCGAACTCCGAACTGTACCACCTGTTGCAAAAGGCAAACACCTGCATGCGACGTAGGCAGCTGTTTAACAGGCATTTTCCGATATTGGATAACGACGGGTTTACTGAGAAGATGTTTTCACTTATTAAAAACTATTAGAAGCCGTGGACGCTGTCATCGTGGTGCAAGGTTTGGCCAAAGGCAACTTGCCTTCTGTTACTTGGGGACGCCGGACTTTACAAAATATAACGCCGTTCGTGGAGGCTAGGCTTAAAGTGAACGAAGACGTCCGACACCCTCCACATGGCTATACACCAGTGCCATCGAGACTTAAGTCCCAATTAAGCTCCATGCGGACTTCAAAGCCACTAAAAGAAGCACCAAGCAATGAATTGGCTTGGGAAAAGAGAATGCAACATGACTTTGAGTGGATCAAGCCAAACGAGGGTCTACCACCTGGATCTGAACAACCATGGCCCACATGGAAGTCGTTAAACAGGCTTCGAGTTGGAGTTGGCCGTTGCAACGATTCTCTTGCCACATGGGGATACCTGGGAGAACAGCCAGATACCACATGTCTGTGTGGTGAGAGAGAAACCGTGGTACATCTGCTGTCTTGTCCACAAATTGGAATGAATGTATCCCAATTTGTCCTCCAATCAGCTACTGACAAAGCCATCGCATTGGCGGAAAAACTACCACATATTTGATGCTGTCATCGACACGAGAAGTGGTTCAAAAATTATAAAACAGGAAGCATGTTAATCGCTGAGTTATTAAAAGACTTGGATTCCGCTGGGTTTGCTGATGCTGCAGATCGCTCCAAATTTTGTAAAGTGGTTAACTTCGTCTTCCCTCCAAAAAAAAGTTGCTAAATCATGGAAACTCATCTCACAGGGAAAAAAAAAAGTTGGCAGCTGAACTTGGTATTGGGAACGAAAGCGAGAAACCAGAAACAACTATTCATAAGCGCTCCCTAGTGAGCTTGGAACAATAATAAAATAAAATCGGAAAGTAGGAATCGTTTATATTTAAGTTGTGGGGAAAGTGTGTTCAGAATAAGTTTAGAACAGTTTAGTGAAAGACGTATGCCCCCAAATTACCCCAGATCAACAGCCACCAACAAACAGTTCAAATGTCTGAAGATCGTAGATAAGAGGAATAATTTACAAATATGTTTTACTGTACTACTAAACTATACAAAATGCACGATATGATGGACGTATTCGAAGACCAATATTGACTGAACAATGCTGGAGCGTTCTTGCGATCAACGATGAAAGTTACAGAAAAAGATTCGCCAATGAGCTTATTACTCTAATTAAACCAGCAATCACGAACAATCATGCGATGAAACCTTCCAGGTAACATACATTACCAACGTCTCTAAAGCAATGTGATTGCAATAGATTCATTGCCTAAATTATTGGTAACAATTTGTTAGTTACAAATATTTGCAAATATTAACGATTGTCAAATAATAAATAAAAGTTTTTAATACGGCCTATTTAATACTATTTCATTGCAATTTTTTTTTTTTTTTTTTTTGTTATTGCTAATACTACATATAAAGTAAGGCAAGCAACAGAGTTTCGATCTTCAATGATGTGTGTAGCTGTAAAACACTGTTTTCATCGTAGACAATTTCAGTTTTTAACACTCTAATTTGTACAGCATCAATCACATTCACAAGACAATTTGCAATTAGCAACCCAGTTGGCAGATATCATACTGATGTATTCTTTCATCCGTAATTAAACAATTGACCGAATGATGCGAACTAAAGTGTTAATAATACTGATAGTTAATGACAGCCTGTATTTAAACCAACACGAACAGCCCATAAAGCTTACATCTCACCTGTGCCTATACCACTTTCGTTGGCATGTAGATCAGTGTACAACGTGGAGAAGAAACGTCGTATTTTTTTTCGTACCCCTAGATCGTAAAAAAAAAAAAAAAACAAAAAAAAAACAGATGTCACACACTGCGTTTTTGTAATGGAAGCTCCAGCGTCTTGCCGTGTAGGAACAGGATGCAACCGTTCTTCCATTAAGACAGATATAGACGTAAAAAAAAAAAAAAAACACGGAGCAGTAGTTATTCACAGCCGGTTATTGCTGAGTTCTTTTTCTTATAGGCAAGTCAGGTTTTCATTTCGTTGATTATATCCTACCACGGTTATAATTTGTTCTGTTCTCACAGGAATAACTCGGCAAGTATTATAAATATTACACTGATCGTCATCCTAGTTGCTAGTGGCCTGTAAACTGCCTTGTATAACAGTTTGTGGAACCTTTAGATTTTTATGACTGAAAACAGTTGAAATATTAGTTTGAAAGTTGAAAGGCAGCGGGGTAAATATGGTTGCGGTCCATATAAGAGTCAAACGGTAATTTTTCTCATCCTGGATAATTATGCATTACCGTCAATGATTTTCTGTAACTAGGCGGAGATGGAGTGAGTCAACCTAATAATATAAAACAAATGAAAAACGAAGACAATATAAAACAGATCATGACATAATCTTTCAACATCGCATTTTTAACACATGCTCTCGCCTCGACCGGCAAGAGCTGATGGTTTTGTTTATACTTTTGTCGACCATTTTTTGTTTAATACTGTTCTCTACGTATGTGATGGTGAAGTTGCGGTTTTAGCTGCACTTCCCACATCTGAATAACCTTGGTTCATGGAAAAGTTATCCTTCATATTCGGGTCGGTTGGTTAATAATGAAGAGGTTTTAAATTTGAATGATAACCTTATTCATGGTTAATAGCTTTTCGGGTTATACCGAAGAAGACTGAAGGATACCAGCTGAAAGCTCAGGTATTTCAATAAACAACGCGGCATAACCCGAAAAGCTATTAATCATGAACGAAGACGGCCGCGGAAGTCTTAGGAATAATATCCTTATTTTTACATATTATAAGTTACTTCTGTCAGCCTTTGTGTTAATATGCCTTGAACTCTAGAGCTACTGATCAAGCAGTCAGCTTCTAATGTACAGGATGATTACAAAAAATATCTCAACTTTGAATCGCTATATCTCCACTATTAAACATCTTAAAGCGACTTGCTAGAAATCAGAAATCGTTGTGAACGTTCTGTTTCATTTATTTCTTTGGCGAGAGATGTCGCTAGGAGCGCCCTTTATTGTACTAAGAGTTTGTAGTCATGTCACGTCGAGATGACAAGATCACAGTGAAAGACGTTCGGTTATTGAATTTGTTTCCTCAGCTAGAAGCAGCAGAGGGCTGGCATTTTCCAATAGAATACATCGCCTTCTACCTGCTCACTGATACTTGAACGGAAAATTGTCGCAACAATGGTTTTTTCGCAGTGCAAGCTCGCCACTACTGCTCCCCAAGAAGCCTGATTTAATCCCCTGCGATTTTTTCCCAAGTCGATACAGAAGAGATCTAATGATTTCTCCATCACTGGTGATTAACACTGACGAACTGAAAAAGAGAATAACTTGAGCGATCCCAACCGCAACTCCGCACGTGTTGCAAGGAGTGTGCTCTTGAGTTTAAATATCGATTAATATTCCACGTATTTCTCGTGACTGTCACATCGAACGTTTATGAATTTATATTATTTATATTATTTACATTTTTACTAATATTTTTGAAGTGATTTGTGAACCTTGGTTGTTACTTAGCCTAGCTGAAAACTAGGGATAGTTTTCTGCGCTCCTCAACAAAATCCAGGGAAGAACTATGGAGTTCCCAATTACCCCAAACACACAAAATTTCCCCCAATCGACGAAGAAATCTGGACTACCACTTTGGAAGCTGTTAAATGAGCTGAGATTAGGTGCTGGAAAATCTAAGGACGATTGGAAGTAAATACACCGAACTTCAGACAGCGAATCATCTGTTAAATTTCTTTACATGTCCATATATAGAACTAGAGTTGGCACTGACTTATTACCGAGCTATCGACGCAGCATTTATGGCGCTTGTTTAGGTATTTTGTTAATCGTAATTTTGAAAGTATATCGTTGTTTATTTTCGATTGACTTTGTGCTAATGACAAAGAATAAAGATTCCAAAATAACTCACGAAAGGTTGAGTGGCTCAACATGTGCGAGACATGAGAGGACACCGTTACACTTTAAAAGCAAATTGGAGGGCCGTAGGTGCATTTGAGCTTCACTCTAGTTGTTGCTTTGTGTAGATCCCACCACAGTTGTTTTCCTTACGCCAAATGAGGTCCCCTGCAGAGCTGGTTGAGCGGTTTCTTGGCGGTCGGCGCGGAAGCCCCACCTATCCTCTTCCGGCTGACCAGGCGGCATGAAAGCACTGAGCGTCTAATCAGGCACGCTCTAGCCGTGCGAGGGGGTTCTCCCAACTTGTTTGACAGAGGGTGAGCAACTGGACTCGCTCGGGGTAGCAGGGGTGGACAACGCGTCAACGCAGGAGGTCTCGAATGCACAGGCTTTATCAAGTTTAGTGGACGAGCTGGAACGGTCGGGAGTGATTGCCAGGATAACACAAGTAGATACTTGATAAGCTGCCCTTGATTCCACGATGTAAATGGCTCGAAGATGTGGAATAGTACATTTTATTCTGTAAGGATAAATTTGGAAGTCACGTTCTGAAAATTAATAAAATAATTTTATTTTTCGGAATCAGACAAATAATATCTTGGATAGTGAATCGAGATGGTGGTATGAACGAAGGTTGTAACGGAAGTCATCTTTGCGTATGTTCAGTGCTTGACGCCCACGGATGCGGATGTTTTGCGGAAGCGGAGGTGTAAAAATAAATTTATAATTATTTAAATTTTAATATTGTATCAAAAATAAATTTTAAATCAAAAAAGTATATTTTTTATGCTAATTTCTACATTTTTCATAAATAAAGTCTATTTCCGTATAATTATGCCTTATTGATTTATTTTTGCCTCTTCTTTCAACAACAAAAAAACGTGGGATGGTTTCAGAACTGAATTAAAATATTTACATAACACAAGCGTCTAAAAAACAATCTTTATAATATGAACTTTGCGGAGTTCGCAGCGTAACTAATTCAAGGCCACGCCACCGCAATTCTCCGTGGCCGCCACCCGCCTTTCAACCGCTATAATGCACATTGACAGTCCAACTTGTAGGACCTATGACGATCCGATTTTCTGATAAAGGACTCTTGATGGGCCGTGAAAGGCGTTACAGGACTACATGTAGGACGTTTTGGATGTTGTTGGACTTAAGACAGCCAAAACGGGTCCTTGCCGTCCAACAAACTGGCGTTGGATCATGACTGGAGGAAATACCCTGCGATAAGTGTTCGGCGAGAAAGTACGAGTGGAAAGGATTGCTGGGAACATCTTTGTACCCCTTCAAGAAGCGTGAATGTGTGAGCGCATCCTACGGTAGTTCTACTTGGTTGTCCTGTAAGTTGTACCGTGAGTGAGCCGCTTTATTGTACATGCAAGTTCAAACTTATAAATTCCACCGTTCAGTTCATTGTTACTTTTATTGCAAGATCGTAAAAAAAAAAAAAAAAAAAAACAGGTTGTTGTTAGGTAATTCACGATGGACAGAATCTCGTACAAAAAGGAAAGAATAATATACATTGCAATATAAACAAAACATCCGCATTGAAAATTGCGGTTGTGGTAACGGAGAAATTTCCGCATTTGCGGATATCCGTTTCATATCTTAATGTGAACTACCTGTGGGGATGAACGAGACAGAGAAGAGGAAACTTTGATTATTGTTAGCGGTGGCTTGGAAGAATTTGACGAAGAGACAAAAGGTGTCTGTAAAAGAACAGTATTGAAGGAAAGCGCGAGATAACGGATTTGGAATAGATATAATAACCGCTTTTTTTTTTTTTTTTTTTTTTTTTTTTTTTTTTTTTTTTTTTTTTGCTGTCGTCAGTCTTTCGACTGGTTTGATGCAATCCTCCATCCTTTCCTATCCTGTGCTAACCTCTTCATTTCTACATACCCCTTACAGCTCACGTCCTCAATTATCTGTTTCATATATTCTAATCTCTGTCTTCCTCTGCAGTTCTTACCTTCGACTGTTCCCTCCACTAACAAATTAACCAATCCAGCACGTCTCGTAATATGACCTACCAGCCTGTCTCTTCTTTCTGTAAGCTTCTTCCACAAACTTCTTTTCTCAACCATCATTTCCAAAACTCGTTCATTTCTTACTTTGTCTGTCCACTTAATTTTCAGCATTAATAACCGTTTATATAGCTTTAAAATTCTGAAAGTATTTATACGGTCGATGATTGTGACCTGGAGAGTTAGTTACGTTTAAAAAGATAAACGAAACCGAGTTAAGAGGAGAGATACTTCTTAGTAATAAACAGAATTGGGTCGAAACTGGATAGAAATGTGTGGATAAGGAATATCTGTTCACTTATCAAATCATTATGAACTAGAAATTTATTAAAGGTGTTTTTTATGTTGTGATTACTTTTAGCTGCAGAGTGGGCACTACGTGAAGAAACAAAGTACGTAGAGGTGAGGTAAACGCAAGCAAACGTCAAGGAGAAAAAAATAATAATGAAAACGAACATAAACATAGAAGAGTCCCACAAGTCTCAAAACCAATATCATTAGCAGCTACTGATAACAAGTTGTTTAGCATCCCAATAGTATTCACAATTCCGGTCTTAACTACAAACATATGACCTTGCATAATTAATATATTGCAATGAATTGTTCGTGTGGACATAGAGATTGAGCTGCACATGGTTACCCAAAATAACTGCAGTCGAACGCCGGGAATGTCTTTTCATAAAGTTCATGCTTGATTTAGTTTGGTGTCAATGTTTTAAATATCTTTCTAACTCTTCCGGGCTCTACAGTCATAAAGCGTGGAGACCTAAGTAAACATAAATAAAAAAATCTGTATCTTTTCAGAGTAATGCTCTATAAGTACATTCTACTTGATTTTCAATGGCTTCTTGTGTTATCGAGCAGTTTAGTTCAAAACGATAATTGGGCGGCATTCCGGAAAGACGTGATTTCAAATCGTACTGCTGTCGCAGCGGGCACCCTGATTGCGGTGTTAAGACACTCTTCTGTAACCGTCCAGTATGTTTCCCGTGTGGAATAAGAGCGCAAGCATAATTAATTACACAGTAGTAGCATTTTACTGATGGCTATATATCCTTCCTTTAGTGCCTTTCTGATTGGTATTAATCTTTCTTCATATTCTCAGCTAAGAACTGTGTTTCGTACTAGTTTAACTACTACATTATTTTTGCCTGAAGTGATTATAATCTAACGGAAAGGAAAAGTCATCAGCTAATTTGACAAAACCGCCTATACACTAAGCTGGACTTGAATCGCAGACTCTTGACGCCATTGCGCTATATACTATGACGTGGACTGCATCGGTTACATTGAAACTATCTTTTGCAAAGTGAGAAAAAAAAAAAAAAAAAAACGAATAAGAAGAAACCACTTGGCTAACGTATTTTTATCTGATCAGCTGATTTGTCCGAATATGTTAAAGTGGCACCATTCTAGAAACGAGGAGATACTCATACAACGGAAGCGGATTCAAATCATAGACAATGTGTGTCGGTCACCCTTACTATGATTTCTAGGTGTTTACATTTGTCGCCTAAGAAATGTTAGGATAGTGTTCACTCTCTTAATACTACACATCGAGGCCTTTCCGAAATGTATTATCCATGATTTCACTAAACCACTCCAGGAAAATGTCGGGATGGTTCCTTCAAAAGGCCATAGCTGAATTCCTTGCCAAAAATCATCTACAATATGTAGTGACAAATTGCGAAGTCCTAACAAAAAAAGTTGAACATTAATGATTCAACGCAGACAGGACGTAATTATTATTTATTTTAGATAACAAGGATGCAGGACTTAATACTGCACAAAAAAAGTCGGTAGTATGTTTCTAAGCGCAGTTTCCGTTGTATGTTAACGAGTGTTCACGTGTCCCGTATGCATCGTGTTCATCGCCTTGTCGGAACGCTGGGAGGTTAACAAGTGGATCAGGAGGTGTTAAACAGGCAACGCTCGGCTAAACATACAAATATTGTCGACCCCTCTAATACAAGAAGCTCGCCAAAAAACTTTAAACGATGTTAAATGGCTCAGGAAGAATGGAAGTTTGTAAGCTGATTGAATTTATAACCTTTTTTTTAATTTATTGCTTTACGCTTCGTCGACGTCATTAGAGGCGGGATGGGACTAGGGACAAGCTACGGGAAAGAATTCGGCCATGGACTTCTGAAGGAAGAATCTCGGCATTCGCCTGGAGGGGTTTTGGGGAAACCATGTAAAACCCAAATCTGGATGCCCGGACGAGGATTCGAACCGCCGTCCTCCCGAAAGCGAGGCCAGAACATTAACCGCTCACCCACCATGCTCGGTGAACTTGTAATCGCCAGATATATAATTTCGACCACTCATCAGTGTCATGAATGAAATTAACATAATCTAGTTTTCAACGTGACTTACTTTTAACCTATGCATTACTATACATATTTATCTGTACTGAAAATTGTTTTCTTTAAACACACGAACAAAATAGGGCACGTAAACACTTAGGCCCTTTAGTTATTTTACTCGGAAGCGAGTAACACTAACAATGCCTCAAGCATAACACTGTCGAAGAAACTCTCATGCACAGTTAAGGTGCTACAAGTCTCAAATATACGGTGCCCTAAAATATATTAACTTAAAAGTAATCCGTATTTAATGAATACAGAATTAGGCGCATATCCTTTACTAACCGAATTAATACATAAAACCATTAAAAGTTCTAGTATAACCAGCGGACATCTGACTACAATAAGGTTTATACACAAGGTATGGAAACGGGCAAATTAGAATTTAGTGAAAATTGAATTCTATCATACGAGTGATCGTTCTGTAAAAGAATCTCCAATAGTTGTCGCATGGCTTCCATTCAGGATACCGATACGAAATAGTAAGTTTTATTTACTTCCTCGTGCCATAGCATAATTTCGCGTGCTCTGTTCAGCATTATGTCAAAACCATCAAAGAAAAATTGTAGATCAAAAAGTGTGTATCACAGAACTTCAAAGTATGGCATGAAACTAGAATGTAATGAGATACTGAAATAATTGCAAATCTACGACTGAAACGTATTTCAAATCGCTGCACCATCGAAGTTACAGTGTAGACACAAATTGAAAACAATAAAGTTCCCTTAAATCATCGAAGTTTTACATGATCCAGTTAATTGGATCAAAGAATGTGCATGGCTTCTTTTTTTATCAATTTTTTTGATTTTCCCTCTTCCATGAATAAAGTCCCCATAGCCAGCTTTGTTCTTGAAGCAACAAAACTGAAAATACGCTTCAGTATAGGCCAGATATAAAACACCTGCGCATGAATCTGAATTATGAGTTCTTTGCTCTGTCTCTTACTAGTTCCGAGCCGTAACTCCCTGACTTCGCATTCGGAAGGACGCAGTTTCGAATCCTCGTCCGGACATCCATATTTCGGTTTTTCATGGTTTCCCAAGGTTTCCCGAAATCACTCTAGGTTGATGCTGGAATGGTCATGGTCGAATTCTTTCCAGTTCCTAACCCCCGAGTCCTCTCCCGTCTCTAATGACCTCGACGTCGACTAGGCGTAAAATCGTAACAAAAAAAAAAAAAAACATTGTGTTTTTACTTCTTCTATGCGGATGAACAGTTGATATCTTTCGCATTTCACCATATGCTGTTGTCCTTTTTTAAAATTATTATTATAAGCAATAGTTTTTTCTTCTTCTTTTTGCAGTTAAGAGCTAACGGGATATACAGTACACTTCATAAGACGATATAGCATCATTTCAAGCGTATAAGTTCCATTTTTGATGTTAGTGCCCAAAATCGAGCTTCTTTTCCGTACAGAAAAACGGTGAATACTTGCACCTAAAGTTTTACTTTTTAGAATAAAATATGCTAGGATTCTTTGTGGCTGTTATACTGTCGGTTCCTGAACCGAGGGGGGGGGGAATTACCCAATAGATTAAACCACAATAGATAAGGAATTTGCGGCGAATAGAAACTGTCAGCTTCTGAGATTTAGTCTGACGTCATTTGTGGAAAAGATTTTCCTTGTACAACTGTCTTGTATCCTGTTCAGTTCTGGATCCTACGGTCTCGTTTCGAACAGCAGTGATGAACAAAGCAGTTACGAAATATTTATGAACTAGTTTTTCTGTTGCAGGAAAAGAGAATCGGTACCATCGATGCTTTAGAAGTAAAGACGGTGGGACTAGTCGATAATAAGTCACTGTTGCGGCTGCGCTGTTCTCACTCAGCGGGGACTTGTCCTTTCGCCCTTGTGTTGACTCGAATTAACTGAGGTCCCCCTGCTCCTTTTGTTTTCTTTGCTGGCCACGCTAGCGGATGACACTGATATCGTACAGATGCCAGCAAGCGATGCGTCTGTTGGAACACATTGTAAACTCAAAGTACGTATAGAAAATAATGGTGAATTTTGTTTCATATAAACACTGTTTTAAACACCTGTTAATAATTAGTATCTTCTATTTTTGTGGTTTGATAGGTTTGTATGGTCAACATAAAATCGAGGATTTTTTTACATTTGCATGCTTATTTCAATTCTTCACCCGTCCTTTATCAGTAAAGCCTTGTTCCTCATCCTATCCTCTCATATCACTATTTTTATTCATCTCCGCATCCGGAACACCAGTGCTTCTATTTTTTCGTTCATCATCCTCCTTAAGTACATGTTTGAGGTCTACAAAAAAGTAACGTTCGAGAAATATATCACTAGATTTCGAACCGAGAGTGTTGGTGTAATGGTTAGCGTTCTCGCTTCGCATTCGGGAGGACGCCGGTTCGAATCCCCGTCCGAGCATCCAGATTTGGGTTTTCCAAGGTTTCCCAAATCACTCCAGGCAAATGCCGGGATGCTTCCTTCAAAAGGCCATGGCCGAATTCCTTCCCATTTCTTGCCCCCCATCCTTTCCCGTCTCTAAAGACCTCGCTGTTAAGATACGTTAAGCAGTTTAAAAAAAAAAAAAACTAGATTTCGTTGGCACTGGAGGAATTCAGAATGGACTTTTGGAGAAACCATCCCGGCATTCAGCTGGAGTGGTTTTCGAAAAACATGGAAAATTGAAGTCGGGCTAGAAGGACGAAGATTTGAACGAGAGTCCTTCTCAATGCCACGCCACAACCTGTAGCTAGGTGGGTTGGACCGGCAAGAAATTGGCATTATAAACGAGAAAATTTAACGATGGGTTTCTTTCCACCTGGATCTGCAGCTCAACTCTGAATTCGAACAGCAGGGCGTCTTGGCGTACATCACTCATAGAAGATCAGAAAATCTGACAATAAAAGTCCAGTTTTGTTTTTAACTATTGTAAGAGTGGATATTCCATAGTACAAGTTAAACAATCATATCAGGAAACAGAATAGAATGGAGGGACAGTAATGCATGAAGGAAAGGTGATATAGTGGAGAACTATCTAATGAATCTGATCATGAGAACAGTATGAGAGCATTTACAGTTATAATGAGATACGTTCAGAGATTAACTGAGACGAAGTGTTACCATGTTATATGTATGACCTTGCTGTTGTCATGCACATTACGATTTGTGTTTAGTGAAATAATGGCTTTACCCACCAGTACAAGGCTCAGCGACATGAACAAAATCATTTAGTTAGCTGCTCATAAGTGAAGACAAGCCCATTCGTACGTAATTTTTCCTCTGAAGTTGTTTACAAAACAGTTTGAGACGGAACAAAGAAATCTTGATCAAGGTTTAAATAAGAGCGGGGATATAAGATATTAATTTTGTTGCTTAATTATTTATTGTTGGAAGTTGTAAACAAGAAAATTCAATTATTTTTTTAATAAAATATAATTTAAACCGAAATTTGTCTTACAATATTCACATTCTAATAATTACCTTATGACTAAAGGCCACATCACTCCATGATTGAAATTGCTGATGGTGAATTATATCTAAAATGTGGCGTAATATTACTCTGCTGTGCCATATTTGTCGTTCACAAGGCAACCGTTTTATATCCAGTTAGTAGGTTTTGATATTGCAGCATTATGGATGACAACTGAGTTGATCCACTGTCTAAAAATATCATCGAAAGACTTCAAATTCAGAGTAAGCCTTGAAATTGTTTTCAAGCCTGCTTCATATGTTTAGAGTAATAATGTTTCTACTACTAAAAATTTTGCTCTGTTTGTTCAGTTAATATGAATTAAGCATTGAGAAACATTTGTTACTTGCAGTAATTGCGAATAGGTAAACAGTTTGTCATATACAGCAGTTTAAAAAAAAAAAAAAAATCATTTAACAAAGTAAAAAGATGAGAAATACTTTTGAAACCTTATTTTGACGGTCAGCTGATATTTCAACGGTCAGTAAAGCAGTAACGTGGAGAACACACTGTCCTGAACATTAGTACATGTTATCTGTAATTATTATAAGGGTTGCATTATTTTTTGTTCTAAAATGATGCTGTTGCTGATAAAATGTAACAGATGATTTGTTCAGAAATGGTCTCTGTTAAGAAAAAAGATGCAGAAATATTTCAGAAATTAGCCAAGTGATTTAGTACGAAACAACTTGTCTTACACCAAGCTTTCTTGGTTATTAAAAAATAAAATTCAGTAAATATCCGCCACTTACTATCGTCAATAACAATGATAATAGGTCAGCTACATTCACGAAGAGAGTCATATTCTTGCTCACATTAGTTTGCCTCGCCAAATGATCCATTGTATCACGTAGGCACGTTCTGCAGGACCATCCAGAAGAAAGTGCTACAGGTAAGTATATTTTATAATGTGGTCACAAGCACAAGAAATTAGCTATCTGGTCCATGGTTTTCCTCTTTAGTCACTGTGGAGGCACAGTCGGCTTCCACTCGCCTCGACGGTTGTCATGGTATGCGTTGGGTATACTCTCCTAGTCGCGTTGGTCTCCTGCACGCTTGAAAACCCAAAGACCTCTCCGTAGACCATCAGAACTATTGTTTACGAGCGAGTTCTTGTACCTTCGGGGTCTCCTAGGAACAGGTTCGGCGTTTCATCGCAATGTGACTTGCTAAGTCAGATGTGCACTATTTACCAAAAAGTAATAGGGCACATGTAAAGATAAGTAATTCAGTACGTCAGTTGATTTGTGTGGCTCCTATATGATGGAGACCGGTGGAGAACCAGTTGACAAGGAGATAATAATTGATAAAATTGCGATGGAGCGCCCGCTCCGGTGGCAGTCTCCCTGCACACCAAGCTTTCTCCTTTCCTCTTCCAACCCACTTTTGCCCTTTACTAATTTTTACTTTAAATTCCTTCAGTGTTTCCGGTAAATTATTCACCACTTCTCTTGGTAATTTATTCCAGTCCCTTACACCCTTTCCTACGAAAGAAAATTTTCCCCACACCCTTATGCCTGAAATCAAGTGCCAGCTTGTGGTCATGGTCAACCTTACCCTTCCAAACATTTCTCTTAATTTTCCACCAATATCTTTCCATGCTTCATCACCAGTGTAGGCCTTGTACATTCCAATGACTCTCTTCACCCTCCTTCTATCCTCCAATGAATCCCACTCCAGCTCCTTTATCATATTAGTTACCGATTGTGTTCTGCGGTAATTTCCAAAGACAAATCTGGCAGCCCTCTTCTGCACCCCCTCCAACTCCTGTATTTGATACCTAAAATGTGGATCCCAAACTACACCACCATGTTCCGGCAGTGGTCTAACAAAAGTTTTGTACCCCAATTCCCTTTCTTCTCTAGATCATACCCGCACCACTCTTTCCAACACGTGAAGGATTTTGAACACTTTCGCTATTACCTGTCCAATGTGTCCTGCCCAGTTAAGTTTGCTATCAAATGTTATGTCAACGTATTTACATTTCGAGCCTTTAATAAGTAGCTCCTTCCCCACTTTATAATCGTAATCAACCTTTAGCTTTTTACCTGTGTACCTAATAAGCTGGCTCTTCTTTGCATTTATCTTCATCCCATGTTGTCTCACCCAGCTAGTTATCCTATCTAGATCACCTTACAGCTTTTTACAGTCTTCTATTGTTTTGATCCATTTATATAACATTATCATCTGCAAACAATATAACTTCTGACAGTAAACCATTAAAACGATCATTCATTAGAATAACGATCTTTGGTATGGTATGAAGTATAGTGCCATCGGACTTTAATAAGGGCCACCATCCAGCTGTCTAGCCTGGCGACTGCAATGAAGTTTAACAGCGCAAAATCAATGGTTGCATTCGTTTTGCGTAAGTGGAAGATCTATGAGCATTTTACAATGCTACGCGTTCTGACGAGCTTCAATTTCAACCGACAGACATCGCAGAACCTTGAACATGAAATTATAAAAAATCTGTGCCTACTATTCGACAGGAGAATCGGTTCCCATTAGAATCTTGCGTACGCAGGCCCACCGACTTGGATGTTTCAGAAGAGCAACTGCACATAAGTCCCACATCTCAACAAACAATGAAGCCCGGTGACTGAGAAGCCGTTTGGACCGTCGCAACTTGACACTGGAGCAGTTAAAATCTGTTGTGTAGAGTGATGAGTCAAGGTTTACATTATTCCGATCCGATGGACGAATATGTCTACCTGGGAGACCTGTTTGGGTGTATAGTGCCAACTGGGAAATTCCGTGACGGTGGAAAGATGGTGTAGGGGTGTTTCACAGCTTTCGGGGTAACGCGCAGGTGTTTGTCTGTGGTAGCATGAACATAGAGGCCTATACTACCATTCCGGATAATGTAATGCTCCAAACACTGTGCCGTTTTTATAGAACGGGCCCGTGTTACTCGCTAGATGATAATCATATTAGACTTGCCCTTCCATAGCCCAATGCTATAAAAATATCACGAACGAATTGGATCGTCGGGTGAGGGCTCATTAGCAGCGGACAAAATCCATTGCTCAACTCGTGGAATGGTTACATGAAGATTGGCGAAGAATTCGAGTAGATGTCCTGCAAACACTCGTATAAAGCATGCCAGGCAGAACAGCTAGAAGCGACCTTTCGTGATTCTAACAGGATGATAACTACGTTGTGGACAACAGTTCAGTTACTTTGTGGTAGATAGTGTAGTTCGTTCTCAGAGGGGCCGGTGTTCCGCTATCGGTAGCGCTCCCCAGTCCTCTTTGATCATGTCTGCGGCCTTCTCCGCTACCATGAAGACGGGCGCGTTGGTGTGTGCCGTGGGAACCGTCGGCATCACCGAAGCGTCCACTACCCGCAGCCCGCGCATGCCGTGCACCCGCAGCCTGGCGTCCACCACAGTCGAGGGGTCCTCGACGGGCCCCATCTTGCAGGTGCCGCACTGGTGGTGCAAGGTGCCGGTGAGGTAGCGCGCGGCGCACCGCAGGTACTCGTCTCCCGAGAGCTCCTCGCAGCCCGGCACAGGTGTCGGGTTGAGCTGCGATCCGAACCGCTGGAAGGCGACGGTCTGCGACACCCTGATGGCCTCCTTGACGCCCTCCACCAGCACCAGTAGGTCGCGCTCGTCGGAGAAGAAATTTCCGTACAGGAGCGGCCAGTGCAGCGGATTCGACGACTTCAGTCGCACCTGTAGAGAAAGAATTGTATGTGTTAAGGTCCTAGAAACAAACATAACAGTCTGTGCGTTATCAACCACTTACAACTGTACCAGCAGGACCCTCGTCAGTGAATGAAGTTACAACAAAACTAAATGTTATCTCCGATCCTTAGCTGCTCAGTACACTGTCACCCAGAACTACCATTAGTAACATTCTCCATCTGTGTGTCTGATTGCATTTTTCTTAAGGCTTTGACTCATCGGCAACCTTAGAGGCGGGAAAGGATTGAGGCAAGGAACGGGAGGAAAGTCGACCGTGGCCTTTTGAAGTAAATTTCCTGGAATTCATCTAGAATGACTTCGTAAAATCGTAGAAATTTCTGCTATCCCAAAGGACGTGACCTCCTTCAGGTGATGAAAGATGGGCAAAGTCGTGAAGGAGGAGATAACCAACAGGGCGAAGCACGTCCGATAATTATTGCTCCCAGTAACAGCTACGGTACCTGTCAAGGTTCTACAATAATCCTCTAAAAACGACGGCTGATGGGGGCAGATTTGGGTTTTCCATGGTTCTCCCAAATCACTTACGGCGAATGCCGAGATATTTCTTTCAAGAAGGCCATGGCCGAATTCCTTCTTGTTCCTGATCCTCGTCCTTTTCCTGTCAAGACCTACGTCATCTAAAAGTCGTATAGCAAAAAAAAAAAAAAAAAAAAAAATCTACGGGCCAGAAATCCTGTAGTGGATCTAATGAGTGATTTAAATCCGGGAACAATCCTCGGGAGAAGAACTTTGAAAGAGAATAGAATTACTAGAAGGTTTGTGGATTGGGACTTTATACTTTAGGACGTTGACAAGAAATGTGAACGCGTCCTTGAATCTCGTGGCAAGGAGAAAACTAGATGTACTTAGGCTAGCAAATACAAGACTGAGAGGAGAAACCACGGATGCACTGAGCAAAAAGCTTTTAATTGTAACTGATAGGAAATCAGGATGAGGTGAGAAATGTGGTGTCACTTTTTTATGAGGAAAGGGCTTCATGAAGAGGTTAAAAGAATTCAGGATAGGATGAACAAAGTCCAAGTAAGAACTGAAATCACTGAGATTATCCAAGTATATTCCCTACAAGCAGCATGGATGGAGTGGGAATAGAAGGATTTTGAGGTGGACGTGCAAAACCAGCTAAACGAATGCAATCCGATAATAATGAGTCTCAACATCCATGTGAAGAATGATATAAAAGTTTTTGAAGAGGTAATAAGACCACAGGGCTGGAGAAGCCAAAATAATGAGGGATAGAAATTGCTGGAATTCTGTAAAAGAAACCATTGGGAATTTTTGGTACAAGAAGAAACAAACACTCAAGATCACTTGGCACAGTAAAGACTGGACAAGACCATGTGTTTGAATATCTGATCTTAAACAAACAAATAATGAAAGTGGTCACGGACATCCAAAGTCATACAGTCGGAGGCTTTAGACAGTGATCATCGGCTTAGGGAGCAAAAAGACAGAATGGCACAGGTTATACAGGAAATATGACTCAAGACTTGGAAGCTAAGGAAATTCCCTGGTTGGAATGTCAGGTATCGATTTCGAATAATGTGCCAAGTTGTGAGGCGAGTGTATTTCAGAAGATACAGGTGTAGGTGGCAGAGTTACTTCGTGGCAGAATATACGCAAAAGATAAGAGAAAGGGAAACTGTTTGGTTGGATTGTACATGCAAAGAAGTACTAAAAAAAAGCTTTTAGAGGATGGTTCAGAATTAGATCCGATGAAGTAAGGTAAAGTTATAAATATAAAAATGGAAGCCAAATTGACACTACAAGAAACAAGAAAGTGGTGGTAAAAGTGATCAGATACCTTGGAGATGGTTAATAAAAGGATTAGGAAAGTGCTATATAGCATTGTTAAAAATAACATTCAGAAATAGTGGTAGATGATAATGGAAATATAGTTGAGATGATGTTTGAGCTGAAGAAGTCGTAGAACGAATATGTGGTAGACCTACTAAACGTGGGACAGATATGAAAGTTTGGCAAGTGGAAGATGACAGTTGTGGACAGATAATGGAAGACGTAACAAAGATAGAAGTCGAAAATGCTCCAAGGAAAATGAAGGGTGGCATAGCACCTAGCGTAGATATAAGAGAAGCAGGTACTGTAGGAATACAGTAGTTATACAGAGTACTGACAGTGGTGTGGAGATAGAAAACAGTTCGAGGGGATTGGAGGAGAGATATTATCTTCAGGAAGAGGGATAAAATGATATGTCAGAATTACAGAGAAATGAAGAAAAAGATAAGGGGAGTGGTGGCTTAATAGAGGAGTAATATGACTTCAGATCAGGAAGGTCAACAGTGGGCTTTAGTATTTGCAGTAAGAGAGCCACTACAAGGATAGGAAAGACCCAATAATGACATTTTTGGACATTGCAAAACATATGACAAAATCTGCAGAGACAAAGTTTGAGAAGGGTTGAAAGTGAAAGGAATAAGCGAGGGATTGATTGAGAGTTGTCAAACTGGGTTTGGAAAGAACATCATGGTGCAGATTAGACAAATGCCTCAGGCATGGAAGTGCTCTCTCCCAGCTTCTATTCATAGTCGTCATGAACGAAATAGTAAAGAAGTATGATCGGGGAGGAAAAAATGAAAACGACGGTGTTTGAGAAAACTGCAGATTAGAAGTATAAGGACAGCTGGATGCGTGTCCGAAAGTGGTTAAATCTTACCCAATGCAATTCTCTGGAAAAAAGAAATAAAATAGTAATTAAAACTCGAAAGAACGATGGAGATGAATCGGTGTGCCGTATGCGAAGGTGAGATACTGAAGGTTAAGGAAGATTTCAAGTATTTTTGAAGTTTGATAGAAAAGAAAAAGGACATAAATGAAAGTTATAGAAGAGCACAGTCCTTATTTGGATCAAGGAGCTGTCATGGAAGTGTGAAAGGATTATTTACAGGACTGACTTTGTGCCAATACTTACAAATGGTTCTAGAACATGGGCGATGAAAGACAGAGAGATAACTAGAATTCAGGCCACAGATACAAAGTTTCGGAGGAGTAGGATTGTTGCAACGCGGAATGATCATGCGAATATGGCAGTTATGGAGGGACCTATACAGGGTAGAACTGAAAGATCAAGACTCAGTGGTATGGACACTTGAAGAGGATTAGTGATGACATGGTGCCAACGAGAATTTATAATTCCAAACTGCGAGGGAAGAGGCTCGAAGAAGATCATGGTATAGGTGGATAATGGAGACAGAGAAGCGTGTGAGGGCGGAGGGGTAAACTGGAATATACTGGAAGAGAAGGAATGGTGGAAGGACAGGAGACGATGGAGAGTGTGGACTGTGTTCCTGGCAGATAGTGATGATGATAGAAGTTTCTGCTTGTACTTCTCCACTAACACTTAATATGGGGATTGCCTCTGAGCTATAAAATGTTTGTCGTAAGTCAAGAGTGTATAATTGTGTATTTTAATTTTGCTGTCATGGATACAAAAGCCGAGCCATGTCCCTCTTGCATACTAGTACAGGCACTGTCAAAGTACAATTTAGTGAGAAGCGTAGGCACCAGATTTCAGTGCTTCAGCACTCTAAACGAGTATCAGTAGCTGAATTCAGCTCTCCCCTCGTGTTTATAAAAACTCTGGTTACACTAGCCAGCAAAAAAATTATTTGCTTCCCTTAGCCTTGTTTTTTTTTTTTTTTTTTTACTACATTTGGTTCAAGAAAACCGTACATTACCTTAGAATCTGTTTATTAGCTCTAGATATTTAGGTACACTATTTTTGCTACATGTATTTCTGTGGTAAAAATCAGTATTATAGTAATACTGTATCTGTTCACAACAGAAGTAGCAATTATTTTAGTTGAATCAGTGTACAAGTAAACTGGAAGAAAGCAAAACTATTGCTATTCCACGCCTTGGCCTATTCCCGAGTGGCCTTCGTTTTGCTCGTGGTTGGATTCTTGTTGTGAAGCATCTCTTGCAATCATCCAACAGTAGTCTGCAAGCACGAAAGCGTCCTATTTACCGTGATGTCGTCTTTGCATAGTGGAAATGTCTTGATAGAATCGCTCACCTTGCTCATCACTCACTGCACCATAGTTCGGAGGAAAGCAATCAAGATGAGAATGAATAAAGTGAGTTTTGAGTGACATATTGCATCGTAATTCATGGTACTGCTCTAGTAGGTTAATTACAATTTCAACGCAGTTTTTATCTCTTCTGTTTCACAAAAACCTTTAACAACACCTCTCAAGGCTTCCTTAACAGCTTTTTCACTATCCCGGACGGCTCGATCGAAATTTCGTCCTTAAGATCATAAATTTGTGAACTAAAAATGACCCCTTCTGTCTCTTTAACATCACTGAAAAGTGGGAATTTTGCTCTCATATATTTGAAAGCTTTCTCATTCCTATCAATCCCATATACAAAATGCTTCTTATGTTCCCGTTTGATGTGTGAAGGGGGAGAAGAATTTTGTGTCAACCAGAGGACTGACGGACATTTCTTTCCCCAGGGCGCAAATTTTCGCTAGAAGGCCATACTTCACCTATCCCTGCTGTCCCATAAAGAAAGGAAGCGGCAGTATTTGGCAAGCCCAACAGAATTGCTATCACCTTTAGATCGCCACAGATTTGCCATTGATGGTTTAATACTCAGTTGCATCCAGAAGTAATTCCATAATCTGGTATATCTGCTTCATGTGGATAACGTGGCCTACAGGAACCGAAGGAAGTGTATTGTCACTGTGCAACAGCATAGCTTTTGAACTACGCTTCGAAGCATCAGCGAACAGCCACCGAGCGTGGTGGGTGAACCGTTAACGTTCTGTCCTCGCATTCAGGAGGATGCGGGTTCGAATCCCCGTCCGGGCATCCAGATTCGGGTTTTCCATGGTTTCCCCAAATCACTCCAGAAGAATGCCGGGATACTTCCTTCAAAAAGGTCATAGCCGAATTCCTTCCCGTTCCTTGTTCCCAGTACCATCCCGCCTCTAATGACCTTAGCCGTCGACGAGGCGTAAAGAAATAATAATAATCAAAGCAGCCAATCTATCCATTAATGTTACGGCAAAGTTATTTTGATTTTTAAAATATGGAATTAAATTTTTTGTCTACTCCTGTGCACAGACACTTGAACATTATTTTGTACAACATTTCACTGTTTTAGCCTTCATATCAAAATCTCGGCTTTGTTTAGTTCCAGATCTCTAATTAGATATGTGTGCCCAATTCGTCAATTTAGACGTTGGAAAAATCCGGATCCTGTGATATTGAAGGTTCAGGTGTTTCCTCTCTCGCCCTAAGAAGCTCATCTTCACCTGACTGTGGACAGTAATCTCCCGGAGGCTGAGGCACAGGCAGATTACCGTCATGTGGTACTGGACGGATAACTGATGGGTGTTGGGGTATTCAACAGGTCTCTTCTTTTTTCTTGATAAGAGGAGGTATTATTCAGAAATGGCAATCATTAGTATGATTTTAGAGCTCTGTCCAAACCATCGGAATTGCAAAAGCCATTGCACGTCCTTTTTTTTTATTTAACAATTGACGTAGATTTACCGAACATGTATTGCAGAAAATGCGAGGTGCCCATGGTTTATCCAAGTCTCACTCCTTCAAACCAAAATAATGATAGTAAGCAGTCTTCACAAGTGGTGTAAGTTGGTGTTTCTGGCTGGAAAATCACTTCAGCACACACATAACAGAAACTGTCAGCGGTATTCTCACATCCACGTGACATCCTGGCTTTTCTCTCAGTAAACTACAATAGAATAGAATAAAATAGAAACTATTCACAAACAATAAAATATCTTTGGTAAATCACTCACGAACCCTGTATTGAACTTTGTCAACCAATATTTTATTTTAATAAAAAAATTACCTAATTTTTTTTCTTTCGAAAATCCATAAAACTTCCTAGTATTTATTGAAATATGGTTATATCTCAGAACGTAGAGCTAACTCAGCATTTTAAATGTCATATTCGTTTTTCCCAGGCTAAAATTAACTACAAAAACTGTTTTCGTGTAGAAAGCATTTTCAGTGTTGGCTAGTGTTATTGTTTAAGTGGCATTCATTCTCCCGCTCCCAAAGTCTTATGTAGAAAACTTATGTAATACATGTATTGATTCTTGGAGATTAGTCGTACCTCAGCCTGATTAATGTTCACGGTGAAGTTCGAAAAGAGGCCCATATGTTGCATTAGTCTTTGAGTAAATTGTAGAACTGCGCAGTACTGACAAGCTGCTGATCTCAAGCTGTGTGTGGGAGTATGCCTGCAACCCTATCGCCCCTCTAATGACCTCGATGCCGAGGAGCCGTTGTCTTGTGGAACTTACCTGACCGCGACTCCTGGGCCTCATCAGAAGCGGCCAGATGGTCCAGCAGTCCCTGTTGTCTATGGCTCTGAACATGCGCTCGTAGAAGTCGTCGGTGATGCCGAGGCCCTGTCGGATGGGTCCTCCGGCGTCAGAGTTGATGGAGCCCGTCACGTACAGCAGCTCGATGTCGGGGCGACCGTACCTGCGGGCCAACACAAAGAACACGCCATCCCACGTGGAAGTAAGGGATGCTGAGCCCATTTAAAATACGACAGCAGGAGGTAGCTATATCCTCTTCAGTCCCGAGGTATCATATATGATACCCCCAGGCATTTTTTTTCCTCGGGCGTGTGCGCGGCTGATTTTTTTTTTCTGTCCTGTGGTATCATCTACGACACACCATGCTTCTCACAGCTCATTTGTTCGATCTTCTGCCGACCGTGACAACTTGGCAGCACTGATTGGAAGCTTGGGATGATGCAGCTGTACAGTATGTCTTATCGAAATAAAGGTAAAGTCATATCTCTTTTTTTCCATTTACAAGTGTTTTCACTGCTTTAATAACTTATTAAATCTGTACAGACATTTCTCAAACTATAAATTAATGTTATAACGAATTTAAACCATCTATAAAAAATTGTTTCAAAAAAATTTCATGGTCATTCATTGTTTACTAGCATTAACACAAAGTAAATAACACAATAGTAGTTCACTTGCACTTTTATTATGAGCTCAGGACTGAACGGATATGTTAGTAGTGTCCGAACTAGCTGGTGCCCACGACTTCGTGTTTGTAAGGATTTTTGATTGATAGCTACCGACATGCATCCACTATCCACCATAGCGTACGATGGGAGACTCGAGGCTTAATACCACACACTAACGCGCAGTGTTTTTATGGCTGCAAAGTTAAATATAGGGCCTCACGCGTCTTTAGTCGAAATATGAAAGTGCCTTAGGTCAACGACCTTCAACAACCATATTTCCCGCACCCCCCCAGCTACCGACGTGCAACCACTAGAGTGCACGGAGGGAGACTCTATGCTACTATAGTGCGCCTCATGAACGATGGCGGGTCGCGCAGAGAGAGAGAGAAATAGGAATGACATAGAATATGCGACGTTACCGCGTTTAACTATTCGCTGTACACTTCTAAGGCTGATATAACATTCTTGATCAGTTCTCTCCTGAGCTCTGGCAACGTCGCAGTTCGGCCATCTGGCATCTGTTTCGCACTTAAAATGCTTATATACTTTAAAAATTTGCTCTCTGCTTTGCCTACTCAGAACCTTACGCTTTTGCTGCTTGTCTTCCATTATTTAGAATAGGAATTATTGCAATGCTTTCTGATTTGCAACCGTCTACTTTCCAAAAACATCACATTCGACACTCGTGTAACCACGACAGGCTCTGGATTGTTACTGAATGTGATTGGCTACTGGCAGAGCGATGACGTACATGCGCAGAACCTCGCTAAACTGGGCCGCCATCGTTCGTGAAGCCCACTATACCACACACAAACACGAGTGGTCTGCGCTATATCGTTGTGGTAGCAAAGTGAAATATACGGACACACATGTCTTTTGTTGAAATACGAAAATGTCCCTGATGAACTACTTTCAACCACTATATCTCTCGCACCCTTACAGCTACCGACATTCGGCCAACGATGTGTGACTCCGTGCTACTTCCACACACAAACACCAGTGGTCTGCGCTATTTGTGGAAGGGGGGAAAATGTAGGGGCACACATGTCTTTGGTCGAAATATGATAATGTGCCAGATCTACCACTTTCAACTACCATATTTCCCACAGAATTCGGCCAACGTTGCGAACAGTGGGAAACTCCATGCTATTGTCACACAAACACCAATGGTCTGCGCAAGGTGCACAGTGAAATACAGGATCACACAAGTGTGTGTGTGTATATATGTATATATAGATTGTAATTGAGACTTCAGATTAAAGTTGTGGCGTGTGTTCCTACAGCTAAAACGTTAGAGAAGTAATAAAAAGAGTATGGAGAGACAGAGTGTGAGGCATCGGGATGGAGGCGACAAAAGGAGGCAATGAGGGAGAGAGAAAGGCAAAGGGAGGCAGGGATGTAGAGAGATGGAGGGTAGGGGAAAGAAGAGAGAGAAAGAGAGGAGCAGGAGTTAGGATAAAGAAAAAACGTTGGGTTTGGCAGGGGGAGACTGATGGGGCCTGAGAGAGAGAAACAGAGGGAAGAAGGGCCGGGCAATTAAAGAGAGTTAGAAACGATGTCGCAGATACGGAAGGAGGGATAGACGAAAAGAGTGGGAGAGATTGAGACTGATGGGTGACTTACAAAGAGGGTTAGGAGAGACAGAGTAAGATGAGAGGCTGTTTGAGGTTAAGACTGTGGAATGTCAGGTGATTGCAGTGCACTGGAACGCCAGTTACCAATATGAGATCTCTGTTGAGTTCATACTACTCACGGGTCGTCGTTGAGCGGCGTGCTTATATACCCGACGGCCTCGCACCCTCCCGGGATGGTGAATGGTCCGGTGCCGTTGAGGAAGTACTGCATCATGAACGCCGGGTCTGCCAGCAAGCGGGACTCCGTGAGGCCCACGGTCTGGTTGACGAGGAACGTGAGTCCCAGGTAGGAGACGTGCTCCTGCAGGTTCTGCCCGACGCCGGGCAGGTCGTTAACCACGGGGATTCCCAGCTCTGACAGATGGTCGCGGGGACCCACCCCCGACAGCATCAGCAGCTGCGGGCTGCCGAAGGCCCCCGCACTCAGAATCACCTGCGCACAGCAACAGTAGAAACGGGAAACAGTGTTACAATGAGACGAGGACAATAATACATTTTTAGTGCTAATGTCAGTGTTGTATTTGAACCATAATGATTTATTGTAAAATAATCATAGATTTTAATAAAAGTAATATTCGATGCAGTTAGAGGCAGCCAATCCAGGTTGTAAGCTCTACCCCAGCGTTATTCACAAAACCTGCTGAAACGCTGAGTCAATCATCAGCACCAATTTCAACTGGCTAATGACGTCTTTCATTGAGTCATTATGGGTAACTTAACAACTAGATCAACTCTCTTAAGCTTCAGTCTGTACACCATGTAGGCATTCGTAACATCATGGGGCCAGGCATTTCATCTAGCCATTCAGTGTCCATTCAATCAACCATTAATTCTTCAGTCTACCTTCAATTAGATGCAGAGGCATCGTTCAAAGGCGTAGCCTGACAGATCATTGCAGGTTATGTTATCAGCTGTATTGTCTACAGTATTCAATGGTCATTAAATGGGATTCTGTAAACTGTTAGCCGCCTGTTATCATTTATCAGGATAGATTCTCAACTAGCCACTTAACACGAGCTAGTCTTCCTTATCCTGGGTTGCTGAACCTATTAATCAGCTGCTATCAAACTAATCCTGACTTAATATCATCTTTAGCAGCCCACTAGACTGGGTCGAAGAGCTTCGTATCAAGATATGAGAGATTTCCTCAGCTACACAAACGCCTTGATGTTGGTAAACTCTCTTAGATTCCCACCACATCAGACGTCCACAAATCAACCACTCGTCTACCCTTTCAGTGCTGTCACATAGACAGGACTCTTTACACTAAGACGTTAATTCAGAAGTCCCATAAAATTATTGCAATGTATTTTTTTAACTTTGATAATTTATGTAACAATTTAAGGTAAGAGAAGAGAGAAAAGATATTTTAAGATAGGTTGATAACATTTTTTACTAGGTTATTGGAAAGATCCTTGGCTGTAAAAACACTGTTCATGTTTCTCCATTCCACGTGATGAGCTGATTAAGTCGGGGGTCGGCGAGAACTGAGGTAATATAACCAGGTTAAATAATCCTTTAAGTGGAAGAATTCCTAGCTTGGAGAGTTGCAGTACCCAAAATCAACCTGAACCAGTCCCTCTAAGGGTGAGTGGAGATTCCTTCAGTGCACAGGGGTTAGTAACATTATGTATTGAAATCCGATTGAAGCATTGTTACTGTGCAGATAGCTGTATCGATAAATCGCCCCTCTCGCTCTTTGTTGGGTCTGCTTTTTCATTAAACACTCAGGTTATATTTGTCGAATCCATCCGGGAAAGATCAGGAGTCGGGCGGGTTGAATGGAGTTCCCGCTTCGAGGTAGATGGCTGAGTAGCGAAGGTAGGCTGTGGATATCCCTTGGACAGTAGAGAGTAACACAGCTGATATAAGGATCCGGTTTATTAGGCTCAGTCTCACAATACACAATGACAGATAGCGGAATGATGTTGCCTCGATGGTCGGGCAGGAAGAGAGCTCCATGTGCTGTGCGCTGCCCTTAAGTAGACCCCTCGTAGGTCACCGCAGTCGCTGTGGCGCTGGCATCCTGCTCGCTGCGTCTGTGGCGCCATCTAGTAGAGTAGCCCCGTACTCCGGATCCGACATATTTAATTCATTTTCGCACTTAATGTTCATAGTGCTTAACAGACCCGAAGGGAGGTTGGATCCTTCCGAAAGAAGCATACTAAGCCATTGTCAGTGGTAGGACTGCTAACTGTTTTTCTCTGGAAATTACAGTTTAACGTGGAATAGAATCAAGGAATGTTCTCGCGTAGCTTATATGATCAAACACAACTCTTAAAAAATCATGGCCCCACTGCGATTTGAACCCGAACCGGACCACAAACTATAGAGCTACCAGACCGCTTAAGAATGCATACTGGTCTCAATTAGTTAAATTATCTGTTGGAATGTGCACTGACCTCCTTGCGCGCGCGGACGGAGCGCTGGGCGCCCTTCCTGATGAACCGCACGGCGACGGCCCTGCCGGTGGAGTCGAAGTCGAGGCGAGTGGCCTGCGCCCTCATCGCCACGTGCAGGTTGCTCCTGCGCGCCGCGGGCCTCGCGAACGCCTTGTTGGCGCTGCAGCGGGAGCCGCGCCGCGTGGTGGTCTGCAGGTAGCCGAACACGTCCTGCCGCTCGCCGTTGTAGTCTCTGCGGGAGGGGTAGCCCAGCTCCTCTGCGGCGTCCATGAACGCCTCCACCAGAGGCGTGCGGAACGGCACGTCCTCCACGTCCAGAGGGCCGCCCTCCGCGTGGAAACCGGGGTCCTGCGGACACACGATTAGAGACTCTAGTGCTCAACTTCCCTAGGGGAGGGTTGAAGCTAGAACTACTCACTCACTTCCACGTAGGCTACTATCCAATGACATTTGGCGAGAACACCCACTGGAGACTGATGTTTGTGGCCCTCCGAGTGGAAACCGGGGTCCTGCGGACACACGATTAGAGACTCTAGTGCTCAACTTCCCTAGGGGAGGGTTGAAGCTAGAACTACTCACTCACTTCCACGTAGGCTACTATCCAATGACATTTGGCGAGAACACCCACTGGAGACTGATGTTTGTGGCCTACTTTCCACATTACAGCGTATTTTACTTAGGTGGCAGATCTCGGCGTCGTTGATGATCTGGCCATTAGTTTTAACGTAGAAAAAGTGTAGAGTTTTGTCTCAAATTACAAAAGTGATGGGACGGGATTAGTATCTGTTAACATCGCTTCCGATAAATTGTAGGGTCTTGCAGTTCCGTCTTACAGCTACCAACTGAGATCTTACCAAAGTTCACATTCTTAGGTAAGATCTTGGGATTGCCTTGCTCGTGCCCGACCGTCGGTGATTTACCATGGGGGATGTAATCGTAGGCTTCCGCGGCCAGAGTCACTTGATTCTTGGCTGTCCGGGTGGCCCTCATTCTGGGGTCTTATTCCAGGGCAGAACTGCGTCTTCGCTCAGTGAGTGGTCTTATTTTATAGCCGAAGCCCGCGTCCGTCTAGATGGTTCTGATGCGGTGTGGGCAGGTCACGTGTCACCTCCCACCAGACCGCGCCACGCCCCACCAGGCCAAAGAACCAACGACGGCGCGGACCTTTGATTGGCCGGGAAAATCGAAACATCTAGACGGACGCGGGCCTCGGCTATAAAATAAGACCATTCACTCAGCGAAGACGCAGTTCTGCCCTGCAAGAAGACCCCAGAATGATGGTCGAAACGTCGGTTTCAAGAAACATTACACGGCGCCACCCGGACAGCCAAGAATCTACCATGGGGGATGTTTACCATTCCACGGCAACGTTTGGTAAGATAAAATGATTGTGGTAGTGTATGTGTTCAGTGCAGACTGTCATTCTGGATGCGAGATGAAAGAAAGGCAAGGGTGAACCCCCGTGCCGGCCCATTCTGGCCTACTCCTCCGAAAGACACTCGGGCCGCCACGCTGTACGTGCACATCAGACAGACAAATCACTATTAACTGTGTCGTATGCCATTACTCAACAGGCACTGCAAAGAGCTTTGGGATTTAACCAGAACTTTGGCGCATAATCTGGTGATTATGAATTTTGCGTCAGCGTCTTTCCTGCCGTCCAAGTTCTGATGATAAAAGTTTCTTCTACCACCGTGACACGAACCAGCAAACTCCGCGTTGCGCAGTACAGATCATGCCTTCTGTCGATTACATGGAACGTTTACACTTGTGTAGTTATAATTTTTATCTCACTTTCTTTTTGTCACGTGACATTTGTATAATTCATTGACACGACTTTTAATCATATCACACGTCAAGATGTCAAATTTCTTCTCGATACAACTTTTAAATCCTGGTGGGTGTTCTATTATAACTGCGTACTTGACAGATTATTGGTGGCGTATTTGGCGGCTGTGAAGGATGTAACTGACCAACTTCTAATCATCTTTTCTTCTTTTGTTGAATTTCGTTACCCTGTGTCACCCACCCCTTTGATACAAATTTGGCGGTTGATCACCAGAAGAGCTTTCCCTTGTACAGCAAAACTGTTAATTACTTCTAGCAGGGGTGCTCAGTGACTATCATAGTTAAAGGCGAACATACTCATACTAAACTCGCATGTATTTGACAATTTGTTATCAGCAGACTACGTGATGATTTGCTGACTACTGTTGATGACTTCAACAAATTTTACACCGACCTCTGTATCCTGCGCTTTATAGGGCCATTCGTTCTTCTGTGTATACACCAAGTAAAGATTATCTCGCTGCGCTTGTGTCATATAGTTAAATGTCTTCTGTCTTATCAAATTAGAGAACAATGTGGCATCCGGAATAAACCCCCTTTTCCGCTGCATGTTGCTATGCGCGGTTGTTTTTCTTAGTTTTAACTCTCTGGTCTGTATTGAATAGGGTTATCTTCGCCCCTGGCCAGATGTTTGCGTCTCAGATTTGATGTGCACTGAAAAACAAGTCCTATATTTACAACCCACTCAAAAGCTGCAATATTGCCCTGATTGATAATTAAATGTATCACTGATCACTAGATTTTCCTAAAATGAAATGAAATATATATGACGAAAAGAAATAAGTAGTTTGCAAGTAAAACAGTCAGTTTGGACATGTAATATGACTATGTCCTATCACAGGATCACAACCCTTCCTTAACGGCTCGTAGATGTGGATGGGTGTAAAGACTATAAGGCTAATGTGTTTACTCAAGGTCATGTTCTTCCAGCCCCGCTCCTCACCTCACCACCCCCTCCCTTCTTTCCTACCTCTCCAAGCTGTCCGCTGTGTGCAGGCAGGCGCATGGAGGGGTAGGGGCAGTGGACCTTGAGCCGCCTCTGTTAACTGAACTCGCTGTTACTATTAACGTAAGAAAGCATTGTGTTTACCCTGATGGCTACTCGCTGTGCGTTCTCCGACTTGAGGAAGTATGGCAGGACGTCCTGGTAGCCCCAGCCGGGGTTGCCCATGTCCCTCCAGCTGTCGTAGTCGCCGGGGTTTCCTCTGGTGTAGATCATGTAGTTGATGACCGAGGTCCCGCCGAGCGCCTTGCCCCTCGGCCACTGGCAGCGGCGGTCCGTCATGGCGAGGCAGGCGTTCTGCTGCGGCTGGGTGCGGTAGCCCCAGTTGTAGTTGGTCAGCTGGAAGTAGCCCACGAACACCGGCACGTCCGTCAGCACGGACTCGTCGCCACCGGCTTCCAGCAGCAGCACCTGCAAGGCCAACCGTGTTATTAATGGGGGGTAACTTTGAGGACCGGTACTATTTGAGAAAATATGAAAATATTCGATCGTCAAGGGATTGGCAATATGCTATCGGTGAACAGGAATTCGCTCGCTTTCAGTCAGCACTAAATTGTTTAGAGTTCAGTTCCTAATTTTAGCTCACTCCGAGGTGACTTGGAAAGAGGAAGCAACTTAGCAACCAGTCTGAGACTAGCCGCCTGTTACAGCCTGCCACCCTCGCATCCACTTAACAGAGTGAACACCTGCCTCAAGGTGGGTTCCCACGGCGCGTGTCTTTTTAAGCCGCGCCACATCAGCCGAAGTGTAGGGATCAGCACGCGCCACCGGTTAACCCTCGCCGCCTCCACACCACCGTGTCATTTCAGCGGCCCGGGCCTTTCATCTTTACCGACTGGGCCGACGGATAGAGGCGCGCCGTCTCTGCCAGCACAGGCGGGACACTTCCCACGGTCTGCTCCTTGGTAGCTGGATCGGCCCGGCCCGCAAGTACGCGGATCGTGGGAAGACAGCTTAACAGTAAGCATCCCTGGGAAAGGTGCCGCACCTCCTTATATAGCCGACTCTCCGAGCCCGTTGAGGGGAAATTATAGCTATAGTTCGTCAAAGACGTCCTTATGTGAAAAACCCCTACAGTTTTCTTTTAATCATATCATTTTCGTTCGCCCTGATATATAATACTTAGTGGCACTTTATAGGCGTGCCAGCGCCCTGGCATTGTTGTGCCAAGAATATGGAGCATTCGTCAATTTGTCTGAATTTATCTATCCTGTCATAAAAAATTTCTGTTTGAAAATTTCTTCATAGAGTGGGTTGATGCCCGCAGTGTCGTGAAGGAAATCACGAGTGGGCGGGGCTACAGTTTTTGGTTGCGGGCCGCGGAATCTAATATTGAGCCGTCTATGGCAACCGCTGACATTTCTCTCAAACTTTCAGCGTTTTAATTCATTATCTAATATCAAAACAATTCTTAGCGATCTGCATTCAAAAATATTCTTATTGAGATTACAAATTATGTCAAGTGTAGTGTGTGCGTATGCTTGCAAACTTCATGACCTGCAGACCGCAGACTAATTGGTACGGTGGATAGTTATTATAGGAGGACCACAGAGCTCCTTTCTGGATCTTGAGTTAATTTTAACCGTCGCGGCAGCTACTTCGCGATGACAGCTCACCAGATGAAGGCAGCGAAGGTGACTGCCGAAACGTCGTGTTTAAAAGATCTTATCCGGCAGAAGACCCGTGAAGAATTCCTGTCTACCATACGCCGGGAAAAACTTAATTGTCACATGACGTTAAATAGTTTGAAATTTGTATATACATAAATGGTGAAGTTTTAGAATTTCATGAACAAACTCTTCTTTTTGGAAGAAGGATAGAAAACTTTTAAAATACTCTGCAAAAATGAAATACGGCGGTAGCCAGTTGAATAAAACAAATACGAAATAGAATCTCTCAATAAATATTCGCACCAAAAAAAGAAATGTTGAAAGCCAGTTCCAACTCTTCACCGTAAAGCACCGGTTAGTTTCATGTTTCGTGATAACGGTCCGCTTTGCCATTGTTCGGGGTTATAAACGGTTGCTGTGGTTAGTAACAGGAAGCTTCTTTATCTCTTCCTTTATCAGTGGCGTACTAATACCACTGAGTGACGTTTGACCTCTTCCAAGTCAGCGGTCATACTCGACTAACCTCTGCTTCGATTTGGATTTGCGCTATGTTTGGATCAGGGAAGTCTTCTACATATCCACCTTCAATTTCCACTAAACAAAACCCAAAAATATTTTGGAATCAAAACATTTAAAGCTTTTTGTTTCGTATTTCGTCTATGACACAGAGGCCAAAAACACGCATTTTGGAAGTTCTGTTTGTGTGTGCACGGATCAAGAAAAAAACGTTTAAATGAAACTGTACACAGAGATTGGTTACATTATGTTTCGACGTTACAATCACCAAGAGATTAAAAAAAAAACAGCTAATTTGTCTTTCGCAAGAATTTTCGCAATCGAAATGTCTACTACTTTTAGCCATATATACGCGATATATAACCGAACGACTATTTGATTCAATTGTACATTTTAGATCATAACTTATTTAATGCAAATAAAGCAGTATTTTTTAACAAACACTCGACAACATGATTCAAAATAATACTTGCAGAGGTTTATGAAGTATGCATGTGGATCATCCACGACCATTCGATTTTCACAATTAATGAAAATTTCGAGAAGTGGTACAAAAATCGTGTTTAAAACATTTGTATGCAACGTAAATTTAGAATTATAGAAACCGAGCGTGGTGGACGAGAGGTAACGTTCGTTTTCCCCAAATCACTCCAGGCGAATGGCGGGATGCTTCATTCAAAAGGCCATGGCCGAATTCCTCCCTGTTCCTTGGCCAAAGTCCTTTCTCGCCTCTAGTAACCTCGACGTCGACGAGGCGTAAAGCAATAGAAATAGTAAAGGAGGTCTAAGGAAAGGAAACAAAATACAGGTTTGATAATTTACTTTTTCCTGCCCAGCCAATGTGTCTTTGATAGTTCATCTGCCAATTAAAAACACAAATCTGCAATTCCATGTGGGCGAAGTCACGGCCACAGGTAGTCAAATTATAAACAGAAAAATAAAACTACCTAACTTAATGTTATGAATGTATGGGAAGACAATTGTGGGTTGGACTGGCATTTGGTCTCTAATTTGTCGTGGTCTAATAGTAGCGTTTTAAAAGATAAATGGTTGTTAAATGTGTCTCGTTGTTAGAGATAACACATTCTTGCCCTGCTAACAAGGAGTACGAGAAAAACTTGACCCCCAGAGAAAGTACAGAACAGAGAGATTGTATGCAGTATAATTAAAGACCTACTCAATAAGGAATGAAAACAGTGTGTGGAGGCCTAAGTTCACTGGCCACAAAATGAATAAGGGGAACAGCATGTTTCAACCAAGTTTACTAGAGGATAAAAGGAATAGTCAAAAATATAAAATAAATGTGCGAAATAGAAACCACTATACAAGATACAATGATCTTTAGAGTGTTGATACATAATTTAAAATGTTTCTATCAAAAGGAAAGCAGGTAATGAAACATTTGTACGGACCAGACGAAGAAATAGCGAAGCGAAAAGATGAAGCGTTACTGAAAAGCAAGAAAAGAAGATAGTATATTAACGGGATGTGATATTTTCGTGTCATCAGCAGATCACAAAAATCGATATCAAATGTAACAAGCCATCTAAATTCCTATTTTGGAAATGTCATTATGCTTCGTGTGAAATGATAAGAGAAAAAAGTAGTATCGCGTGTGATATTAACGCGAGAGGACTATTAAGTTACGAACGATTTGAGAAATCTTTTCAATTAAATGTTTGTGTTCAGTTGGTTCAGTGTCAGCGTATTGAGAAGAGCGCTGGAATAGCGATTCGACGGTCCCGAAAATAGTCCGACGCCGTCTCGCAGCGGCCGGCTTATCGCCAAGTGGCGAGGCTCGTGCCTGCTACTCAACACGGAACTGTGAAACAGGCGAATACGTTTGACTTGGGTTTCGATAGGAAGCACATTTCCTAACTGATTATGCAGTTGTGACTTATTCCGATTAATGGTGAAGAAATCTCTTTTGAAATCCACTATCTAATTCAATACTGTTTGAATATGGATGTTATATAACCAGCTTTAAGATTTGGTCTTGGCCTAGAATGGTGCTTGAATCTTGAACTGAAAAGAGAACTAACGTTGACGTTATGCGGGAACAAGTCTTTATTCCGTGTCAAATAATCCTACAGTTCCTTAGACGGGACTGACAACTTAGAGAAATTGATAGTGGAAGCGAAGATTGAGAGCAGAAGATTACAAGGAAGGACATGGAGTTTCTCGGGATATGGTTAGAGTTGGGGGTTACCAAAGTTGATGTTCATACATCTTTACACAAATCCCTCAGAATATCTGCTATCCAGCCACGCCAACTCCAGGGAAACGATCAAGGAAGAATTACGCTATCCATTACAGAGAGGTCGGCACTCTAACGGTAGATTCCCACGGCGCGTGGTTTTGTAGGTCGTGCCAGCAGCCCAATCGCACGGATCAGCACGCGGCACCTCGCAGCCACCTCCCCACCACTTTTTTAGTGCCATGTTGGCTACCCGAACGTTTGATGTTTACCGACCGGGCGACTGCCAGTCGAGGCGGGTCCCTTCCATCGGCTCACTGTTCATAGCCAGACCGGCGCGGCCGGCAAATGCACAGGCCGTGCGAAGCCACCTGAACAGTGCGAACGCGAACCACGTGGAGGTTGCACTGCCGCGACTGAAGCGAAGACATAACCTCAGCCGTTTGATGCCCGTGTAGGGCATGGATTCTCAGGGTCCGGCTGATCGGATTGTGTACTACTGACCACCTCTTACGCAGGGCTCGATCCAGCGCTGCAACTATAATTTCTACTTGTCTGTGTGGCTACATAGCTATCCAGTTGCATGGCTGCATAGTTGTAGGAAGTATGATCAAATAAAGTTCACCGAATTAACTTGTAAGGATTTAAATAAGTGAATTGTTAAAATAAACATATTGAGCTGACTGGCAGTGTGTTGTATAGTCCTTCCTTGGAGATATACTAACGTTAAATTTAATTTCAGTCCTTCACTCGCTGTTCACGGGTCAGGGCCGGCGTTAGGGGGGGGGGAGGGGTAATCGGGTCAAATGTACACGGGCCCACCGGCTGATGGGGGGCCCCGATCCCGGCTGCAGGGTCCCCAGGTCTCGAAGTAAAGAATCCACCTATTGTCGCCCGGCTAGTTTGTAGAGCAAAAAAAAAAAAAAAAAAAAAAAAATCCTGTCACGGGTCATAACATATAAATCATATAAATACTCAAGTCGTCGTTTCAGTTCTACAAGTTATGCCGACCTACTCGGCCGATTACGGGAAGAGGTTGCCGGCTCACACACTAAGTAACAACAACGTGTAGGTATAAACACATTACACTTTTAATAACATGAAAACTGACACAGTTTGCCAAGGTGAACCACCAGTTATTAATAACCTAATTTGACCGTATTCCGAAGATTGCGCAGTTCGTAATTATGAAAATGTTTAGGCCAACATATATCCGTCGTATCACACTCGTTGAAAGCACAGTTCTCATCACGTCACAGTCATTACAGACATGCTTTGGAGTACCACCGATATTCAGTAAGCAGTTACGTGGTTTTACTCTTGCGTAATCACTGCCACACTTCTCCAGAACCGCGCGCTTAAACATCCTAACAGTTCGGCAGCTAGCAACAGACTCCCGCCATCTTAACCCACGATTCTCTTCTCACGTTTACAAACATCGATATACCAGCGATTCTGTTGTATCGTTACAAACTCATCAGGCTCTTGGGGATGCTGAAAATCAAGAGTGGCAACGCATAGCCAAGAATGTTGCAAATGCAGTGCGAGAAAAATGGAGTCACAGCGCTAAGGAATAGCTTAAACGACTGATGATTAGCCTCTTCGAAAACTGTCTCCAAATCGTGCAATACTTATACAAATTGGTGCCATTGCGCACGTCAAGGCGTGGTTTGTTGACGGAAAACTACTAGATGTCCCTGTGACATGGTTTTGCAGCGTTTATTGTCCACTTCATTGCGTGTTGTTCTGTACAAAGGGATGGAATAGCTGAGTCAAACATTTACGTACCGTCCAGTCGCCGACCTCGGACAGCCTGGCGGCGAGGGTGGCGCCGGCCGTGCCGCCCCCCACCACCACGAAGTCGTACTCGGGCAGCAGGCGACTGTCGGGGGTGTTGGGCACGTGGGCCTCGTAGTACTGCGAGTTGGGTCCCTCGCGGTAGAACCTCGACACCGCCTCGAGCAGAGTCAGCGGCAGCGCACCCGCCAGCCAGGGCAGCACCACCACCACCAGCACCAGTGGAGCCGCCGCCATCGCTCACCCTGCTAACACAACACGTCAGCGTCCAGGCGGACGTGCCAGTTTGTCAAGGACTCGTAGTTTACTGACGAACATTAAAGGGGCGTCCATTAATTACGTGAGGTGTTTTTTTTCTCTCGTAAATCTGGACTCTACTTGACCTGGAACGCAGGAAGACCGATAATGTGCTTCCCAGAAGGCATTACGAAACTTACTCTACAATTTTAACCAAAGTGAAAGTAATTAAAGAAGCTAAGCTTTTGCCTATAAACAGGGAGATAATCACTTCAGATAATAACAAAATAAGTGTTTGGAACATTATTTAAACAGAAATCACTATACCATTCTCTGAACATAAACTTATTACTTTACGCATTAGCAATAAACTTGTAAGCGATTCCTAATATTTGTGCTTTAATAATTAGTTCTTAGCGAGTGCTGAAAAAAATAAAAGGAGCATTTATTGCCGATACGGATGCTCTCACAGTAGTTAGATTCTTGCCATCAAAAGCAGCATGTGTGTGTCTATTTCCAATCAGCCAAAATGAAATAGAAAAAAAAAACTATTAAAGCTCTCGAAAATTGTCATTTGGTTAGAATGAGGTTTTTTTTTCCATATACTAAAACAATGTAGTACCAGCATTATCAGAGTTATCAGTGATATTTGTAATAGTTATCTTTCCTGACTAACTCAAGAAGCCAATAATCAAACTATAAGAATGACGATACCGCAAAGAGTGAACTGTATCACATCTATCAGCATTTTCAAAGATCTTCGAAAAAGCAGTTTACGGAAGGGTGTATGCACATCTACATAATAATGACCTATTCAGTAAGGCACAGCTTCTTCTAAGACAAGGTGTTTTGACAGAGTAATTAATTTTGCTTTTATTGAAAGCAATGAATAAAGAATTCCGTAGGAATCATCTGTGATCTACCTTTTGATTGTGTTTATCATAAGAATCTCAAAGCTAAATTAGAACACTATGGTGTTAGTGGTAGTCTACGATTAGTATCCAGAAAATAGAAAGCTGTTAATGAAGAAGAGGTTACACACTCAGAATGGGGAATAGTTAAATGTGGTGTACTTCAGGGTTCAATTCTTGGCCCTCCACTGGTTTTAATTGACATCAATGATCTACCAAGCGTATTAGGTCATAGTGAATTGGTGTTTTTTGTAGATGATACTAGTGTAGCATTGAAACACCCATCGGTACCAAACCTTGGAAACACAACAAATGATGCTCTGAATAAAATTAATAGATTGTTCATTTTTTTTTTAAATAGTATTTGATGCAGAAAAGACAGTTACTTCAATTTTTTAGAAAAATAAAACAACTATTTTCACATTTGAATGAAAATCAATCAGTGAAAACAGTTTCACAAAATTCCTAGGTGTGTATATATATATATATAACAAGCTCAACTGAAAGCATTATGATTAGCAAGTTCTTTAAAAACTTAATTCTGCATCATTTTCATTGGGAATTATAGCTATAATAGTTGACATAGGAACAAGGAAGTTGGTATATTTTACATATTTTCACTCCCTGCTCTCTTGTGGTATCTGATTATGTGGAAACTCTTCAAAAGTATGGAAGGTATTTACATAACAAAAAAAGTGCTTCAAGCATTATTTGCGGAGGAATCCCACGTATACAATACAGAAAGCTATATGTACTTAAAATGTCAGTACAGTATATATTCTTCCGACTATCTTTTGAAGTGGAAAATTTAGAATATTTCAGTCGTAACGCTGACATACATAGGTATAACAAGGAATAAATATAATATTCACAAAAGTTTTAAGTCATTGTAAATTGTACAATATCCTACTACAGGAATAAAATGTTAGCTACGAAATCCTAACAGCTTTAAATCCTTACTGAAGGAACCATCCTGGCATTTGCTGGAATGATTTGGGAAGACCGTGGGAAACCCAAATCTGGATGGCTGGTCGGGTATTCGAACCCACGTCCCTCCGAATGCGTGGCCAGAACGTTACCGCTCACCCACCACGCTTGGTGTTAATGGTGCCGTTTGTAATTGCAGTAAGATGTGCATGTGGGGATTGAGCGTTTCCTCTTCAGAGTGTTTGCCTGGTCCCCTCTCGTTTTCCTCGACCGTCTGTCATGCAGTTCCTCAGCTGGTGCCGAGGCTCCGGGTCTGGCGATAAGCCTGATTGTGTGATTAGTCTGTATGCTATTCTGGGAACTTCTAACTCTGCAGCGGAACATCAAGCACTCACTGCTACCGTACAGTGAAGGAATTAACAGTTACTTCAGCTGCACGTGATGTGCATTCAAGCTACTATTTTAATGTGTCGAGAGTATCAAAAGACTTTCCATTCAGATTGCAATGGAGCAATGTTGATGGCATTAAATGAAGTGGAATATACATATTCGTTTGCTTGAAATGCAAATAATTGTGGAAGATTACTGCATTTCGTATAAGAATGCTGGGATGGTACTTAATTTTCACCTCGTAAATCACACATTTTACAAACAGGAAACGTACAGATCACAGATTACACTCTTCGTAGGCACATTAGAGTAGCGAGAGTTGGAAGCCGCGGTCATTCGAAATTCTGTGAACAGGCCGCTTCAAAAAGAAAATCACATACGAGGGAGGATACAGAGTGGCTGCGAATTCTGTGAGCTTTCGTCGAAATGTATTGTAGTGCTCTTTAGTTTCTGTTTATTTAGTTTTAGAGGCGGAGAGTGGTTATCATCTTGTAGAACCACCAAACCTGGAAGCCGATAAGCCGACACTGAGATCTGAACACCTACCCGTAACAAACACTACGCACGGTTTAAATAGGTGATTATCTTTCCTTCAACATTTTTGTAAATTAAAATTGATAACAGTTAAGTCGAATAAATTGTAAACCAGGATTTTTTATTTTTTTTTATTAATGGGAGCTAATGTGCAGTGTGCACTTTTAATCAAAACGTCAAATAGCGTAAGAAGGGTCTGTCTGTAGCTTTGGTTTGACTTCCTATTTGTTTTAGGCTTTAAGGGTGTTCGAATTCTTTTCCTTTTTTTTTTTTTTTTTTTTTTTTTTTTAAATATACCAATTTTATGTATGAGAGTCAATTGTGTGCGACAATATTTTAGAAACGTTAGACCCCATAAAAACGAAAAAAACAGTTTAGGCACTAGAGGAATGAAAATTAAATTTAATTAAATCTATACAAGGATGCAGATTGGGTCATATAAGAGAATGGATAACAAAAGACTTACAAAAATAATTTTCAGCCACGTTTGTAAGAGTAAGAAGGGCAACCAATGGATCCAAGGAGTAAAGAAATATATGATAGAGATCAGAAGAACAGACGATTTAATAGAAAGCAGAACAGCTTCCAGAAGATTAATACAAAATTTCAAGGGTTGTCAGGAGACGGAAAAGAGGAACTGTAATAAATAACATTTAGACCCAAGAAAAGAGCAAAGTTAAAGGATGAACTATTGGAAGAAAAGAAGCATCTAAATGAATGCACATTATTACTTTTCGTGGTCCTTAGGTGGCCAGAATCGAAGAGTAGAAGAAGACATTGGTCCAGTTTACTTAACAGGAACTACGAGACTGTTTTTAGCTCTGCTGGTTATTACAGATTCAAGAACAACAGTAAACAGTTTTGACTGTACGACTTACTCGCTTAAGTGCTCAGACTTTACTTTCAAATGTTGTCGCAGCTAAGAACCTAGTCTCGTATTATCTCTTCGTACCTTCCCGCGTGTCTTAACAGTTTCAACTTCATCATGCGCTAGATATTTAATATGATAATGCGCTGGAGCATGCATACCGCGATCACAAAGTTTACTCGCTTACTCGATAGATGGCACTGCTAATTACCCTTTTGTGTGTTAACTTCTCTGTAATGATGTCGATATCAACGAAACATAAACTGGACTTCGAAATGATGTCTGACAGCAACACTAGTCTGTAGTGTTGAGGTATTAGTGACCTGGCGCGAGGTAGGTACTTTGCAGTGCGATCACGTTTACCTGCCTCCGGTACGGATGTCGACACAGAGTACTGCTGCATGTGAAATAAAAAGTAGAAATGCAACCATTATATACAAAATGGCACTGAAAATAAGTTGTGAGAATTTGGAACCTGAAAAGTGACGTAATTATAATCTTTTTAGTTTCCTGTAGGAGTCGCCTCCATCGTGAATATTCGTTTTGAAGGACACTTTGTGGGACATAAAAAAGTAACTTAACGCAATCCATGGGTGGTTCATATTCCCAATAATTGACTAAGAATCTTTATTGAAAGGAGCATAGTTTACCTAAGTTATTAATCCAGCACTTTACAAAGGTAATTGGAGGAGTGATATGTTTGAAATACAGCATGAATGCTTTAGCTAAACATTAGAAAGTTGGTGAAGCCGAAGATTCTTTTCGAAGTTGAATGTCCGGGACTACACTAAAGGTCCACTCAGCCTGCTGTACAATCAGTACCGAGGAAGAGATTGCTTGGGGGAGGGGGTGAGATAGGCACGACAGTGATTTTGTCACCTTCACTATAGTGCCGTGACTCTCCTTTCACCAATACCATAGTGTCTCGCTTGCATAATAGATGCCAATTTACCTTTTTTAGTTAGAACTTTTGACAGAGACGTATGTGGATGAGAAATTGGAAGAAAAGTGTCAAGTGTCTACAAGGTGAATCATAGAAATAAAATTTTAAGAGCAGGTGGATAGCATCAAACGGATTCAGAACTGCGTAGGAACCTGTGACCGGTGATGGTTCGTAGCTATGCGGCGGTGTTCATGAGAGCTGACGGTAACGCTCGAACAGAACGGTTCACACAGAGAGAAGTACCACACACCGACTTACTCACATCTGCGTCACAACTTTTGCCAAAATGGGTTTTCAAGACGTAAGGGAACGTTCCTTAATGATATGAGCTCAAAACAGGAGGGGGAGGGATCCGGCAAAATCTCCCCAAACCTCATTTGAAGGAAAAAGGGGGGGGAGATAGAAACCTCACGTCAACTTCTCAGTTTAAAAATTATTAAATTTAATTAAGTTCGATATACTGCACCTTAAATATTGTATCATTTTTTCCCTCTTATTTCACAGAAAAAAGTACTACGTAGAACACATCAGTATTAACGCTGAGGTATGTAGTGACGTGAAGCAAAATACATGAACATATCAATTTTTTTAATTAAAAATTGTAAGGTAATTCTCTCGAGACGAGGAGGAGCGGGTCCCCCCACCCTATCTTACAAAATCTCACTAGGGGGGAGGGAGGGTTGAAATAATAATAAAAAACCCTCTCGTAATTAATCGATGCCCCCTAACAGGTAGGGCACGAGAGACTCGTAGATTCGCCATGGAATAAACTTTTTTTTTTCCATGGCTTTCCGCCTCGTGGACATAGAGATCATTAGAGACGGGAAAGGACTTCGACAAGGAATGGGAAGTACTTGGGCCTTTTGAAGGAGCCATCCTGGCATTCGCCTGGAGTTATTTCGGGCAGGCATGGAAAGCCGAAATCTGCATTGTCCGATGGGAATTCGAGCCTGCGAGGCCAGAGCGTTACCGCTGTGGAAAAACTGTGTTGGAATATCGTAGAGAGGAATTCACCAATGGAAGGTCCGTCGGAGTAACACACGCATCGAAAGTAATGGTGGAAACTTCGAACATCTCCAGTAACATTATGAAATGGAATAAATTCCCCCCCCCCCCCCTAATCTTTGCCTTGGGTCCTTCATTGGTTGTACCTCTGCTACCACTATCGAATGAAGTTTCCAGTCAAGGTTTCTAATGTAATTCTGAATCATTTCCATGTCCTCTCCGCTCCTCTTAATCTTTGTACTTCTGTTTATGGAACACACTTTATAAGAGCAACCCCGGTATTCAGTTTCCTGAAACGTCGGAAAAAACATGATCTGGGTAATGGACCGGTTATCAAACGAACTTGATCCAGAATGCTGGACCATAACGTTATTTCTAGTCATCGTCATATGAAACACTTGAGATCGAGTGGTTTGATCTTCCAAGCAGAATGCCTCTTCATCCCTGGGTCGGAAGCTGACTGTGGTGTCTGATGCGAGAAGCCCACACTTTACCGCAATGATGATAGGCATCCCACGTTGTGGGTGAGTGGTTAACGCTCTGGCCTCGCATTCGGGAGGACGGCGGTTCGAATCTCTGTCCGGGCATCCAGATTTGGGTTTTCCTTGGTTTTCCCAAATCACTCCAGGCGAATGCCGGGATGCTTCCCTTGTCCCCAGTCCTTTCCCGCCTCTAATGACCTCGACGTCAACAAGGCGTAAAGCCATAAGTAAAAAAAAAAAAAAAAAAATTGCACCCCGGGAAGGACAGCCAAAATGCTTCCATTTTTCCTCAACTGTTAATTTTCTTTCCTTCGCTGATTGTCGGAGATTTTCTTCAAATAACATAGTTCCATGATGAACAAGTTATCTCCAGGATGAGTAGGGAGCCCTGAAATCCATTTATTGAGTATTTCACTCATCGTTATCCTTTTTTTCCCAACGTATAAAAGTTGTGCACGTTACCGATTTCAATTTTCATTTCTGTTACTGACCTACTTGTATAAACTATTCTGCAATTCACTAAATAGTGGGTGACAGTGGGTACTGTGCACTGTAATAAATCTCTTCTCTGTACATTCCAGTCCCAAGCGGCGGATAAAAAGAGCTCATATAAGCATCATTGCGGCATCTTATTTCCATTACTGCGCCCGCACGTTTGATGTTGGGTGAAGCTATTTTTCCCCAGTCATAAATGAAGATGGCTTATGCATGCTTGCCAATAGATTCCATCATCTGCACTAGAGTTGTAAAGGAAGTAATCTTAGCGGAAGTAAACTTAGCGGATGCTAAAAAATTATAATTATTTAGATTTTATCAAAAATAAAATTAAAATAAATATATTTTTATCACAGATTTTGCATTTTGGATAAGCAAAGTCTATTTCCATCTAATATTGCCATATTGATTTATTTTTTGCCCCATTTTTCAACTACAAAAAACGTGGGATGATTTAACAAGTGAATTAAATTACTTACGTAACTACGCACGCTTCAACAAAACAATTTTTATATATGAGTGGAGGCGTTCTCTGCGTTGTATACAGATGAAATGCTCTCGGTCAATGGCGACAAAGTATATGAGCGCCGAAACGTCGTGCTTTGCACTCGTTCTCACTCGGCTAGTTCCGCGAGAACATTTCATCTTAAACAGTCTCTGTCACGTGAACTCTGCGGAGTTCGCGGCTCGACTAATTGAGCGTCAAGCGCAAGGCCACGCCACCGCGCACCTCCGTGCCCTCCACCCGCCTGGGTAACGCCCTGGACACGTATTCGGGAGCATGCGGGTTCGAATCCCCGTCCGGGCATTCAGATGTGGGTTTTCATGGTTTCCCTAAATCACTCCATGGGAATGCCTGGATGCTTCCTTTCAAAGGCCACGGCTGAATCCGTTTCCGTTCGTTGCCACATTTCCTTTCCCGCCTCTACTGACCCCATAAAAAAAACTTCCTTTCCACTGCTGTAGAGGCCCATTCATAGGCCAATTTGTAGGACCTACGATGATCCAATGTTCCGATGTAGGACTCGGACTACCAATCAACACGGGCCCCTGCCGTCCAACAAGCTATGTTGTGGAATCGTGATTGGAGGAAACACGCTGCAAGTGTGCGATGAGGACAAGGTGAGCCGCCAGTAAGTACGAGTGGAAAGGGCTGCTTGGAACATCTTGTTGGACCCTTTTAGTCAGGGCCGGCGTTAGGGGGGGGGGGGGTAAGCGGGTCAAAAGTACCCGGGCCCCGCCGGCTGATGGTGGCCCCGATCACCGACTATAGGGGCCCTCATGCCATGAAGCCAAGAATACGCCCATTGTCGCCTGGCCATTTTGTAGAGCTAAAAAAAAGGTCGCCCATTTTACCCCGGTCCCGAAATTCCTAGCGCCGGCCCTGCTTCTAGTAGCATGAATGCGTGAGCGCATCCTACGGTAGTCCTACAAGCTGGAATGTGAATAGACCGCTTTACGTTACATGCAAGTTAAAACTTGTAAATTCGTGCTTGGGTAATAACACCGTTCAGTTCATTGTTACTTTATTTACAGTATCGTAAGAAAAGAAACAACCACATTGTTGTTAGCTATGGGGCGATTCTCGTATAAAGAGAAAAAAGGTATGTGTATTGCGATGTAAAGAAAACCTCCGCTATATTTCCGCATCAAAAGCTGCGTAAGCGGATGTAGGATTTCATGCGAAAATTCCGCACTTGCGGATGCGGAACTCCCGTTAGATCCCTAATCTGCACCAATTCTATAAACACTTTCTTTAGGATTATATTTATCGAGCGGCTCTCCTGTACTTTCTCGATACTAGTAATCATTACTTTGCGGTACAATTCCAAAGAGTACGACAGTAATTCAGATGAGGATGCACCAAAGTTTTATCCGTTATCTCGTTTGCATATGCATTACAGTTCTTCAAAAGTCGACTATTGCAACGTAATGTAGAATTCGTTTTTACCTTCGATCGAAGTTGAATCCACTACATGTTGATTTATAGTATTCTGCCCAAATTCTTGATGGATTCAGTTGAACTAATTCACAATGGGACGCTTTTTTATTGATATGCGTACTAACATGAATGTTTTACAACTTATTTTAAGTCTCTATTCATCACACTATGGCGAAACAACATCAACATGGAGCTGGAATTCTAAGCAATCGGAAGAACTCTATTTCCATTCAGATAACTGCATTGTCAGAAAACAATATCTGACCCAGCGTAGAATGAAATTGTACTTTAAGAATTATTTGTAGCATGCTGAGAGATGATTAAGTATGGTTTTGTATATTTTTTTTGTAATTAACTGTGATTTTGTATAAGTCAACATTGTTATATGGAAATAAATTATGTAAATGCTACGTGATATGTTTAAGGACAGTACTGTGCATGAAACATTGATTAAAAGTTTGTAATTGTAAGTATTAATGTGAGCTGCGATGTTTATAGAACAATATCCGACAGTTTGGACTGCTTTATATGGATAATTTTGTGTGTAAATATCCGTAATTTTCATTTCTGTGCATTTCATATGTTTGTGAATGATTTTGTATTAATTATGATTGTTTTTAATGTGATTTGAATTGTTTAAGTATTGTTAGGATTCCAGAAACGTCGATCGGAAATCTTTGAATTATTCTGGAATTTTCTGTAAAGCCTATATAAGCGATCGGCAGAGACGAGTTAGTTGAGTTTTAGTTTGAAAAGATTAGTTTTGAAAGCGTTGCTAGTTATAATCGCTGGAACATTTGCTTACATCTGTACGTAGTATCTTTGTATGAAGTCCGACGTCTTTGGTAAAAATACAAAGCAACTTGAGAGTGATTCATTTAAAACGAGATAGCTATCAAACTCTTTATTTCCATACAGATAACAGCATCATCAGAATACAATCTCTAACTGCTATTAACGTTGTATCCTAGACCGATTATTAAAATTAAGTAAAATAGTGGTCCTATCACACTTCCTTTGTAGATTTCCAATGTAACAACTAAGTTTATAGAGGTTTCGCCCGACATGCTTCGACTTACGAGACAGGAAGTAGCGGATCCATCCATAAATCTGTTGCGATACTCCGAACTCTGGAGTCTTCTTTAAGAGACGATTGTGTGCTACAGTGTGGAAAGCTTTCTCAAATTTCAAAAGATATAAAAAAAAAGAAAAATCTATTTGAGATTCTGAACCATTAACTTTCAACACGCCATGTATTTGCGCTTTGTACGATAGATTCTTCCGAAATCGGCGATGCTTCAGTATATTTTTGTTTTTAGTTAAGAACTTCATGTTATTCGAGAACATGATATGCCCGAGAACTCTGCTGCATATAGACTTTGATGGGATTATTTCGACCGAGTTGAGCCCATCGATAACCCTTTACTACAGTATTTATATCGACGAAATCCATGCCCAAGCGGTTAAACGGGCAGCGTGATGCGCGAGACAATCGCAATAGAAACCGACGTGCGGATACCTGTACATCGCAATACGCTTGCTTGTTCCACGCGATACTGTTCATGTGGACGTCAACACTAATTTAATCCGTGTTCCTTTTTTATTTACATATTTTTATACAATATCTCAATCAATACTTCAAAATATTAGTACTATAAATCCTGCATAACAGTCAACAAACAAGTTTCAAAACTAATTTATACACGAACAATGCTTTAATAGAAATTATAATCTACCTGGGCGTCTTCAGGTATGACTTCTTCAAAAGGAATGTAATAAAGTGACGTCTAAAAGTAAACATTTCCAACAAAAAATTTCATTACAAGAATAGATGCTTCCCTTGCACGAATATCTAATAGGAAAATACTAACAACGCTAAAAATTAGTAGTCAGGCGTGCTGTGGTACTTTTGAAAGCATTGTAGTAAATGTAAAGCCACTTTACACTTCGTGCATTCCCACGTCGTTTCGCTTCGCACGTTGTGTTTAGAGCAAACTTTGCACATCCTCGCTGGGTTCTTTTTTTTGTGTGTGTGTCTGAGCGATATATTTGGGGAAATGGGCCGAAAATTGTGCTTGGAGTCGAAGAGGTGTTTCACCTAGTGAAGGTTTTCCACGCTTTTTTGTAGTCCGGTAATTGGACATTTTTTTATAAAATTGCCTCCGCTGTATTTAATCGGTAATCCACATATGTTTCTTTTCTTGGTCTGTGTATTGTTTTATGAATAACGTACGTATTGTACAAGGCTATATCCGACATATATAAAAAAGTTTTCATTATATTTGATGACTTTTCTCATAATTGGGAAACAGGCCAACATTTGATCTTGGCGATCAATTCCACCCATTCCTTTATTGTACTCCAGGATGCATTTGGGCTTCATTGTTCTTTTTAATTGTGTGTCTATGTGTTCAATCATCTATACACTTTCGTGTTTTGTTGAGATCATATACGCGTCACGCTTATCGTTCCATTTCAGAGCCAACAAATTATTACAACTTCTCCATTAGCATTCTCCTTTCTTTAAAATTTTTGTTTGAATATTTTGCCTATTGCTACGTACTGTCCCGATAACATCTGTTTTTTGTTGGCGTAATTTTAAGAAGAGGTTGGGTGAGAAGTACCAGTTGTCAAGAAATAAAGTATATCCCTTATTCAGTATGGATTTTGACAAGTCCATGACAACATTCTCTGTTGCACTATAATTGCGATCAGTTTTGTCCTGACCAGTATATATTTTGAATCCGCAACAAAAACCGGTACCTGCCTCACATAATTTGTTAATTTTTAATCCAAATCTCGTTCTTTTCGATGGATTAAAATGTTTATATGATAAACGCCCTTTATTTTTATTAAAGATTCGTCTATACTGACATGTTCATCCGGTGTGTGAATTTCTTCAAATTTCTCATTACAGAGTTTGATGATAGGTCCTATCTTTCGTAGCTGGTCATTACTGTCGGCAGTTTATTGCAAAAATGTAAGAATCTCGAAATTTGTTTAAACCTTTTAAAAGGCATTACTTTTCTAAATATTGGCGTTTCTATTGGTGGTCTTTTAGACCAATACATTTGGATATTTGGTTTCTGACTTGAGCCATTGGTGTACACAGTATGACTTCCTTTAATCGAAAGTAACAGGGTACCAAGCGTCGTCCAATCTTTTTTTTTTTGCGTTCGTTGTGTATTATCTGACGTGCGAAGAGATTTGTTTCGGTGACATGTATTTCCCAAAACTTGTCATCAAACGTAATAGAAAATAGTTCTAACAATCCTGGGTGTCCACTTAAATTATTCAGAGCAGATGCTTTGTTGCCAGGAGTCTCAGAATATTTCGAAATGATTGGTGTGTTTTTCGCTTCCTGCCAAATCCATGATACACATGATTTAGATGCTGACTTTTCCTCTTCACTATACCTACTCAAATGTTTTGCACGTTTTCTAATTGACACAATCACGTTACTATCACTGGATTCTTCATCGCTAATTCCATGTAAATGGTCTCTAGCTTGCCTCCTCCTTGACAACTAGTGTGCAATGCCAGTAGCACGCTTGCTCTTGCGTCACGACTGACTCGTGATGTTTACGTTAGTTCCTCGAGTCTCACTCGTGATGTTTACGTTTGGCCCGCATTTGTTTCCACGAGTCTGACTCGTGGTATCCGTGTTTGGTCCAAAATTATCACCACCAGTGAAACTCGTCAAAGTACGGCAAGGGGTTAACGAGACATACTGAATCTGTAGCACTTATTAATCAGTTCTGAAACTTTAAGAGCGTATTTTACGTTCCGCATTACAACCTTCAATTCTCGTTTACTTTGTGTATTGTCATAATTTACAGATAACCAGATCTTAATGTTATGCATGCAAGGCCAGCGTGCAACCGGCCGTGAAATTTCATGTCTGCTGCATACGGAAGTTTAACTCCAAGGAGGACTGCCTTATTTGAAGAACAAACTTTGAATTTCATGTTCCGAAGTCTTTGTGTCTGCGATTGTTTCAATGATTGAGCGAGTACCATATATCTCCCAACAGGAATCGCCATTGTTTCGAAACAAGGAATATTTGTATCTCTCTCTCTTTTTTTTTTTTAAAAAAAAAGGATTTGTGAAATGAATCGCTGCAACCGACATCGTGCACATCATGATTCGATGGCGGTGTTTCAGCTGGCCGCGCAGTTCGCCTCTGTCGTGTCCGTTTAAGGAACCTGCAATAACATATAACGGAAGCATTTTAGCGTACCTATATTACATAAAGTAAGCTTTGCGAAGGATAAAGGATGGGTTAAAGGTCTTCGAACTACCCAGCCGAGACGGGGATTTGTATCTTTTGATGACAATCACAATCTTCCCCTTCAGTGGGCCAACAGATGAAGGTAAGGTACCTCCAACGCTTCCAGTTAATATAACATCACACACATAAGTTTGTAAATGTTCGAATCAGTGACCATCGTTGGTAATTGTGGCATTGCATACGTCTTTTGTAAACAAAATTGAGCAAACATTTATACCTAAGACACAATCTGTTATATAATCTAGGCGTTTGTAATGCGAAATCAATTTTTTTTTTAACAGTTGCATTGCTGAGTGAGCCTTCAAGAGTCCTGAAAAGACCCAGCGAATGTTCTTGTTGCGCACTCAATAACCATATCCCACATCGATTGATTCACATCAGCTAAGGCGATATCGAGGAAAACTGACAGATCACACTTGCGTATCACCGCTGACGACCGTAACTATCCCCTGACCCGCAGCTTTTAAAACGAGCGAAGTGTAAGGGTTTGGGAGAGGCTATACTAGCCTTTTCCAACCAAATGTCAACCTCTCCTTCACGTGGTGCACCCTGTTTGCACGGACGAGGCTCTGGCGACTGAAAGATTCCCGGTATAAGGAATCCCCATGCTTGCCAACGGCCTCCGAAAGGAGGGCGGAAGAGCGGGGAGCGGTTCAGGGCACCCTCTTGCCCTTGGGGTTGGAAACGGCCCCTAAAGGCGGATGAATCAGAAATGATCAACGGCATGGGGATGCAGAAGGCAACGGGAAACCACTGCATTAAAGACCCAAAGGGTATCCCGAGGACATGTAATCCTCTCAAATTACATATATCATGATGGCTTCTTCCTGGGTAAAATATTCCGGAGGTAAAATAGTCCCCCAATCGGATCTCCGGGTGGGGACTGCTCAGGGAGGAGTCATCAGAATGGATAGAAACATTCTACGAGTCGGAGCGTGGAATGTTAGAAGTCTGAATGGGGCAGGTAGGTTAGAAAACTTAAAAAGGGAGATGGAACAACTTAAGTTAGATGTTGTTGGGATTAGTGAGATTAAATGGAAGGATGCACAGGATTTCTGGTCTGGGGAACACAGGATAATTAGCACACAAGCTGTCAATGGAGTCACTGGTGTAGGATTTGTAATGAACAAGAAAGTAGGGAAACGGGTGAGTTACTATGAACAGTTTAGTGACAGGATTATTTTGATGAGGTTAGAAACTAAGCCAGTCCCAACCACATTAGTACAAGTGTATATGCCAAAAAAGTATTTCTAGGATCACCTCGAACTATTTGTCTGCTGCCATTAGGTTTCCTACATACTACGTGTTTAGCGTTACAGCCTGGCGGTGTGCGATTAACTCGGGGGGTCTTGACATTCGTGAGACTTGGGTTCGATCCCTGATGCGGTCGTCCAGATTTCGGATTCCCTCGTTGACGAAATCACTCCTGACGAATGCCATTATAGTTCCTACATAAAGCCATGCTCAATTTATTCCCGTTCCCTATTCCCAAGGACCTCGACATAGACGAACCATAATGGTCTGACAAAAATAAGAAAAAAAAACTTATGCCAACATTCCAAATTTTGCTTTTCGGACAAAACTCTGACAGCCGGTGAAGGAGCAGGACAGCTCCAGTTTCACGTGTGGCCCACTAACCCCTGACCTTTTCGAGAGGTCTGGTACACGTGGTCGAAGAGGAGAATCCAATACCCAGAGATTCGTCGGGCGCGAGGCGGCGCTTCTTTAATAATCGTTCTATCGTACTATCAGTTTACAGTAATCTTCGCTCTAGAAATATCGGTAACTAGCTGACCCGGTAATGCTTCACTATTGCTAGAATCGAGTAATTTGAAAGTTTGAAATGATTCGGAAGCATGTGTTATAATTTCGTATGTTATTCAAAAAATGCTTTGATTGTGTTGTACTTCCAGTTACAAATGAAAACAGTAGTTCAAGTGGTGGCAATTTAACTTTACCATTCAAACAACACATCCCAGGTGCTTCTTAGCAACATGAAAATTTGTAGGAATGTGGTGCGAAACATTCGTGTTGTGTACATTACGGCCTCTTTTGTAAGGCATATCCAGCTTCTGATAGTTACCTAATATAGACTCCTATGAAGGATTCTGCGTTAGTGAGACGCCTTGTCAAGAGACCACAGTAACATCCAGGGCCGCTAAGCTTTGAACTGTAGTGCACTATTGTGTGAAGATACAGTAATTATAATTTCGTCTGGTCTTAATGAATCAGTAGGCGCCAAGCCCTGTAATCCTACAGAGTTTAGGGGACCTACAATTTAACGTGGAATCAGAACCAAGAAGGGGTTTTTGCATACTGCAATACACAAAGAAAGCTGTAGAAAATTGCAGCCAAGACCGGGATTTGAAGCTTCACTGAGAAACCAGACCGTTCAGAAAGTAAAAGAACTCGTGTAGGGGTAGAGTAAGTGTCGGGAATATATTTTCTCCACTTTTTTAGGTATAATTTTCACGACTGCACCAAATAAAAAGGTAGAATGCTATACAATTAACAAAATTATTGGTTATCAATAAAATAAGATATTGTATGACATTTTAATTTTTCCCGGCGTATTGTTGAAATAAATAACTCTCGGGTTTTCTGCCGGTTAATTGATTTATTTAGATCTTAACCTGATGAAGGCAACGATGGCAGTTGCCGAAACGTTGTTAAAAGATCTAAATAAATCAATTAACCGGCAGAAAACCCGAGAGTTATTTATTTCAAGATATTGTATGCTTAAATGATCCTGATTGCGGGTTTAAGTAAATTCCTGTACTGCAAAAGATCTGGTAACAGATCGAAATTGTGGCGCATCCCACATATGTTGTGGTTGCAGCTACAGCTCACGATACAACGTGATTAACGCGGCATTAATTGCGTTCTTCACACCCAGAACAACATTCTCCCGAGGGTGCGGGTAGGTTAAACCCATAAAAATTGCGGATGTGGAGGGATACGAAGTTTGAACGTCACGATTTGCATCCAGACAACCTTAACACTGACCACATACGGCTTCCAAGTAACCTCCGTAATGATCAGCTGATTATATATGAATCCGCTCTAATTTTATGTTGTGCATTAGGGTGGAGTGATTTTTTTTTTTTTTTTTTCTTAATCATTTTGGAATACCTGTAAAAACTTGCTCTTCTAACTCACAAATATACACACAAAATTTTATTTAAAACTTAATATATTTAGAGGTGCCCCCAACTTCATTAATATTAGAGAAATTCGCGAAAATTGGTAAAAACATGCATTCGTCTTATTTCCGCTAAATTAAATTCTATACGTTGCCCTGTTCATTTATGGAACACAAATTTATTTTGATGGTAGAAAGGACAAAACTTTGGTTAGTATTCAGAAGGAAGGTAAATTTTATAGAAAAAGAGTTACAGAAGACCATTATGTGATTTTATCGGAGCCAGGAAATGACTACTTCGGGCATGTCACGTGTGAGTCGGGCACCGCCAAAAGTATTAAAAGTACTATTATAACTTACTTAAAATCTAAATCGGTGAAACTCAGCGAAATATCTGTTGTTGGTTGCGATGGAACTGTAGTTAATACAGGCTTTAAAGGTGGTGTCATTCGCTTGATGGAGGAAAAACTTAAAAAACCATTACAGTGGTTTGTCTGTCAGTTACATTTGAATGAATTACCACTGCGACACCTGTTATTGCATTTGGATGGAAAAACTACAGGGCCTAAGTGCTTTTCAGGTCCTATTGGATCCGAATTACAAAAATGTGAAACTATGCCAATAGTAGAATTCACTGCCATTCCGACAACATTACCTGTAATTACTAGTAATGATTTGAGTACGGATCAAAAATATCTATACGATATAATGACGGCTATAAGCACTGGTTATTTTTCTTCCGATTTAGCCAATATAAAACCTGAGCCTCTCAACCATTCTAGATGGCTTACGACAGCAAATCGAATTTTAAGATTATATGCTACTAAGACAGATCCAGAAGAAAAATTGGTGATATTAGCAACGTACGTGATGAAGGTTTATGGTCCAATGTGGTTCACAATAAAATGTAATCCCTCGTATATAAATGGAGCCAAGCACCTGTGGCAAACTATTAGACTGAGTCGCTATTTGAATCCGGATTTGAAGAAGATAGTTGACAAAGTAATCCAACGTAATGGATATTTCGGTCATCCAGAGAATGTTCTTGTCGCCATGCTCGGAGATGACATAGAAAGCATACGTGAGCTAGCATATCAACATATCTCCAAAGCAAGATCAGAAAATGCTCCAGGACTTCGAACGTTTAAAGTGCCTGCTTTAAATTTCCACGCCGAAGATTATACGAAAATTATTACGTGGCAAGACTTTGAAATAACTGAACCACCGCTGACTTCCAATTTAACGGATGAAGTCTTGAAATCGATTATCAAGAGTGGTTTGGGTACAATTCAAAATATAAAACATTATCCATGCCACACACAAGCTGTAGAGCGCTGCATCAAATTAGTGACAGAAGCTTCAAGTGCTGTTTGCGGAGAACATAAGCGAGACGGTTTCATTAGGGCAAGACTGCTTTCACGTCAGCAAATGCCACATTTCGATACAAAAAAGCAATTTCATGTATAACTAAAATTACACATTTTTATCTTGTTTCTTTTAATAAATAAATTGTTCGAAATAAATTACGGCTCTTTTAGTTATGGTATTTCCAAGTAATTATAAATAAATACAGTTATGATAGCCCTGAAATTCAGGAAAATACATTCATTGAACAATCTGATAGTGAGATAACGAAATGTAAAAAGTAGTTATATTTACTGATTTTCAATTGTGTTGGGGCACCTCAAAACATTGGAATAGATTAACAAGATTTCGTATGTTTGATTTTCTCATTCAAAGGCAACTTTATATCGCTATGCCGTAGAAAAAAATTTTTTTTTTATTTTTTACTTATATGATCACTCCACCCTATTGTGCATGTTAAGTAAGAGTATCAGTCAGCTATAAATTGTCAGTAAGAAATCCCTTGTTGACCAATCGTCTTTTTTTTATGGCATTCGGCTACTGGGCCATACAGCCAGCTCAATGTGATTTGTTGCTATCAAGTATTGACATAAAGACACTACAACACTACAATACGGACATGACATTCACAGACACAACACTAAACACCCATACCCTCGGCCGGACTCGAACCGGCGACCTTCGGTGGAGCTAGCACTCTAGCCCCTACGCTACCGAGGCCGGCGAACAATCGTCTTTGCACACAAGGAAAACGTTATTATTGTCAGTGTGGCAAACATCACACATTAGATAATATTAACACGATCTAATAAGGAAATGTATAGATTCATTCAGATAAAAGGATCTGTAATGTTGAAAGGAACAACATCCTTTTCGTATCAGCATTTATATTGGCTTATTTATATTACAAAGAAATAAAAAAAGTCCTAGCATAGCTTGAAAGAATGCGAGATTGTCTTACGAAATGAATCTTTCGTTCTCTTAAACACACAATGCTTTTTAATGCATCCTGTGATAGTTGTCACAATAGAATGTTGGTGTTGACAAGTTCACTCCTCTTTTTCTTACGGTTGTGAGCCACTGTTCAGCAACCTGTTGCATTAACTGCTTACGTAAGCGATTCGTAGAAATCTGCTGTAGCCTAGTCCAGCGGGAGTACAACCTCTGGGAACACAATTCACACACCAGTCGAATAATCCTGATTCTCTTTTCCACGATTTTCCAAATTGCGCCAGTTGAATACTGCAATAACTCTGCCGTTGATGAACGGCATAGATGTGAACGTAATAGAAATGCATGTTGTAGTGGCCCATTTTTTTCTATAATTGCTTGGTTAATTACTAAAAGTAAAAGTAACTTACTCCACAACCCAAAGGTTGGTTGGGTCGTCCCAAAGGAGGTATACTAAGCCATTGTGTCAGAGGTAGGATGGCCAGTTCCTTTTCTCTGGGACCTACAGTTTAACGTGGAATCCGAACCACGGAGCGACCTTGCATAGTTCATATGATCAAACACAACTCTTGAAAATTCCTGCGCCCTCCGGGATTCGAACCCGAGACCGGACTTCTCGAAAGCGAGCGCCTTAACCACTGAGCCACCGGGGTTAATTACTAACCAGCGTGGTTAACGCTCTCGCCTCGCATTCGGGAGGACGCCGGTTCGAATCCCCGTCCGGGCATCCAGATTTGGATTTTCCATGGTTTGCCCAAATCACTCCAGGCGAATACCGCGACGCTTCCTTCAAAAGGCCATGGCCGAATTACTTCCCGTTCCTTATCCCCAGTTCCATCCCGCCTCTAATGACCTCGACGTCGACGAGGCGTAAACCCATAAGTAAAAAAAAAAAGTTAATTACTCGATGAAAAGACAATGCCAATGCAACAGTTTAACTAGTAATAATAGAAATTTTCGTAGGTTCATTGTTTATGCAATGAACTACCAGTTAGATTTCCCTGTGGTTACGAGAATTTTTGTTTTGATCAGTTTCTAATGTTGCAGTATCTTCTTTTAAAACCAAAAATTGAAGTGCTTTTAAAGATTTGAATTCAGGTAACTCGTCGAGATTTGACAGGATTCCTTCATATTTGGTAATAACTAGAAGAACTCAAAAGAATATCAAACTTGGAGAGATTCTGTCATATTAAAAGATCGTATTCACATTTCCTGACATTTAATGCTTCAAAATTTTCTGATCGATAAGGAAAGTAGAGGTGACACTAAATGATCACTATGGGTTAGGAAAGGCTGAGGTGTGCGGGAGAAATAGTCCCGCAGTTAAGGTTCATGCTGAAAGTGAAGCTGAAGGAAGAGTGAAATACTTTTATGGTGATTGTTGATTACGGCGAATTTTAGGACGTTCTCCCATCTCCGCCCCATAAACTACACACTTCACAAACAAACAAAAAACAGACTTATCGCACGAAGTTACATGTTGCGCAGAGAGATTGCTTTATGATTCACAGTGGTCACCTGCAGCGGGAAGTGTCAACGTGATCTTCAGAGGGTTAAGGCTCAGGAGGTAAGTGGTAATACTTGGGCTGAGTTGATGAGGTTGGTAAGGTACAGAAAGAACTAAACGCTTCTTTCAAATGAGTTGAAATAATGTAACTAATTGAGCTGCGAACCCGCTGCGGCAACAAATCAGTGTATCACGCTGAGACAAGATCACGCTGGGACAAGATGTTCAAAATCTTGAAGTCAGGTCTAAAGTACCGAGATAGAAGAATACTCTATAAACTATATAAGAATCGAGTGGCGGTAATAAAAGGAGAGAACCATGAGAGACATGCATCAGTTAAGAAGGGTGTGAGACAAGGTTGTAGTCTATCCCCGTTAGTATTCAACTTGTATGTAGAAGAAGCAATGAAGAAGGTCAAAGAAAAATTTCCATGTGGCATAAGTTTTCAGGGAGAAAAAATCAGTATGCTACGATTTGCTGATGACATTGTCTTGTTAACAGAGAGGGCTGAGGATATTGAGAAGTTATTGAATGGCATGAACAAAATACTGAAGGAAGATTTTGGACTGAATATAAATCAAAGTAAGACAAAAGTGATGAAATGTAGCAGAAATGATACCAATACTAGCAGATTAAATATAAAAATTGGATCGAATACAATAGGAGAAGTAAGTGAGTTCTGTTACTTGGGAAGCAAAATTACAACCGATGGCCGAAGCAGCAATGATGTTAAAAGCAGAATAGCACTAACAAAAAGAGCCTTCATGAAAAAGAGAAACCTTTTAGTTTCAAATATTGATCTAGGAATTAGAAAGAACTTTTTAAAACTCTATGTGTGGAGCACAGCACTTTACGGTAGTGAAACATGGACTTTAGGAATACCGGAAAGAAAGAAACTTGAAGTATTTGAAATGTGGTGCTACAGAAGAATGCTGAAAATTAAGTGGACAGACAAAGTAAGAAATGAAAGAGTTTTTGAAATGATGGGTGAGAAAAGAAGTTTATGGAAGAAGCTTACAGGAAGAAGAGACAGGCTGGTAGGTCATATTTTGAGACATGCTGGATTGGTTAATTTGTTAGTGGAGGGAACAGTCGAAGGGAAGAACTGTAGAGGTAGACAGAGATTAGAATATATGAAGCAGATAATTGAGGACATGGGTTGTAAGGGGTATGTAGAAATGAAGAGGTTACCACAGGATAGGAAAGGATGGAGGATTGCATCAAACCAGTCTAAAGACTGACGACAGCAAAAAAAAATCACGCTGAATCGACAGGCAATAGCGCATGCCCCATGGCTCCAGCACGCTTGTTAAAGTCAACAGCTTTTGCTGGCTTGATATACTAAGGACATTTATAGTTTTTTCAGACAATATACCGGATAATCATGCACAAGAGCGGACACACGTCGCGGATGTTGCTGAAACGCATTGGAATTAGTCACCGAGCGTGGTGGGTGAGCGGTAACGCTTTGGTCTCGCATTCGGGAGGACGCAGGTTCAAATCACCGTCCGAGCATCCAGACTTTGGTTTTCCATGGTTTCTCCATATCTGTCCAGGCGAATACCCAGAGGATTCCATCAAACGGCCATGGCTCAATTCCTTGCGGTTCCTTGCTTCAAGTCCCTTCCCGTCTCTATTAACAAAGACGTCCACAACGCTTAAAACTACAATTTAAAACTTAAGAAGAAGGAAAAAAAAAAAAAAAAAAGCATATGGAATTAGATTTCAGCGTTTCATCAGGTGGTACAAAAAATGTTTACTTCAAAATATACTTTAAATGTGGTAACTAGGGATTGCAATCCAGCAAAGCGGGATCCCGCAATCCCGCGGGATCCCGCATCATTAGACAGTCTGGCGGATCCCGCACAAAATTAAGCGGATCCGCAATCCGCAAAATCCGGCGGAAACGTGTGTCAGTCTGCGTGACTCGCTGCCCCACTCGGTCTCTATTGGATGTATTGCACTGTTTGCTTGTACCCTTCCAGTTGACATTTGACGCGTGTGAACAAGCGTTTGTTTTTGTCAACCGTCGTCATTCGTAAGTAAATAGATACGCTTTTACGTATTCATCAAAACTTACGTTTGTTTCGAATACAAATTTCTGTAATTTGAGTTATCGTGCGTATTTAGTACGATTTTCTAACTATATAATTATTTTTTAAGTGTCGCACACGTTATCTGAACTACACGGTTACAGCTTTTTATTCACGGTCTCATTATTCCCATTTTCTGTATTTGCAGATAAAGTAATTGTGACAATTTCCTAATTTGTCGCTGAATATTTGATTATTCGTTGATATGAAAGTAATGTTATCGTAATTTTAACAATCGCGTACCTATTTATTTAACACATATCAAAAGGAAATTGCATATCCTTTGACTTATTGTTGCTTTGGCCGCTGCCTCAATGCGTTTCTTTGACGAAAGCCGCCTGTTTACTTGTGCCGCTCAGGCTTTCGATTAATCCCTCTTCTCCTTGTTATTATTTCGACTAAAGGTAAAAAAAAGTTATAATGAAATTTTCACGGGTGTATCTACGAATTGTGTTGTAGGAACACCATACTTCGACGGCTGCCTCCGCCGTTTTCCTCACGTGTGTAATTTCGTGTGTTTGCAATGAAATCCGGAGATACAACCTATGAGGACTTCACTGCAATCATTCGTCGAGAAAGTCTCCTTTCTTACTAAAAAATAATAATTTCCACTCTAAAAACGTCGTTACGCCACATAAGTAAATCTGAAATACTTGACAGTTTACGTGTTGGTGAGTAGTTTCTTTTAATAACATTGAATCAACTGTAATATCAATCAAGGAATCAGGAGATATAATAATGAATCGCGCAAAAAAATTACAAGTCTCGTGCTTGTGCAGTGACAAAAAGTTATGAGATCTTGTTCTGAGCCTAGTCTACACTTTACAGAGTATTTTCACTTCACTTTGTGAAATGGAATGCTTTCCTCGGTGTTACGGAACGTTTATTTAGATTTTTTTTTTTAAAAAAAACCTCTGGTAACTTGGGCACTAAGCAAACCATATTTTTAAACTTATGTGATGTATAGTAAGGAACATAATATGACCTAAGACTCAATATTTTCCATTTTTATTATTTATTTAAAAATTTGTTTAGATTAAAAAACAAAAATGAAAAACCTCGAAATACACTTAAGACACGCTAAAAAGTTTTAATGTCATTTTGCCAATCAAAATATTGTTAAGTGTTATTTTTTTTCATTTAACATTAAAAATTATTTATTAATTTTATTATTATTTAATTTATTAACGTTTTAAGTAACTATGTTTTAAATATATGCGTTAAAAAAGTGTTTGTACAAATCCCGCACGGAACCCGCGGGATTGGCGCAAATCCGGCGCGGATCCCGCGGGATTGAAAACAGTGGGATTACAATCCTTAGTGGTAACTGCGTGAAATTTCTTACATGTAAGTATGTGCTTGTAGGAACTACGTATATTATCACTTGTACACTGTGGTTTTTTATGATGACAGCTAAGCGTTGTACTCATCATTGCAGGTTTTAGCAGAGACGGTAGGCCTTATCACTCGAGTTGAGTAGTGAGAGCGTGCTTGAATAAATCTTAGAACGTTGCGCACAAATACAACGGAGCAGCCTTGGAAAAGTAGAAAGACACGACGTTATCAGTCCTGTCATGCGTCCTAAGATACGCACGCTTATTTTTAAACAGTCGCGAGATAGCGATAATGTATAGAAATGAAATATTTTAAGGTTGAAAAGTAATACGAAATTAAATTGCCTGTATAAGTGTGTAACGCGTACGAAGTGAAATTTTGTGGGCGAAACGCACCTCGTTCTGTGTATTTTTTTTATGTTTTTGCTGTTTCTTTCGCACTATGTGACCTTGGCATTGCAGGGTGATGGGGAACCGCACACGAGGCGATCGGTTGTAGACCAGTCTCAAACCTGTTGCATGCAGCCGTGGATCCGAGGTCGCAGTTGCGTCGCAGACTTCAGTCGAAAAAACCACGAGTGTTTAGGATTTATTTTTTTTTCAAAAAAAACAACGTGATTGATAAAGAATTTAATTTAAAATTCATTGGAGGTGAAGAAACATGAAGTACTTTACAACTATAAACTTCCAGGACATTGAAGAAAAAAAGTTCCTTAAAAATGGATGTACCCAATGTTTCCTCTGTACCCTGCGTGTTCACAATAATTAATACTGCCTTCCTCGTCGGAATCTGATATAGCAAAAATTCTACAAACTCCGCACTGTCTATTAGAATTTGAGCAAACTGATCCACAACCAGACTATCCGTGTGCGGGCAGAAGTTTGGTCTAGCCTAAGTCTGAATTTTGTGTTTAGAACTTTAGGCCCAGCGCTCACGGAGCGACTGTTTCGTGATAACAGTTGCAAACCAGTTGAACTCGCAACCAGTTCGCGACCTAATCGGAACTTCTGTCCGCACACAGATAGTCTGGTTGTGGATCGGTTTAATTCAATTTCAATAGACAGTGCGGAGTTTGTAGAATTTTTGCTATATCAGATTCTGACGAGGACGGCAGTATTAATTATTATGAATACGTAGGGTACAGAGGAAACATTAGGTACGTCCATTTTTAAGGAACTTTTTTTCTTCAATGTCCTGGAAGTTTATCATTTACATTGTCTTTGAAAAAAAAAATAAGCTCTAAACACTCGTGATTTTGTTCAACTGAAGTCTGCAACGTAACTGCGACCACGGATCGATGGTTGCGTACAACTGGTTTGAGACTGCTCTACAACCGATCGCCTCTTGTGCGGTTCCTCATCACCCTGCAATTCCAAGGTCACATGAGTTGCAAGCTCAACTGGTTTGCAACTTTTGTCACAAAACAGTCGCGTCGTGTGCGCTGGGCCCTATATCGTAGAAAAACTTGGACAAAATTATCTGATAATTGTTCTTACAATCAGTAGGACGAGGGAGACACCAGTAAAATAAAAATTTTATTTGGAAAATAATAAAAATTACTTTGTTTAGATATTTACAGATAGTGTGTTAATGATTTGGTTATAGACTATCAACAACACGTGTTTGGCAAGCTTTAAACTTCGCGTGTTACAGCTTGTTCACTCTTCCCTTGGAAACGACGACGGAAAATACAGTCGTCGAAATACTGTGGTGAGAAAAGCTTTATTCATTTGTATTATCGTGGCTGCACAGTCTTGGGGAGTGTGCATAAACTACGTGGCTCCGTCCAGGGGGGGGGGGGGGGGTTGGCTGGAAGGCTACGTTGGGCTACGTGGGGGGAGGGGGGTTCCAAGCCAGGCCACGTTGCTTTCCTTTCGTAACATTTTTCACAGTTAAAATGAGGAACAGAAGACACAACAGCATGTGAATATTTGTTTTCCTCAGTTAATTATCTCCGTATGTAATTTACAATAGTCTGATAAGAGAAAACTGTACAAAATGTCTCCTGAAATCAAAAGGGAAAAAAGCTACGTGCTACTTGGGAGGGGGGAGGGTAGAGGCAAAAACCACGTAGGGCTACGTTGGGGGGGAGGGGGGGTTCGCAGGAGGCCAAAATGGAGCTACGTGGTTTATGCATGCTCCCTTGTTAAGCACGTATGAGCACAACGTTGAGGCCCAAGCGCACTTGATGCGTAAAGGTAGCAAAATGTTCCCTCTCGTGCCCACAGACGTTTCACTTCAAACAAACTAATTCAGTCAGTTGGCAAACGAGCAAGATGAAACAGTGCGCGAGAGTAGTGCGAAGTGGGGGAGTTGAAGTTAATGAGTCAGTCAGGGACGAGTTGTCCTTGTAGCAGTCGTCGGATGTAATCCTCAGAGTTTCCGGTAGATTCCAACTCGACCAGTAATTCGAGTTTCTTAAATCGAGTCTGTCAAGTTATCGGAACATATGAGCTGTTCCAGGTCAACTACTCGGCGTCCTTGTTCCAGTTGAAATACAACTGTCAAATCTCCATGTGAAGAACGCGCGGCAAGAAACAGACAGCTTCATTTATGTGTAGCATTACACCCGTAGTAGAATAGCATAAAATTTAAATGACTTGTAACACTGTTCTCGATACACCAAGTAAGCAGATACTAACTGCGAATGGGCGCTTACTCTCAGCACACAATATTGACATTTACTGCAAAAGTCACTTTGAAGTTATTGAAACAGATGTTTTACTTCGTTTTTAGTGCTTTGTGTTTTCTCTTTGAAACTGTGTATATACGGACTGCTGCATAGCTATCTGTTTGTTAAACATCCGTGTTCTATTGTGGTCTCAGCTCGATTATCAGCAGTAAAATTAAACAAAGAGAGCCTAAAAATGATAAGCAATACACAATCCTAGTAAAAGAAAGAATGCAATAAAACGCAGTCGCCGTGTTAATTCTGAATTGGAAGTTCCTATACCGAGTCTGGTTGGTGACCGGCTACGTTCGGACTTGGCATTGAGGTTTTCATTCACTGTCCATCTGTCTTGATTTCGGTTTTCGAGGGTTCCAGAAATCACTCCAGGCGTATACCTGTTTTGTTCTTTAATTAAAGTGGTGGCCGATTTCCTCGTTCCATCGTTTGATTCCTCTCCCGTAAAATTTGTAGGTTTAAAAGATACTCCACTGGAAGTTTTTGGTTGATCGATGCAGAAATACACATTTTAAATATGGTGCTATAGATGGACTTTGAAAATTAAATTGACAGATAAAATACAATCAACTATTACTAGAGATGATGGGTTAGGAGAGTAGTTTGTGGAAGAGTCTAACAGAAAGAAGGTCGTAATTTAAAACAATGCACTCCGGAATTTAAATCGATTGCATATAAGTCAATAGTGCGTCCTCGCTTTGAATATTGTTGTTCTGTATGGGGTCCCCATCAAAAGTGGTTAAGGGAAGCATTAGAGAAGGTCCAAAGAAGAGCCGCCCGATTCGTGACAGGTATATATAGTTGGAGGGAAAGCGTAAATGCGATGTTGAAGGAGTTAGGGTGGGAAGACCAGGAACACCGAAGGCGTTGCTCTCGACAGAAGCTAATTAAAAAAATCACGACTGACATATTTCGGAATGACAGTAAACAAATATTGCTACCAGCAACATTCGTATCTCGGAAAGACCGTGAAAATAAGATAAGAAAAATCAAGGCCAGAACTGATTCTTTTCTGTACTCATTTTTTCCACGAGCGATTAGGGAATGGAATAGAAAGGATTTATCGGGTAAGTAAACTTAAAATCCGACAGGAGTAGCTTTCGATAAACCTCTCCGGCCATACTGATTTGGGTTTTCCATGGTTTTCCTAGATCACTCCATTCGAATGCTGGGACGGTTTCTCACAATAGCCCAAGGGCGCCTTCTGCCATATCCCGTATATCCCTTCCAAACTATTACCCTTTCGGGCCACACACTTTTAGTGAATCGCGCGGTAACAGTAATCGTAAAGAAGGGACAGAACAGTGGGGCACATTTAAATATATGCGGAATCGGTTAATTTGTTAGTGGAGGGAACAGTCGAAGGTAAGTACTCTAATGAAAATCAGAGGTTAGAAAATATGTAGCAGAAAATCGACGACGTAGATTGTAAGGGGTATATTGAGATGAAGAGGTCAGCCCAAGATACGAAGGGATGGAGGATTGCATCAAATAAGTAGAGAGACCGACGACGGCAAAAAAACAACACAAACACATTGCGACGCTAACACAAGTTTACACGATCCTCAGACAGATGTAAGAACTATTTTGGTTCACTGGAAATAGAAGCATGTGCAATCCAGAGACGGAGCTTCAGACCAAAATGTGAAAATAACTGAACTAGTCCGCTTGTCTGGTTTTCACATTGTATTCCATCAAATACGTAGACCAGTATAGGGAAGTGAGCCTAGTGTCAGAGTTAGTTGGACAGTGACACCCGCGCCAAACACCGTTGACTGTAGTAGCTGCAGGAAGGTGAGGACACCTTATTTATGTATTAATTTTATGGTAGCAGCAAGCGGAAACGGAGAATCACTACTGTATACTGCTGTGTAGAGTGCCACTGTTAGACGTACCTGTCAGCGGAGTGTGGACTGTGGAGTGTTGCGTCCGCTGCAGACCCGTGCCCAGGCGCGACTGGTTTGTTGCATCTGGTCAGGTCGGCTGCTGGAACCCGCAGGACGTTCACCTCGAAACCACAACCCCTCTGACCTTCGTATGAAAACTGCCACAGCTGCGACCAGACTGCAGACAGCACTGCAAAGCGGCTTATCTCTCTTTAAAACTGGCAAGAATCGTGATTCGTATCCCTGATAATTCTTCTTATTAAGACACCATCTCCTGAAGGATCATCTAAGCGAAACTGCATAAAGGAAAAAAACCTGCTGATGTGCATCTGAATGACTTTCTCGTAATTCCCAGCCACAAGTTGTTTGGTCTCCTTATACGTCGTTTTCCTTGTATTTTCCCTTCGATGATGAAGCATAACAACTGGTATCTTTCGCCTCTCACAATATGACCCAGATACTCATTCTTCAACTTTTTAATTGCCGGCCTCGGTAGCGAAGGGGCTAGAGCACTAGCTCCACCTGCCGAAGGTCGCCGGTTCGAATCCGGCCGTGGGCATGGATGTTTAAGTGTTGTGTGTCTGTGTGAATGTCCTATCCGTCCTGTGGTGTCTATACATAGGAAGCATAAACGCACTGGAGAAACTAAATTCACATGAAGAGGTATCATAAAACACAATGAGCTGGCTGAATGGCTTAGTCGCCGAAAGCAAAAAAAAAAAAAAACTTTTTAATTGTATACAGGGGTCCATTTTCATTCTGCAAGTGATGAAGAATAGATATAATTGAGATTGTTTCTGTCCAGGATATTGTCTACTCAAAATACGACGATTGAATCAAAGTTTTAAAATTTTAATTTTTTATGGAGGTAGTTTATATGACTAAAGAAATAATACAACTTCAGAAACCTTGGTTTGATAAACCAGAACTTATAAAACCAAAGATCACCCCACTATTTTTTGATAGAAAAACGAATAAGGAAATTATGTTCACACCCAGAGTCCATCTTTTGATTCAGTTCAGAATCGCAGAATATATAGCATCCAAACATTGGTTCTGACTAAGGGAGCGTGCATAAACCACGTAGTTCCATTTTGCCCTCCTGTGAACCCCCCCTCCCCCCCACGTAGCCCAACGTGGCTTTGCCCCCCCCCCCTCGACGTAGCACGTAGCTTTTTTCCCTTTTAATTCCAGAAGACATTTTGTACTATTTTCTCTTGTCAGATTATTTTAAATTACATATGGAGGTAATTAACTGAGGGAAATAAATATTCACATGCTGTTGCGAATTCTGTTCCTCACTTTAACTGTGAAAAATGTTATGAAAGGAAAGCTACGTGGCCTGGCTCAGAACCCCCCCTCCCCCCACGTAGCCCAGCGTAGCCTTCCAGCCAACCCCCCCCCCCCTCCCCCGAACCACGTAGTTTGTGCACGGTCCCTAATGGCTGAGGTCAGATGTAATAAATAATTTGAATTCCCTTTTAGCCTGTTCAGTCCTACATGATATCCATTCAAACTTATCATCCAAATAATTGTTGTATAACTATTATTGTGTTTGCCTTTTGATCCTTTCCTCCATTCTATTACGTAGTGGACCTTTTTATTTGGTTTAATATTTTTACCTGAATTGATGAAATCATTTTTGATGATCCTGATAGATATTTCAGAAACATGGCTGATGAAGAAGAGGGACAAAAATAAAGGCAGTTTCTGAGGAGACATTATAGACATGTGTTCCATTCTTTTGTCATGCCATAGGATTGTAGGGTGGGGCATAGCAGACCATTTTAAACGAAAGTTTCGCTCGTAGAAGAGGCAGTTGGCTCGAAGGAAGTAAAAATGGTGGTGAGGATAAAGGAGTGAACTCAAATTTAGCGGAAGAAGAAAATCGGAGGACGAATACGAAGCATTGGAGAGGCTTGTGTTCCAAGCAGACCTTAGAGATAGCACAATGCGATGGTCCATAAAGCAGCACAGATTAAAAACGTTTAATGTAATCATAGACTTCGCTAAAACCAAAAGTACGGCGCGGTCACTTCACTCTATTTCTCTTTCAATGTTTTGTTCATGCCGTTCAGAAATTACAATCCTCACTGTTAACTGCTACGATGAAAACGTTGAAATTTCGAAGCGTTAAAACTAAACAATTTTGGATTCCGTTAATGACTGAAACTGTACTGGCTTCCATACGCAGAAGTAGGGAAGACATCGCCGCCCGGTGCCAGAACATTAATGTTATACGTGGCTTATGGGCTACTTAATTTATGTAGGAATTCATATAAAAAAAATGATTAAAATTATTTGAAATGACAATAGTTCAAAAAAATAATGAAAAAGCAAAACTGCACATATAAAACTAGACTTCATAACTTGCCAATTTTATTACAATGCTATATATACTGTCAAAAATGTCCCCTTTAAATTTAATAACAATTTAAAACAAATACCGACATCCTCATCATACAACCACGGTCATCATGAATGTGAATTTACCTTGCAAGTGAAACAAACTAGAGAAAATTATCGTTTCGGCTAGCAGTACTCCGATTTAGTTGCAATGGACTTGCAGGTAGACAATATCGAACACCTTAGGAGGTCTTGACTCGTGGAAGCCGACAGTGAGAAGGGCCTCTTTCACTCCACTGCCCCTTGCAGGTCGATGCTTTCACGCCGTTTCAATAGGTGGTTGACACACGGCTGGACATTTGCGTCTCTCTACCATGTCACGCAGGCACAGCGACAATCGTTTGGTCGTACGCTTGCTTGTTCCTTCACAAATTAAACATCTGATTATATTATATTATTTTATATTATATTGTATTACTTTATATGATCTTAGAATAACATTAGAATAATTTTAATACCGTAAAGCTAGTCAAATAGAAAATTATTTCTCAAGCTAGTCGCAAGCAATTCCAAGTGTTGCATTTAATTAATTCCTGCATTTTCTGCAGTAAACTCATGGCGGCAGTTCACTATTACTTCATGCTAATTACAGTATATTGATGCTTGTAGAGAAACAGGAAAGTATCCTACCTGCTGATAAATTTTTCCGTGTCATAACTTCTAACATTTTTGTCCATCTCATAAAAATCTAAAAAATCTTTGGTATACTGTTGCGCTGATTGCCCTGGCTGGTCCTACGTTAAGGGAACCTGCACAGGAAGTGTCACAATACAAAGCTGACTGTCGATCTTAACAGACCGCTACGCACCTGACGGTAACTGCAGAGTGAGCAGTCGAAACGGTTTCGTCCGTAACACTCCAGAACATATTTCTTGAATTATATTCCGAGGAAGCCTCCGTTCTCACATTTAGAAGTCTGCCATCGATTCGAAATTCCGAAAGTTGTGTCTGTAACCCCGGACTTGTGATACAGTACCATGTTCTTCCTGGCGTGTTCTCGGCATAAACTGAGCGAATTCTGCTCGCGTCGTGTAGCGAGAATGGTAATATTTCACAGAAACCACGTGTGCAGCATCGCCTCGAATATCACTCAAACGCTGCTTTCTCCTTTTTGTTTCAGGTAAGGAACAAGCGACTGGGGCGACGTTTGCTGAGCTTCGCATCTCTTCACTAGATTTTTCGCAAGACTTTTGAGGAAAAGTTAATGTGGAAAACTTAAGGTATATCAAATTTTTTTAGAATGGAACCAGTACCCTTTAACGCACAGTCATAATAGTAATTAAGCTGGTGAGATAACGGGACACAGGAAATTTCGACACAAGGGGTCAGATTCCAGGTTTCCAGCTTGTTTTATAAATGAACTGAAAAGAGTTGCTATTGATACATTACGTTTGGAGACCTGAATCAATTCAGAAGATAGGGAAGGCATGTGTTTACGCAATAAATGACACAGTAATTTGCAAAACTGTTCCACTCTCACATGTTAATATAATAAAGTACAGATACAATTAGATTAGCGGAGTCGGAGACGAAGTGAAATATTTCGTGGCTTTAAATTCCCCGAGGACAATATGGTTACAAAGAGATCAACGAATACTGGAGAGACGACTTCTGTTCATTCTGCTCTGACAGCTTCGGTTCAGCCATATGTATCTCATTTTTCGTAGTTTCCCGAAATCATTCCAGGTGAATGATGTGATGATTCCTTCACGGAGTCCATGGTTGTCTCCCTTCTCCTGTGTTGTACCAACTAGAAGTGATGGACTGTCTTAATAAATGAGAGTCGGCGAAGCTATTGTGGTATGGAGGGAATGGTAGGGTATCAGTAGTTTTAGCCTTTGCTCCGTTGTTTACTCTGTTATCAAAGTTGGTACGCGGGAAACATAACTTACAGTTGTTTGAAGGGAACAAGCTATCAGCTCGTATGTGTTCATATTTTGCTTATTCTTGTGTGTACTATCATAAGGGCATGCCTTTAGTATATCTCTCCGCAGAGTCATGTCACTAAAGATGGCCGATACGGACAGTTATTAGGAGCTCGTTGAAACAGCGAACTATCATCGACATGGGCGCCGGGAGGGTGGTGCAAGGGGGTGCACTTGCACCCCCCTGACATCCCGGGTCGCCGTCTGGGCAGCAGTAGAGCTAAAAAAAAGGTCGCCCAGCCCGGAAATTTTTGGGCCGATAGGGGGGGGGGGCACCAATGCAGCCCTGGTGCACCCCCCTACATCCCGGGTCGCCGTCTGGGCAGTAGTAGAGCTAAAAAAAAAGGTAGCCCAGCCCGGAAATTTTTGGGCCGATAGGGGGGGGGCGGTAACAATGCAGCCCTGGTGCAACCCCCTAGAAGCCATCCTGCCGGCGCCCATGATCATTGATGAACGATGACGACTGTTTCTCTGACACCGAAACGAAAATGCGAATGGCATCGATCCAGTGTCTCAACGGCTGACCAAGTCTTGGGAATCTTGGAGTGATTGACCAGATTCTTTCAGTTGATGATTCGGAGTATATAACTTAACCGATCGTGTAGCCGTTGAGGAGGGACGAAGTGCACACGAGTGCCGTATGTCGGATGGCCACCTTGAAAGGGAGGACCCATCTGAATGTGACAAATGTTTGACGTTACGTCAAATTTTTAATGCTTGTTCATAACGCCCTGCATTGATTCGAATCTTAATTGGCCATTATTTTGAATAATGACAAAGACAAGATAGACAAAGTTTAAGGTTTCTGTGCCGCATCCAGTATTCTTCGAAAAGTCGTAAGAAGCGTTTGGTATCAGTTATCCCCTTAACTCCTAGTTACACTATTTGTTTTTATAGATTTGAGTTATGTGTTGTTATACAAAATAATTTTAATTTTTTTAGGCTTGTTTGAATCTGCAGTACTTTACTGTTAGACACACTCATGTAGTTTTTATTTATATTGTACTAACTTTTTATCTCCTGTTTTGTTTTTGTGGATCTGTGGTTAGCTGTATTGATATTTTTTCATGTGATACTTATTTTGTTTCTTTAAGTGAACTCTGACGGAATAGGTGACTTTTAAAGCGGCATATGATCTCAAAACAGCACGACACGGCGGACTGAATGAAACGAAGTTAGTGACGGCGATAATAACGCACACGCTTACGAGATTTTCTTAATCGGCTGTTCTTTTAGACATAGCCAGGTTATGAACGCGATATAATTTTACGCGTCTAGAACCTCTGAAATCTTCCACACCAACTTTATGCATCGTTAAGAAAGAAAAAGTGACGAAATCACAAATGGTTCGCTCGAAAGCTCTTCACCCAGCTGAAACAGCAAGTGTGTACATCATGACGCCAAGTATTGCTAAATTTGTAAAAAATTAATTTTATACATATTTTTAACAGATGTTGCTTGTAGTAACGTAAGAGAGATGAGTTCAATTGTTCGATTGGTTCTATGGAATGAGGCTCAGTTTTAAAACAGAATTGTAGACTTGAATGCAAAATAAATGTTTGAATACATGCTTTATTAATGAATATGGTGTGAAATTTGTTGCTTAAAGTAAGGTGTTATTGTGAGAATTAAGTTTTTCCCGGCGTATGGCTGACAAGAATTCTTCTCGCGTATTCTGCCGGATAACTTCTTCTTTCCACAACGTTTCGGCAGCACCGACTGTGTCGTCGCAATAGCAATTTCGACATGATATCTCACCTGATGAAGGCAGCGGTGGTTGCTGCCGAAACGTTGTGGAAAGAAGAAATTATCAGGCAGGTAGCTGTGAAGAATTCTGGTAAGGTCTCATTACTCTGAAGAAAGAGACAATGATCACAAAAATAAGAAGCAAGTCAAGAAGGCGTATGAAATATAACTGGCGTAATTTTATAAATGGCTCCTAACACAAGAACCAACACAGAAAAATAATTAAAATAACTTCGCCGGAACCTTCTGGGAGGCTACATTAATACAGTATAAGCATACAGAAAACACGACGTTACGTTAGGTGTAACTCACCCTGAAACCTATAAACGAGTCTAAGACGGCAGTTTACGTCAATATGCCTTAACTCTCGTTTATGCGGGGTAGAGAGAATAGTATTGCTAGAAGGACGAAGTGAGGAGCGTTCTTGGGACTGAACTTGAGGTCTAGTACGGTGACCGTTATAACTGGACTGGTTTTCAGCAAGGTTGTCCAGTAACGGATAACTAGTGTCCGAACAACAGGAAATCGGTGGACTGAAGCTCAGTAATGTCTTTGTCAGCTGCATACCAAATTGACTATTGTCTGTACGTGTTGCCTTCCATTGAAATGTGTCAAGTAGTGGCAATTCTCTCTGTCCAAAAACAACCAATACTGCTTCTGCAGAGAATGTGATGGTGTCTGCTTTTTGGCACTGCTTGTAGATTTGCTGAAAAGGTATCAAACGCTGGAGCATATCATGTAAACCTCGTCAAGAAACTAATAGCACTTATCAAGGTAAAGAAGAGAATCATGCGGACTATTTGTGTTGTTTCATGATGCAAATGCTCCCAGTTACAAGTCCCTTATTTCAGTGGCTGTGGTTCGTGAGTCTGGGTTTTAGTTGATACCGTAATCTCCCTAGTCAGCCGACTTGCTAACGTCAGATTTCCATCTATTCAACGACTTTAAAATTTTTTGTATGAGAGACTTCTTTTGTCATCTGATGAATTCATTTTTACTATCACCGAGCGTGGTGAGTGAACGGATAACATTCTTGCCTCGCATTCGGGAGGACGCGGGATCGAATCTACGTCCGGGCATCCAGATTTGGGTTTTGCATGGCTTCCCCAAATCACTCCAGGTGAATGCTTCCTTCAAAAAAGGCCAAAGCCGAATTCCTTCCCGTTCCTTGTCCCCAATCCCATCCCGCCTCTAATGACCTCGACGTCAACGAGGCGTAAAGCCATTTGTATTGTCACCTCATTTCTGGACAGCCTCGAGGAAGCGATTTGTGTGGACGTGACAAAAGGTTTGGAATATCGTTGGGGGAAGTGTATGGAGCTTGGAGGGTAGTTTATTCAAGCAAGAACCACAACTTTTTTTAACTTATGTGCTTCAGTGTCGGGACACTGTCACTTACGGAATGATTGTGCACTGTATAAACATCTGTCATGTGTAGAATTAGGTGTTGTTTCTGTATGATTTCTTTCAGATTGTAATAAGCGTGTATGTCGCAGCTATTGAGATGACGACTGCGTTTGGACTTGTATTAATAAGCAACAACGCGCGCAGTTTGAAGTACCGCTACGAGGAGATGCCCGAGGTCACTGCAATCCAGCAGGCCAATGCACCGCAATATACCCATTCCAGATGTCTTCTGGCAACTCAGGTGCCACAGTGAAAACAGCTACCAGATAGTGCCACTAATATTTTAATCTTGTAATGTACTTGTTTTCATTGCTCACCAATTGAATTGCAATTTTTGTCTGAAACTTCATGACAGAACAAAATTGGATGTATTATTATTCGTGGGGTTAAAAAGTGTTATAGTGAAATTAATCTTCAGTTCGAAAACAAGAAGAGCACTGCTATGAATTAGTTTTAAAATAATTGAGTGCACTTATTGAATAATCAGACTCCTCACATTAAACGCATATCGCAATAATAGTACGATTAAAAAACGCTTCTCCATAGCTCATCGAATATTCCATTGCCATTTGGCTGTTCGTCCTGCATTTTATCAGGCATTACCGCCCAACTATATACGTGTACGCTAGTCGGCGCTGACATTTCTACCAACCTTGAACACTAAATAATCGCGAGACATCTAGTAAAAACCCTACGGCGATGTTTGGCTCAGCTGGTTGTGTCTGGCGCTGACACGTGGTTAGCTGGTTCGAGTCCTGGGCAGGGTAGCAGGGATGATGGTGCACCAAAGTCCAAACCTCTCCGCAGTACTGAGTGGGAACATACGCCACTGTTGGTGATTCGTCCGTCGAAAGGAACGTTCTCTTTTATGACATGGAGTATTTTTCCCCTTTCACTAACCCTATCCAGCACTTCATCATTGCTTATTTTATCTACCCAGCTTATCCTCTCGATTCTCCTCCACATCCACATCTTAAATTCTTCTAACCGTTTTTCATTTTCTCGTCTTAGCGTCCAAGTCTTCACCCCATAAAGAGCCACACTCCATAAAAAACATTGTCCAAGTTTTTCCTGGTGCTTTGTCTATTTTTCCAGTTAGTAGCCGCCTTTTCCTATTAAATGCTTCCTTAAGTTCCTTCGCTATGGCAATGCGAGTTTTTACCTCTTGGTGGCATCTCAAATCTTCGGTGATAGTACTCCCACGATATTTGAATGATCTTACTTGACTGATATTAGCTCTTCCTAACTTAATATTTATTATTTTTCTTCCTTTTCCAATCCCCATTCGCTTAGTTTTTGCTGTATTGATTTTCATTCCAAACTCTTCACAAGCTTCATCTAGATCTTTCAGCATTCTGTTTAGAGTTTGTTCGCTTTCTGTTTGTTAAAAGAAGCGTTGGAACGTTTAGTTTGTGGGAAGAGAATAAGGGGAAGAAGCAGGTGCAAAATTACAGACAACATCAAGGAAAATGGCAAATACTTGAACCTTCAGAGAAAGACAGAAGAGCATGGAGAGCAGCCAAGTGAAAACCTGCCCTACGCCAGAACACATGATGATGATGATGATGATGATGAATGGAACGTTAGGTGTGGCGGCCTCTTTGGTGTTTTTCGGAAGAATATGCCTGAATGGACTCTCTCCTTTCTTCATCTCACATTTCATGCAACACAAATTTGATTTATAATGATACGTGGTTCTATGATTGTCGTCAATATTTAAGCTCGCCAGCAGGTTTCAGTACCAGGCCCAGCCAGTTCGCTCCTCCGGCCAGTCGTCTTCCCCGATGATGTATTGGATCGCTTGTCGTGACGTTCTGTTTTTCAGCTGTTATTGCGTACAGAAGCTACTTTTTTCTTCATTTCTGGAAATATTCAATTACAGTGACTACTTGTAATCCTTTTTTTGTTGTTTTTTGTTTCTGATATGTTCTAGCAGAGTTTGTCGAGTCGATTTTTGTCATAGCAGTCAGTTGATGCTGATCTTGTGCTCGTATTGTGATGTAACGTTAAGCTATTAGCTTAGTATGTGAAGACTCATCAGAAATTTAATCTTCGTGGGTTCGCTGCCGGATTGTGTGGGTGAAAGACGAGCTGTGAGGACCAGAGCTACCAGAGACTGGCATTGCAGCTCTGGTCCTCAAAGCGTGAGCTCCAGGCCTGAAGATGGCAGCAGAGTTCGTCGCCGAAAGCTCGTCTTTCCCCCACACAATCCGGCAGCGAACCCGCGAAAATTATGTTGGAGCGATACGCTGGGAAAGCCTTCGTTCATACGACTCATCACAAGTAATAGACGAATGAACGAAGCAAATTGCAGGCATTAAATTAGGAACCTATTATTATTATTTCTATTATTATTATTGTTGCGCGTGGCTTTTCGATTCGTCGACGTCGAGGTCTTCAGAGGCGGAAACATTTGCATCGTCGCTCCCCGTTTGAACATCAGTCAAAGAACATGGCCTTTAGGAGACAAACTTGGTGTTTTGTGCTTATCGCTTAGGAAAGATGTTCTAGACGGGCTCACATTTGAAGTTTAATTCGGAACAGGATCTCCCAAGTCCTCATGTGCTAAAATACTGGGCGTGTGTTAAATAGCTTGAGATTAAAATGTTCTTTGAGTATAACTATTGTGGTGAAGACTGGATGAAGCAATTATAGCGAACGCTAGCATGTAAAAGTCAAAACTTAATTCCATCTCTTAACTTTAGCAACGAATTGGGTTTGCACCCACGAATACAAGTACAGACAATACAGTTAATGCTTGAGTACTGGGTAAGAGAAACTTTTGTCTTAATTTCTAGGTCACAGAAAATAAGCTATTTGTCGTTTCTTGGGACGTAGGGTGGCTTGATGTTTTTCTGAAGAGTAGGAAAACACTGTGTATTTGTTTTCCATTACAGAAACGTTTGGTTACTGGATAGCCCTAGCATTAGTGCGGAGCACGTTGAAACTTGATATCTACAAATATTTTGAGTCTGATCTTTGTTTGAATTTCCTCTGTGTGCTGAACATAGTGATCGGGCGAGGAGGCTGCCGCCGGTGGTCGATTATCGATTGTAGCTGTCGAGAGTGTTGTCATTGTCTCGGCGCCATTGTTATGGTAACGAAGAGGCGTCTCACACTGCTGACGATCAATATTATGCCACTGGGGTCCAGACTTCGAGTCTCGGTCACCGCCCGATACTCGCTGAGATACGAGCGAGGAGTCGGGCGCGAGGCTTGATGAAGGTGAACGAGGTGGGAATATTGACACAACACTACAACTGCCAGACGTAACAGTCTTAAAACCTAGACCACCTCCGTGTGATTCTGGTCGGTTTAAATGCAGAGCAACTTGAAGAGAAATGAAACGAATGGTCTATGCAGGAAAGGCTAACGCCTGAAACTAAAAAGAATGTGCCGAACAAAGCTGATGTCTCATACCCTGGTAGCCGTATGCATGGGAAGTACAAAGAATTTTGTTATTGGTTGTTTACAGCTCAAAAGAGGATGGCACAAATTTGTTGAGATCGGAAAATTTGTAACATGAGATTATTGTTTACTCATCTTTGACCTGCAGTTGTTAGATTGACACTCACAAATCTATTAGGTTGACAACTACAGCAAAATATGATTAAAAAATGTTTGCTGTCTGCAACCTTCTCTTGTCCCAAGAGTTGCTCTAAAGACAGTTATTCTCATTAAGTAGTTGTGTTGGTTACTCAGATTCAGTTAACACTTTGTGCATCAATTTTTGGCGCCTGTCCACTTAAAACTAAGATATAGTACAATGCAATTGGCTTTAAACCACGTATCGTTCCTCACAAACGAGAAAACAGAATTACCAACATACGAGGAAAAACATGACTCGCGTTAATATCCGGAAAGCAAGTTCAAATGGACAGAAAATATTAAACAGTAGGAAAAATCTAAAGCTATTACAGTATTTCCGGGTTGTTTGAAAAATTCATTGCGAGCTCGGCATGTTATGTTTACATTGAAATTTTACTAAGCACCTTTTCGTTAAGATTCAAATATAAGATGAAATTCTTTACGAAACTAATTAGAACCACCCACACTAAAAACTATCAAGGTTTATTTCAAACTGGCTTTAGCGGGTCAAACGTAATACAAAAATTCTCGCACATAATTATTTTATCATCATTTGACAGAAGAGTGTAGCTGGACTGTGTTTTCGTTCCACGTTTGAACAATATTGGAGTGAAACTGTATACAGAAGTATATCTCTGTAAAAATTTATACGTGGAATACATCACCCTTAACCCTCAGACACCAACGAAAGTAAGCGAATGACAGCGTAGTGACGTAGGTTCAAATCTGCGTCTCGCCATACAAATTCCGGTTTTGTGTGGTTCCCCGAAACCACTTCATGCGAATGCCAGAATGGTTCCTTCGATAGGTCATGGTGGAATTCCTTCCAAGTGCTTCCCTCAATCCCTTTCGCTTCAAATGACCTCGCATCGGCGAGCAGTAAAAAATCAGTGCTAGCAATGGTGCTGACCACGATTTCATTGCAGAATTTTTTGCGTATGCTATATCTACATTCTAAGATCAAAAAGAATTTGTAAAGAATGATATTTATAATCCCATAACTCTTTGACATGGATTATTAGCGATGAGTAAGGCTGAGATAGGAGACAAGTTGAAGGAAATGGGTTTATTACTTATTTCATATACTGTAAATAGTACCTGCACAACAATGAGGTGTACGTACAGCGAAAAAAACTAATGGTGGCGTTCGGATATAAAGGCAGCGTTATAAACTCTAAGCTCGCCAGCAATTTCAGAAAAGTTATGCGTTTAAAAATTTGCAGTAATTTTGAGTGCTGTCTCTTTTTATAAGGTTGACTACTGTTTTTTGTGTTAAGACATCACGAAAGAATTTACAACAGTAGATTAGTTTGTAATTATTTGTCTGTAAATGAGCCGCTTCTGCCTGAGAGTTTGAGGCAGTATCACGCAAAATTTGGACGGGGTTTCAAAAGTTTGGAACCGAACGTGGTGGGTGAACGGATAACGTTCTCGCCTCGCATTCGGGAGGACGCCGGTTCGAATCCCCATCCGGGCATCCAGATTTGGGTTTTCCATGGTTTCCCCAAATCACTCCAGGTGAATGCCGGGATGCTTCCTTCAAAAAGGCCATGGCCAAATTCCTTCCCATTCCTTGTCCCCCATCCCATCCCGCCTCTAATGACCATGCTGTCGACGAGGCGTAAAGCCAAATAAAAAAAAAAGTTTGAAAGTTTATGGTCGTTTAAAACCTGCAATATGTCTTGTTTCTCTACGTGACCGGAAATCGGAGCAAGAAATAATAATTCGTCCGTGCACATAGACACCACAGATCACACTGCATCTCAGATTAACATTCCTTTGCGATATCCTCACCAAAGATCACGCTACAACACAGAAAAACTCTCCACTTTTCAGATTCTGTTAATGTTGTTTTGTGACGACATAATTTTTGTTCTTCAGTTTTCTGAAATATACTACGTCAGAATATGCGGAAAACGTTAATCAAACGCTACATCGAAGATTAATACACCAATAAGCATAACGGAATTGTGGAATTACCAAAATTGCTTATAAATTTTTAATTTAAAAAAGGGCAATAGGCAAAAGAGGCCGTAGCAGCCATAATGCTCGTACTTCATAAAACTTAGTCTGTTGTACTAGAAACGGTTTGACACATCACTAGCGTTCACTCAAATTTTCCCTTAACTTGTGCATTACCTACTACAGACACATGAGTTTCGGTTTGTAAAGTTGACAGTTTTCAGCTCCTCTAATGAGGAGTTATTTTTGTTTGCTTCCTGATCGACTGTTATACAGCATTTAGCGCGCTGTGGACGTCGATTTGAAAGTAATTTTGGTCGCTTGCAGAGCGGCCGTGAGAGGCGCGGCAATTTGTAGCGTCGGCTCCCCACCCAGCCAGACGCTTTTGTCTGGGCAGCCTCTCGACCCTCCCTCAATAGGCAAACACTACTTTGCTATACTAATTGCAGGGGTGCCAACTCCACGAGAACAACTTTCACGACTCGTTACAAAAATTAAAACGCTACATACGTTCATAAATCGGCACTCTTGAAGGATTTTGTGATAACTACAAATTTAATTTTTTGTTGTTATTGTTGTTAAAACACTTGTAACACGAAGTTAGCAGCTACTGTTCCACCAGGATCGGCGATCGTAACGTCAACAATATATCTTTTCTTACATTGTGTTTGATGTATTCACTTCATCCCCAAGTGAGTGTACAACTAGATATTATTAATATAATAAGGTACAAAGTTCGTGAGGCCAAAAACGTAAATTTTGGTATTTTTGTCTGTCTGCGCATAGAACAAGCAAAAGCTAAAGAACGGATTTCAACGTACTCCTTATGACTTGGATGAACATACAGGAGTTACATAGCTGCCTGAGAAAAAGTAATGAAGCGTAGCATCCTGAGAATTTACTTTGTTTTCATAGTAATCACTATAAAATTTATTCATGATAGAAAAACTTAGTGACTGTTTTACCTTCGCGTAGTTCTCCTACTGCCATATAACGAAAGAGTTCACTTACCAGCCAACCGATGGCCAAATTATCCTTTTATGTGCGGTGGTGGTGTGTATAAATCGTACAAACTGTGACAGACTGACTTAGCGATTAAATTATACTGTGCAGTCTTATAAATAAAGCAGTATGTTGGTAGACGCTCCAAAAAGCATCATTGTTTATAGAAAAACTTATGGAACATGCTACCAAACAGCATGATACAAACAAATGATGAACGTGCGTTAACGTTTACATTCAAAAGAAAAGGAGATTCTAGAAAGAGGAAAATACTGGAGTGCTCGTTGTTTTTTTTTTGTTTTGTTTTTTGCTAGCCAGCCAGTATTTCTTTTACATGTAATGTTGTTGCAGGCCATTTCTTCCAGCAGATTTTTTAGTTAATTAGTTGTTAATAGATTACGTCAGTGCAATTGTTTATTGTTGTACGCGTTTCACCTCTTATGTTAGATGTTGTTACATGTTTAGAATTACATCTTTACATCTACTATATAATTTGCTCAGCTCACTCACTCACCTCGATAGCTATTGGCTGGAGAAAGGTATCACGTGTCAGCCTTCGCTCGCAAATTAACAGCGACCAGAGATATCATAAGAAGAAATTCGGGGTAAAAAAATATCGATAAATTAAACCGCTGAAAAAAACGTGGATCTGTTTTTCAGTATTATGTTGCTAATGAAACTTTAAAACAAAAGTTAAATTACTCATGGTCTCTGCTCCAACCACGAATACAAATCGTCTTTCCGGCTTTGGCTAAATTTCAGTTTAATTAAAACTTTCACTAATGTTGCTGCTTGACCAAAGTTTACTTTTTACATTGATCACTTTCGTTAATGGTCTTTGTTCATGTTCGTTATACGTGAGTTATTAGGTTGTTTAAAGTGAACATAAGACCAAATATGTTACTGAATCGAGTATTCTGGCAATTCATTTCTTCGGAGTTGCTCAACTGTTTATTAATATGGAATGTGTATTAAGTTCTCTGGCCGCTACAGACTCTATGACCAAAGATTACACTATGAGTGCTTGTCCAGCCTCAATAAAAAACAAAACTACTTGACGCTTTCGAAGCAAACAGGAATTTTTAAAATTTTAGGGAGTGAACTTTAAGGGTCAAATACTAGTGAAGTTTGTATTTAAGCAAGTTCGACTCTACGACAAATATCGTACGATAGCGCGGTAGTCCCTGTTCGTGTTTAGTACCTACGTCTATTAATACTTCTGAGTTCTTCAACCTCAAGTGATTTTATTCACACTGAGGGTGAAACACAGATCAAGTTCGTATTTGGTCAGATCACGTCAGCCTGTCATAATTTTTTACCCTAAAAACTGGAACTATTCTAGACCCGAGACGATACGCAAAAAACGGTCACGGGCTTACACTACGATATTTAGTAAGTTTGTAAAACTAAGTGTAAATTTTATGGCGGATTCGTTGCTGATGATGCCTCGGTGATAGTTTTTTATGATTCGACAGTACAAATCTCAAATACCTCGTGAATAAATTCACTGGCAATTCTAGTGTACAGTGTTACATGTTATTTAGAGCAGTATTTAACAACGGTTTGCTACAAGAGAAAGTTTTGAAACTAGTCAATACTAATAAAAAGCCAACCTTGTTCATTGTGTAACCTTGTCCGCAACGCTGTGACGTCACGCTCCCCACCCTCGTTGACGAACTAACAATGGCCAGAGCGTGTTACTCGAGATTATTCGCGTTACTTAAGCTGTTTAGCTAAGAATCCACGGAGAAATGAATTGCCAAAATACTGAAAGGGAAGTAGATATTTCGTTTAAATCGGCGTATTAATTATTTGATTTTTGTTTATTTATATTCAGTCGGTGTAGATGTTTTTCTATACTCGAAATCTAGATGTTGTTGTTATTTTTGAGGCTTTAGGGCGCGTCGACAGCGAGGTCATTAGCGCCCTTACAATGACCAGCTAAAACTGTTCGAAATCTAGAGATAACGCTATTACAGTAAACTGAAAATATTTACCAACTTAACTATTATTTAACAGTTGTATTTGGTTAAGGAACTGCGAGAAAATATTGAAACTCACTGCGCTCAGTCCAAATTTTAGACGGGCTTACAAGATATGAAAGTGGAATCTTCACTCCTGTGAAGATTTCATTTCATCAATACGCCGGGAAAGTCTCCATCCACATATCAAAAAGTATTAACATTCGATGTACATGTTTCCTCTATGTTGTATGTCTCTTATTATAAACTCGAAAAATTAATCGCCAAAACACTGAATTAAAAGTACGTATTGTATTTAAATTAATATATTAATTATTGATTGCTTCTTATTGCTGATGTCATTATATTAGCCGCTAAAAAAAGTTCAAATGGGTCAAATTTACTTTGCGATGCAGTAAATGTGTTCGTAGCAGGCTGATTTCTAATGGAAACTTTAGTGGAGGTTGTGGTTGCGTTAAAATGCAGCCAGTACCCGAATTAGAACCATTTATTTTTTACTTATGGCTTTTCGCCTCGTCGTCGTCTACGTCATTAGAGGCGAGATGGCACAGTGGCAAGGGACGGGAAGAATTTCGACCATGGCCTTTTGAGGGAAGCATCCCAGCATTCGTCTGGAGTGATTTGGGGAAACCATGGAAAACCCAAATCTGGATGCCCGGACGTTAACCGCTCACTCACCACGCTCGGTACTGACAGCTGACTGATTTTGTTACTTCATGCGGGTGGAAGTAGTTCCATATTTTGATTCCCGGAGGAATTGGTGTCGTAATACTGCAGTAGTCAAATTCAAGACACAGCTAGAAATATTTTCCGAGGTACAAGTACATTTAGCGGTGTTATGGTCGTATTAGAACCTAATTTATGTTCGAAAATAAACGTATAGCCTGTATTACAATGTAATTAAATTCCATTGCAATTAAATTAAATTACATTTTAAAAAATTACTGTTTGTAAATGATACATCTTGCTATTGACTACGGCAGTATTATGACGTCATTAGTGAATGTTGTAGCGGAGTAGCTACCTCTAGTAGGGCCCATATTTATCGTGATGAATGTGGCCTGGGTAAGGAATAAACTGATATTGCGTGGTATTCCATAGGGTTTTGGGATTCATAACGTATTTTTGATTCCGTACCTTTCAATTCAGTATAAATTCCAACTGTATCACTATTTAAAGTACAAAATAAATATGCACATTACAAAATCAAGGTTATAAGCTTAGAATATAGTGTAGTTATAACCGGTAAGACTGTGTGCACACGTGCTTTAAACGGACAATACTGAACATGCTGCTAAAGTGTGTTCAAGGGTTTTTTTTTCTTTTTCTTTACGGTTAAAATGTTGTGGCGTGATACAGAAAATGTTCTTTTCATTTTCAACATCATTCAACAGCATTACATTTAGAATGCTCGAGATTTTCTTTTTTCCAATATTTGTGAAGTCCATGCTCTCACTTCATAAAATTTGTCCCCCTACGATTTCAGAAAGGTCTTTCTTGGTAATAGCGGACTGCTTGGTACTTACATTTTTTGATTTTGTTTTTGACTCTCTTCTTGCCAGCACTACTCATGTAATTGTTTTAAATTTCGGCTGTAATTTTAATTCGTAAGTTAAGAGTAATTAATGTTACTTCTTTTTCAGTCCTTGTTCCAATTTTCATGCGTCATGTCATATTTTTTGCTACACTGAACATTAATAATAAATCGAAAGGAAGTAGAGCCCATTATCCCTCAAGGAGGGCCGGCGTTAGGGGGAGGAGGGGTAAGCGGGTCACATGTACCCGGGCCCGCCGACTGATGGGGGCCCCGATCACCGGCTGCAGGGGCCCCCAGGCCTCGAAGCCAAGAATCCGCCCATTGTCGCCCGGCTAGTTTGTAGTAGAGATGGGTCGTTCGCGATTGAATCAGTTCTTTAGAGCAGTTCTTTTAAAAGAGCGAGTGAGCAGTTGCTCACTAAAAGTGAACGGTAGTTCTTCTAGGTGGTGAGTCGGTCATAAGTCGGCTAATTCCGAAGATCAAGAACATTTCACGTGGGTTTTGTGGACTGTACAGCTAAAAAAAAAAAAAAATCTACTAATTGCATCAAAGTCGATTTAAGGGGGTATTTGATCGAAAAGTGGGGGTGTAACCGGATTCTGAGGGGTGAGACCTAAAAAAAAAGGTCTCAAATAAAACTGAGCTAGTGAACCGTTCAAAAGAACTAGTTCTTTTCGTAAAGTGATCAAATGAACACCGCTCTTTTTAGTGAGTCACTTTGCCCACCTCTAGTTTGGGCCCGAAATTCCTAGCGCCGGCCCTGCCCTCAAGAAACCGCTCCGGTATTTGTCATAGTCATTCCCATGACTGGACCGGGGCTGAGCTCTGAGGTTTTCCTATTGTGTCACGCTGCTTGATGAGTGGCTAGTTCTAGACAGGAACATAGCTAACGGGGAGTCCATTAATAACGTAGGCTCTAAATATGGGGGAGGGGTCCTGCAAAATCTCACCAATTTACAATTTGTAAATACCTCACATAATTAATAGACGCTCCCTAACTTTATCTCCCATTTTCTCTATTACAGAAAATATGCCTATTAAGGATGAGCAGAATGACGTTGAGCTTTTTTTAGCATTAAATTTTTCTAGCGAGTCTCCATTACATGTTTCTAAAGCGCGTAGGATGGGATTGATGGAGGTGAAGTTCTGTGTTTCCTAGTGTCCCCTTAATCGGGATTTTAACACTACTTCCTGAAATTCGTAGCTTAGTCATTCTGCCGACTGAGTAACTAAGGCGACCAGCTTTGCAAGTTCCTTCCATACCAGGCCTGGTAACTGAGTCTACCATTGTCTAGGACCTGGGTTCGACTCCCAGTCCGGCCAACCATATATTGGTTTTCCACGTCTTCCCGAAATCATTTCGGGTGAATACCGGGATGGTTTCTTTAGAACTTCATGACCGAATTCCTTCCCTTTCCTTGTCCCCAGTCTTTTATCAGCTGTAATGGTGCCGAAGTAGACGAGCCGAAAGCACTCCTCCCTCCCCTACCCTCAAACAATATTGTGCCTTCATACTTACTGTGCACCAAGAAGTGACGCAGTTCTTAGTTATAAATTGGACTGAATGAAAACTGTAGGATGAAATTCTACCGCCACGTTCTGGTAAACTGTTGCTCGCTGTCGCAAGCTGGTATTAATTCAGTACTAACCTAGAATGGTGACAAACGTGCAGACTCTTTTACAGCTAACACGCATTCTCGTCAAAATTTTTGTTACGCATTGTTTCCAGGATGCAAATAGCATGTTGTGAGAGGAGTATGTGCGAATATATAAATCCACGATTCCATTTATGTGGCAGAAGACAAAGCTCATCCAATCAAGACTAACACAAGTGAAATGTAATTTTTAAGAACAATAACGGGTGATGCACCAAATGGTAAAGATAAGATAGTTGGTAAAAGAAAAAATGCTGGAATTAAGATACTGGTAAAGTGAGTGGACAAACGGGGGGGGGGGGCAAAAGTAAGCCGCAGACAGTACCCCGGTTACCGTAAAAGGTGAAAAGTGGAGGCTGTGGCGTTTGTTATTATGTGTTCCTGTTTCTTTTTGTCACGTTGTCGACAGAGAGGTTACTAGTCGGATAGGTGTGTTGACATGGGTGGATGGAGTAAATTGACCATAATGTTTAATAAGGAATCATCCCTACTTACAAGGGACACCTTTGACATCGAACGCTCGGAACCGCACGAAAAAATGCTTAGAATAACAAGCGATCATAGACAAAACAGTGGTGTGTGTCATTTCCATGCAGAACGTTGTATTCTACCTCAAGTAACATACGGAATTTGTAAGTCTACAATGTGCCAAACCACAAGTGAAGATACATGATCGTTATTTCATCCTGAAACTTCATTCTGTGATTTACAACAATTTGCTGCACCTACATATAAGGCTATGTTGCAATATGCTTGACATACCAACATCATTTGAAAATTTAAATAGTGTGGCTGTTGGTATTAGACTGCGTGAATGCGAAAGTAATTGGAATGTGGCTTTAGTGAGGTGTGCACATTGTTCTCAGGACGCTAATGACCCCGTCGTCGACGCGCCCTAAAACCCAAATAATAACAACAACAACAACAAACATTGTTCTCTTCCACTTCGTGGTAACCACTTGATCGAAATCCTGCATCTGCACTTTGAGGACTAATATAAACACTATCAGGTGTGTGGTACTGCTGTATATGCCTGTTTTGCGCTATATTAAGTACTTTAAGCAGAGAGGTTTTGGTACTGTTGATTGAAAATGTAATGATACACTGACGTCATTGAATTGCGTATAATTTCCTTCAAATGGTATTGATGTCTTGTTACTTTGTTTCTCTCTATTAAATGTTACTTGAGGTACAAAGCAACGTTCTGCATGGAAATGACACACCACTGTTTTGTTTATGATCGCTGGTTATTCTAAGCATGTTTTCGTGCCGTTCAGAGCGTACGTGGTCTAAGGTGTCCCTACTTAGTGTCGACAGAGGAACCGTTTAGTATGCTGGGTCCAAACTTTACCGCTCTCCCACCAGGCTGATCAAGGCTATGAAAAGTTTTTCACTGCTCGATAAGATCATTTCGCGACTGTACGAAAAAAAAAAAAACCTCGTGTCTTGAAATTATGAGAATCTTTAGAAGAAATCGGCTGATCACGTTTTTTGTTTAATTGGGCGCTGGGGATCTATGCACTCGTATTGCAACTCTGCTGTTAATTGTTTAAACTCTAACCTGCTGGTAATATTTGTATTTCTGGTCGTGTATATGTTTGAAACTGAGCCATACTAGAACAACCTCCGACAGACGGGAGTTCAATTTGTCATCATACCCGACAGTTTAGCGGGAGATAGTGGCTAGTTTGCACCGCGTTACTAACCGCGTGAACTTGCCGCGTCATTTTGTTTTCCCACACGCCGAGTTCTGTGTTAAGTAATCTGTGGCGGTACAGTACAAGAAGCGCCTTGTTTTCTGGCTCTTGGCTAGGCTGCATCAACAACTTTCCCTCATCAGCAACACTGCAGATGTAGAGTCTTATCGTGTTTACAGACGCTCCGTAACACTAGTGCATTAAGCTGCCAGTGTTTTGTGATGTTACAGGTTGTTTTACGAGACTTAACGCTACGTTTGCTCCAGGTGTAAAGAATATAGCGTTGCCTCAAATCACCGTTTCGTTTTCATGGAAGAAGAGATGGAAATTTTATTATTGTATTTTTTTATGTATCATTCCTAAAAAAAATCATTTATTTAATTGAGAGATAGCTTTTAAGTAGGAACTTCAGTGAATTTATAGCATTCTAAGCAAAAGTAACGTAGTGTGACAAAAATCCCTGTCAAAGATTAATGAACGCTTGGAGAAGGAGGATGTGGTGAATAGCTAAGGTTTAGACAAAGTCATCTGGCGTAATAGGTCGTTTGCCCACGTGCTACAAAAAACAGTGCAGTCATTGAAGCCTAAAGTGTTCGACACATTTTGTCGTTGCTGGAAATTGATTTTTTTACACGAAGTTTTTGTCACGATTGATTTGTATTGTTATTTTTTTTTTTTTTCCTTTACAAGACTCGTTAATATATTTCGTTCGTAGCTTCTGTAGTACGTGTCCCCGGATGGATTGAATTCTGGTCTATTATGAAGGTGTTTTCATTTAACTTGTTTTGAAGGGTAAATGAGAACTCTCCAAATATTCTATAGGACACCGAATTGGTGTTGGGAACATTGAAAGGAAGGTGATAAAGCGGACTGTCAATCAGAACTTTCACAATATTTCACTCGTAGTATTTTAGTTGAAATTCCTGAATTTAATCCATCTCTACTTTTACTAAATGTTGTATTAGTTTACGTCACTATTTTAAAAGCTCTGTTGACAGTTTTAAAATTACTGCATTTTAAAGTTTCTTTCTGAGGTTATTTTGCTATTTTGCATAGCTGATCATATATATTATGTCATTTTTTATTAAAATTTTTAACTCTTATATAATTTCAAATCCCCGTTCGTCATAACAGATTTGTTTCCAAGGTTTCCCCAAAATCTCCAAGTGAATGCTGGGATGGTTACTTCAAAAGGCCATGGCAGAATTCCTACTCGTTCCCTTGCTATAGTCCTTTCCCGCCTCAATTTACCTCTTAATCGATGAGGCATAAAACCTTAAGGGGAAAAATAAGAACTAACATGTATAAAAAATATATACAATACTAGCATTTGCCCACTGCTTCACGCGCGCGTGCCTTGGCAGGTGTAGAAATTATTTACTGATTTTATTCTCTTATCAGACATTAACGTGGAAAGGTATGAACTGTTAATGTATTCTGAATAGTTTCGTTTGTTTCGTTTAATACGTTAGGTTCGGTTTTCATACTGATGTCAGAGAGTTGTTTTATTCATATTTTAAAGTGATGCAATTGATTCAATAGTAGAAAAGGTTCCTGAAAAATTAACAGTAGTAATTCGTGGTTGTAATTATTGTGCGAAGTATAAACATTTATTGTTTAGAAAGGCTTTTATTTTTGCGTTATAAGTAAATAAAGCAATGCTTAAGAGAAATAATATACTATCTTCAGCATACTTCGTAGGTCACTCATTGTAATGCCTCTGTGTAGACCACGTTTCTGGTCTGATTGTTCATTGTACATACGTACAGGCGTGATCTGCCACTCACCCTGGAGCAAGCAACGTATAGCTGGCCGTGCGAGAAACATGGTGTCCGAAGATCAATGCCTACGGTTCCTAGTGTCTGTCCTTGAGACTTGTTAATTGTCATGGCAAAACATAACGTTACGGGAAATTGTAGGCTCTTAAAAAACGGGAAGTTTGAAGGAACCAATGGTATTCGTGGAAGAAATACTTCTTCTCCTCGTCCACATCCTGTTAAAATAACGGCGTCAATGATGTTTTTGTGCAATGATTTCACCAGAAGTGATATAATGAAAATTAATGTTTCCATGATACTTAACTAAAGGAAGTTTATTTTTAAATGTGGATACCGAGGATTGCAACATAACCGCGGTGCCATAAATTTATGTAAATATAGCAGTAATCTACGACTTAGTCCTCTTGGAAGTGTGCTGAAATATAAAAATTCGTTACCAATAATCACAGCATCTCAATTTTTCTAATTTATTTATTTTTTGTTGTTTTTTATTTTTTGTTGTTTGGATATTGGTTTTATTTTATGTTGATACACCATCAATTATTCCTGCTTTAAAATAGAAATTTACGTGAATTGGAGCTACTCTTGATTTCAAATCGTCGTATCATTATTGTCATTATTTCAGTCAGATATAATTAATTCAAAAATGTCAAAATGTGATCACGGTACAGTATATGTACTAATGTGCATGTAACTTAAGCAATTATTTCTGAGTGGCAAAATTATCGCAAGTTGTAAATCGATTGAAATGCAACCTGGACAGTGATGACAGCTGATATGCTTTGTTATAGGCCAAAGGGACGATGCTTTTAGCTTTATAATTTACGCGGTGTAGCATTAGAATATGAAAATTTTTTATTTGAGTTTCTTTCAATATATCCGTATTTTCTATGTAATTATTTGAGTCGCCTGTACCTGAATTTTCGGATGCCTAGTTATATTTGCACGTTATAGCCACGAGACATATTAATCGAATAAAGTACTTCCAAATATGTGCAATTCCGCACAAGTCATTATGAAAGAAGTATGTTTTATTACTTGCTGATATTTATAATAGCTGTTTTTCAGACATCGCTCTTCGAGAAAAAACTGAATTTCGTATTAAGTATTGGCTTATTGTGGCTGTATTGTATAGCGTTCACGTAGCAATTTTGTTCCAGAGACAAACTGTATAACAGTCTACCAGAGACAATACGTCTTCAATATTTGTAATACAACTTTTTCGTAATTCAACAGACCTGTTATGATTCAAGTAAATGCTGATTATACTTGATTCACGTATTCTTTTTATTTTGAAGTACTGCGGTCCAAAAAATGAATAGCAGCAGTAAAAAAAAAAAAAGGGGAAATCCTAAATTTTGTCAGGTCTCATTATGAAAGGAGTGACCGTCTGAATGTGTATAATTATCTGTGGTCTACAGTTTCACATTTCTGAAGTTTTTTACTGACTTTCTTCTTCCCATGGTACATATTAGTCGTTAGCTACTTCTGCAGATGTTGATCAGCAACATTAGCTTTAAAAATTTGGAAACACCATGCAAATTGATGCGGTAGTTTTTGCGTTATTAGAGATCAAGCCTCACTACAAACGCAGCTTGCTTACAGATTTATAATAGTATAGATATCTCCCCCAATCATGTTTATCTATTTATACATTCTTTTATAAATAGCAGTTAGTGTTTTCTCATCAGCAGTTCCATAGTGCTTTCTGATAGTCAATAAACGCGACTTCCTCATCTTGTTGACAATCTTGCAGCGATACGGAAGTTTTTCACTTCTAAAACAATTAATTGGTAAGAGAAACGGTAGCCAAAAGCTCAGTGCATTTGAAGATTACCTGACATTATAACCATCAGAATACTATCACCACACTATATCCACAAACCATATTTATATTTGTAAATTATTTTTGTCTGTTTCATTAAAATCATTGTTATTACGCCTTCATACACTTTGGGTTTGTTGTGTATGAAGCTCAGTGTTGGAATTTTTCTTGTCATTACTATAAAATTCTACAATATAACTGAATGATGCGCTCACAGCTCTTGTGTTCAGTTCAATCGATCATTCGCGTAGTCTGATAAGCCAGTAACTAAAATTTTGCTGTCTACGTTAATGTGACAATGTTTCGTAAAGGTCTAACTAAAAAAAAAGAAGAAAAATGTATCGTCGATTTCACTAGAAGAAATAACGCCTCATTTGCAGCAATAGTAACTTTGATCACAATTCACAATATCTTATCAATATCTGTCAGGTATTTTCCTTAGATGCTTGTTAACTGGATTTGATTATTCATTAGAATAATGAATAGCAATGGTCCCAATACGCTACCCTGTGCCACCGTTTAGCGTATAATTTTGTTGATTGTTTACTATCAGAAATTAGACTGTTTGCAGATGACATAATGCTATATAAAAGGATCAAATCAGTAGAGGACTGTAAAGAGTTGCAGGGTGATCTGGACAGGATATCTAGTTGGGTTGCTGAACATGGGATGAAGATAAATGCAAAGAAGGGTCAAGTTATTAGATACACAAATAAAAAACAAAAGGTTTATTATGATTATAAGGTGGGTAAAGAATTTCTTGCTGTGGACTTGAAGTGTAAATATCTTGGCATTACATTTGATAATAACTGGGCAGGACACATTGGACAGGTGGTAGGAAAAGGTTTCAAAGTTCTGCACTTGTTGGAGAGAGTGATGAGGGGATGTACGAGAGAAGTAAAGGAATTGGGTTACAAAACTTTGGTCAGACCATTTCTCGAATATGGTAGTGTAGTATGGGATCACATTTTTAGTATCAAGTACAAGATTAGGAGAGGATGCAAAGAAGGGCAGCTATATTTGTTTCTGGAAATTATCGCAGAATGCAATCAGTAACAAATATGATAAAAGAGCTGGAATGATATTCATTGCAAGACAGGCGGATGGTGAAGAGGGTCATGGGAGTGTACAAGGTGTATACTGGTGATGAGGCATGGAAAGAATTAAAAGTAACGCATGGAAGGGAAAAGATGACCATGAACACAAGCTGGCACTCAATTTCAGGCACAAAGGTGTGGGAAGATTCTCTTTTTTAGGTAAGGGTGTCAGGGATTGGAATGAGTTACCAAGAGAAATGATGAATAATTGAGCAAAAACGTTGAAAGAATTTAAAGTTAAAATTTGTAGAGGCAAATGTAGGTGGGTGCAGGAAAGGGGTAAGAGGGAAATTGCCACTGGAGCGTGGGCTCCATTGCAATTTAATGAATATTATAAATATTAGATAGAGTTCGAGGAGGCAGCATAAAATCCCCCGTTATACAGTGCGTGATTGCCAGACATCATTTCTTCCTTCTACTCTTGCGACATCGTCGTTAAACAGCTGTTGTGTAACTCTGCATGCACTAGACAAACACAGCACATGTGACAGAGTTCACTGTAGTCCCCTCGCACACAGATAGAAGCGGAAATACCAGAGCAGAAGTACAAATAAGCAGACTAGTAAACCAGAAACAGATTCCGAGATTATTACAAGGCAGCTAAGTAGGAAAAGCGTAAAGCGACCGGTATGGATGATACTTCAACAGATGTGTTCAAGATAGGAAGATGCGACATAAAATCATATCTAGAAATACTATTTAGTTTGAGCGTGGAGACTTGAACTGTTGCACACCAGAGTGCCAGAAATGTGCAGAAATGGTATCAGTTCAAAAAGGAAGGGGAGAAAGCTAAAGACCTATCACCTTGGTTTCTGTACTAAGCAGACCGATGAAAAATCAAAAAAGGAACGTCTAAGAGGAAAATTAGTGGTTTGTAGATCAGGAACATGGATTTAGGGTCCTTGCGAATCTTTCTTGGTGAGCCGTATGAAAGCCTTATGAAAGATGTTTCATATGAATGGCCTGAAGAGGATTAGACGATGGTGTAACACTGGATCTGTCAAAGGCATTTAACAGATTCAGTTATACTATGTTGTTAGAGATTATAACCATTTGGGTAGCTCAGTATATGACATGCTGGGTACAGGAATTATTAATTTGTAAGAAACATACGGTCAGAGGAATGCAATATCAGGTAATGTGGTACTGAAGACAGTAAGTAATATGACAGGGTACTTTACAGGGAACATTGCTGATAATTATTCCGTTTATTGACTCTGATGTGGCGAATTTAAGAATTCTTTAATGCTTGAAAATTTTTCTACCACGTGTGGAGTTAAAGATGGATTCCTTACGAATAGATACTGCAGATTTTACAAATAAAATGGAACACTTGAAACGGGGGGAAAGCGCTGGGTCCCGATAGTAACCCAGAAATTGAATCACTTCTGTTTGATGTATACCGTAAATCCTTAGAAGGGTACCTTCCGACTGGAAAATTGCGAAGGTAGTAGTAAATTTCAAGACAGCAGATTGAAGAGACCCTAGCAACTAATGACCCATATCTGTAATCATCTGTTTGCTGTAGATTTTGGAGCATGTTGCTTACACCGAACGAACACGGATTTCTGAAGAACAGGTCGCAGATGGCTCTGTTTCTACATGACGTAATAAAAGTTATTGAGGTAGCATCACTTGTTGATGTTATATTTCTGGGTTTTCAGAAAGTTTTCTACTCTACCAGACAACCGCGTTTTATATCGGAACGGATTTGTGAATGGATATGAGATTTTTTAACTATCGCAGTATGTCGTCGTTGATGGAGAAGCCTCTACTAATATAAATGTTGCATCGAGCGAGCATCGATGAAGTGCCAGCTCTTTTCTTAGTTTTATAAAAGAACCTGGAGACGATGGTAATTACAGTTTAAGTTTGTTCGCTGACGCACAACCAAGGAATTTCTCCTATTGCTTAACTATTCAAAGAGATCTGTTCGCTATTTCGGCATGCTGCGATCAATGGCATCTTGAAAACAGAACGGAATGTGCAAAACACTGTATGCAACTATAGTTTTGTGAGTAACAGAGGATAGATGCAACGCTCAACTGGCATCACCGGGGTTTCTGGAATGCAATTGAATTGAAATGATATTCATCGAGGTTGGGGGGTGAGCTGTTAACTCTGTGGATTCGGGAGGACGGCGGTTCAAATCCCCGTCCGGGCATCCAGATTTGGGATTTCCACGGTTTCCCCAAATCACACCAGGGGAATGTCGGGATGCTTCCTTCAAAAGGCCATAGCCGAAAACTTTCCCTTTCCTTGTCGCCAGTCCCATCCCGCATCTAATAATCTCGAAGGTGAAGGTGAAGCCATAAGAAAAGAGGAGACATATTTGGGGCTAAATGAGGCTCCTCTGATGTTTACGAGCACTTTGTGTCGCTGAAAGGAACTGTGAACAGTAGAGGGAGGAAGAGAGCTCGAATTAGTCTGGCTAACTTATTTCCTTATACCCCCGCCACCACTGCACGAGGTTTTTGGGGACAGTTTGCCAAGTATGACAATGTTTGCATTAAATTAAATCTGGATACTAGATTTGTAACTTTCTTAAGCAACGGACATCATTTCTTGGTGTATACAGGACTAGTATAAAGTATCTGGTATTATCCATGGAGTTAGCTTGTCGAGTGCTGGCTGTTTGGTCAGTCGGGCGCCTCGAGGTGGTCCTGCTTGACGAGGTCGGCGGCGCGCTCTGCCAGCATGACGACGGGGCCGTTGGTGTGGCCCGAGGGCAGCGCAGGCATGGCGGAGGCGTCGACGACGCGCAGAGCGCGCACGCCGCGGACGCGCAGCCGCTCGTCGAGCACGCCCGTGCCGGCGGGCGCCATGCGCGCGGTGCAGCACTGGTGGTACACGGTGAAGGTGAGGTGGCGCGCCGCGCAGCGCCAGTAGCCGTCCGAGCCGGCGGGCAGGCGCGCGCAGGCGGGCACGGGCTCCGCCAGCAGGCGGGTCCCCAGCGACGCCAGCGCCGGCGCCGCCGCCACGCGCACCGCCGCCCGCACCGCCGCCGTCGTCCCCGACAGGTCGCGCTCGTCCGCGAAGTAGTTGGTCCGCACCAGCGGGCTGCCACACCAAACCACACACACTTACACTGGGGACGGTACACTCAATATACGAAATTTAGTCGGTCCAAACATCCCTGCATGGAGTCGTTATAGGCCTGGGCACAGAGATAATTACACGAGGGCGTAGTGAGAAGAGGGGACCGACGTACCTGTCGTGAGGGTCTGTGGACTTGAGGCGGACGCTCCCCCTGCTGTGAGGCCTGAGGAAGATGATGAAAGCAGGTGAATGACACGTGGGCGTAGTGAGAGGAGGGGACCGACGTACCTGTCGTGAGGGTCTGTGGACTTGAGGCGGACGCTCCCCCTGCTGTGAGGCCTGAGGAAGATGATGAAAGCAGGTGAATGACACGTGGGCGTAGTGAGAGGAGGGGACCGACGTACCTGTCGTGAGGGTCTGTGGACTTGAGGTGGACGCTCCCCCTGCTGTGAGGCCTGAGGAAGATGATGAAAGCAGGTGAATGACACGTGGGCGTAGTGAGAGGAGGGGACCGACGTACCTGTCGTGAGGGTCTGTGGACTTGAGGCGGACGCTCCCCCTGCTGTGAGGCCTGAGGAAGATGATGAAAGCAGGTGAATGACACGTGGGCGTAATGAGAGGAGGGGACCGACGTACCTGTCGTGAGGGTCTGTGGACTTGAGGCGGACGCTCCCCCTGCTGTGAGGCCTGAGAAAGATGATGAAGCAGGTAAATCACACGTGGGCATAGTGAGAGGAGGGGACCGACGTACCTGTCGTGAGGGTCTGTGGACTTGAGGCGGACGCTCCCCCTGCTGTGAGGCCTGAGGAAGATGATGAAAGCAGGTGAATGACACGTGGGCGTAGAGAGGAAGGGGCCGACGTACCTGTCGTGAGGGTCTGTGGACTTGAGGCGGACGCTCCCCCTGCTGTGAGGCCTGAGGAAGATGATGAAAGCAGGTGAATGACACGTGGGCGTAGTGAGAGGAGGGGACCGACGTACCTGTCGTGAGGGTCTGTGGACTTGAGGCGGACGCTCCCCCTGCTGTGAGGCCTGAGGAAGACGATGAAAGCAGGTAAATGACACGTGGGCGTAGTGAGAGGAGGGGACCGACGTACCTGTCGTGAGGGTCTGTGGACTTGAGGCGGACGCTCCCCCTGCTGTGAGGCCTGAGGAAGATGATGAAAGCAGGTGAATGACACGTGGGCGTAGTGAGAGGAGGGGACCGACGTACCTGTCGTGAGGGTCTGTGGACTTGAGGCGGACGCTCCCCCTGCTGTGAGGCCTGAGGAAGATGATGAAAGCAGGTAAATGACACGTGGGCGTAGTGAGAGGAGGGGACCGACGTACCTGTCGTGAGGGTCTGTGGACTTGAGGCGGACGCTCCCCCTGCTGTGAGGCCTGAGGAAGATGATGAAAGCAGGTAAATGACACGTGGGCGTAGTGAGAGGAGGGGACCGACGTACCTGTCGTGAGGGTCTGTGGACTTGAGGCGGACGCTCCCCCTGCTGTGAGGCCTGAGGAAGATGATGAAAGCAGGTGAATGACACGTGGGCGTAGTGAGAGGAGGGGACCGACGTACCTGTCGTGAGGGTCTGTGGACTTGAGGCGGACGCTCCCCCTGCTGTGAGGCCTGAGGAAGATGATGAAAGCAGGTGAATGACACAAGGGCGTAGTGAGAGGAGGGGACCGACGTACCTGTCGTGAGGGTCTGTGGACTTGAGGCGGACGCTCCCCCTGCTGTGAGGCCTGAGGAAGATGATGAAAGCAGGTGAATGACACGTGGGCGTAGTGAGAGGAGGGGACCGACGTACCTGTCGTGAGGGTCTGTGGACTTGAGGCGGACGCTCCCCCTGCTGTGAGGCCTGAGGAAGATGATGAAAGCAGGTGAATGACACGTGGGCGTAGTGAGAGGAGGGGACCGACGTACCTGTCGTGAGGGTCTGTGGACTTGAGGCGGACGCTCCCCCTGCTGTGAGGCCTGAGGAAGATGATGAAAGCAGGTGAATGACACGTGGGCGTAGTGAGAGGAGGGGACCGACGTACCTGTCGTGAGGGTCTGTGGACTTGAGGTGGACGCTTCCCCTGCTGTGAGGCCTGAGGAAGATGATGAAAGCAGGTGAATGACACGTGGGCGTAGTGAGAGGAGGGGACCGACGTACCTGTCGTGAGGGTCTGTGGACTTGAGGCGGACGCTCCCCCTGCTGTGAGGCCTGAGGAAGATGATGAAAGCAGGTGAATGACACGTGGGCGTAATGAGAGGAGGGGACCGACGTACCTGTCGTGAGGGTCTGTGGACTTGAGGCGGACGCTCCCCCTGCTGTGAGGCCTGAGAAAGATGATGAAAGCAGGTAAATCACACGTGGGCGTAGTGAGAGGAGGGGACCGACGTACCTGTCGTGAGGGTCTGTGGACTTGAGGCGGACGCTCCCCCTGCTGTGAGGCCTGAGGAAGAATGACACGTGGGCGTAGTGAGAGGAGGGGACCGACGTACCTGTCGTGAGGGTCTGTGGACTTGAGGCGGACGCTCCCCCTGCTGTGAGGCCTGAGGAAGATGATGAAAGCAGGTGAATGACACGTGGGCGTAGTGAGAGGAGGGGACCGACGTACCTGTCGTGAGGGTCTGTGGACTTGAGGCGGACGCTCCCCCTGCTGTGAGGCCTGAGGAAGATGATGAAAGCAGGTAAATGACACGTGGGCGTAGTGAGAGGAGGGGACCGACGTACCTGTCGTGAGGGTCTTTGGACTTGAGGCGGACGCTCCCCCCGCTGTGAAGCCTGAGGAAGATGATGAAAGCAGGTGAATGACACGTGGGCGTAGTGAGAGGAGGGGACCGACGTACCTGTCGTGAGGGTCTGTAGACTTGAGGCGGACGCTCCCCCTGCTGTGAGGCCTGAGGAAGATGATGAAAGCAGGTAAATGACACGTGGGCGTAGTGAGAGGAGGGGACCGACGTACCTGTCGTGAGGGTCTGTAGACTATGAGGCGGACGCTCCCCCTGCTGTGAGGCCTGAGGAAGATGATGAAAGCAGGTGAATGACACGTGGGCGTAGTGAGAGGAGGGGACCGACGTACCTGTCGTGAGGGTCTGTGGACTTGAGGCGGACGCTCCCCCTGCTGTGAGGCCTGAGGAAGATGATGAAAGCAGGTGAATGACACGTGGGCGTAGTGAGAGGAGGGGACCGACGTACCTGTCGTGAGGGTCTGTAGACTTGAGGCGGACGCTCCCCCTGCTGTGAGGCCTGAGGAAGATGATGAAAGCAGGTAAATGACACGTGGGCGTAGTGAGAGGAGGGGACCGACGTACCTGTCGTGAGGGTCTGTAGACTTGAGGCGGACGCTCCCCCTGCTGTGAGGCCTGAGGAAGATGATGAAAGCAGGTGAATGACACGAGGGCGTAGTGAGAGGAGGGGACCGACGTACCTGTCGTGAGGGTCTGTGGACTTGAGGCGGACGCTCCCCCTGCTGTGAGGCCTGAGGAAGATGATGAAAGCAGGTAAATGACACGTGGGCGTAGTGAGAGGAGGGGACCGACGTACCTGTCGTGAGGGTCTGTGGACTTGAGGCGGACGCTCCCCCTGCTGTGAGGCCTGAGGAAGATGATGAAAGCAGGTAAATGACACGTGGGCGTAGTGAGAGGAGGGGACCGACGTACCTGTCGTGAGGGTCTGTGGACTTGAGGCGGACGCTCCCCCTGCTGTGAGGCCTGAGGAAGATGATGAAAGCAGGTAAATGACACGTGGGCGTAGTGAGAGGAGGGGACCGACGTACCTGTCGTGAGGGTCTGTGGACTTGAGGCGGACGCTCCCCCTGCTGTGAGGCCTGAGGAAGATGATGAAAGCAGGTAAATGACACGTGGGCGTAGTGAGAGGAGGGGACCGACGTACCTGTCGTGAGGGTCTGTGGACTTGAGGCGGACGCTCCCCCTGCTGTGAGGCCTGAGGAAGATGGGCAGCACGGTGAAGGCGTCCTCCCCACTGTGCGGCGCGAACACCGCGTCGTACAGGCTGCTCTTGATGCCCAGCTGCACAATCACACACAAAGACGGCGTATAATACCTGTACAGAACAGTAACAGTCTTTAAATTGTACTCGTGAGTTCATACCCTAGAGTGCGGCCAGGGGTGCGCTTTGAGGAGATCGTAGGGGGTGTTTCTGGTCCGAGGCAAACTTAGGGGGCGGTGAGGACCAACCCCCACTCCCTGCTTTCCAGTATTACGAGGCGCGTCCAGAAAGTAAGTTCCGTTTGGTAATAAAATGAAATTGTACACAGATACAGAAGAAATTTTTATTGCACAAAATTCTACAACTCTTAAACTACTTTTCCACATAACTGCCCAAATTTTGCAGGCATTTGTCATAGCGTGGCACCAGGTTTTGTATACCTTCTTCATAGAAATCTGCCGCCTGTGTCTTCAACCAGTTGGAAACAGTTTCTTTCAGCTCGTCGTCATTGGTGAAGTGATGACCGCCAAGGAAAGACTTGAGATGTAAGACCAGATGAAAGTCTTGCCAGTTCTTCTGTAACCAAAGGTGGACGCCCACTTCGTTCTTCATCGTGCACATCACTACGCCCGCCGTTGAACTGACGGACCCATCTTCTCACCATCGAATCACTCATCGCATTTGGTCCGTAAAAATCGCAAATTTGCCGATAAATTTCACTTGGTTTCCCTTTCCTCGCATTCAGAAACCGAATCACAGACCTGATTTCACAGGTGGCGGGATTTTCAATCAACGCCGACATTTCAAACAAGCACAAAAAAGCATACGTAACTGACAGCGATCTCCAAACGGAGGTCGTTCTTCCCCTTGATACACATGGTCTACAGCACATGTGCGGAACTGCAATCGCAGCGCTGCAGCGGAGATAAATTGAAACGGAACTTACTTTCTGGACGCGCATCGTATATCCGGCTATATGAGTTGCACCTAACGAGTTTCTGATTGTATTCCTATGATCATATGTAGCCAAAAAAGGATTCAACGTTTCAGCAATTTACTTGCTAATAAAAGAAACAGATAGTCAATAGTGGAACGTGACGATTTAAGATTGTTGATGACAAAAAAATGCTCCAAATATGAAAAATGAGTTATCGTCACTACACCGAATTCAGCCCTCCAAGTAATAATATTTTTTCATAACATGTATTTATTAATCAAACTATGAAAAATACAACAATATTGTTAACAACTTTTAATAAAGTAAATTAGTACTATGTCCTTGTTTTTCAATATATGATTTTTAAAACCTAACCTAAGTCCTCATCCCGAAGGTCAGTTGGATGCTCCGAAATGAGGCATATTAAACTGTTGTCAGAGGTAGGACGGCCAGTTCCTTTCCTCTGGGACCTACAGTGTAACGTAGAATATGTACCATCTAACGACGGGTGTAGCCCATATGATCAAACACAACTTTCACAAATTCCTGCCCACACCGGCATTTGAACCCTGTAGTGGAGCCCGAAATTTTTGAAAGCAAGCGATTTAACCGCTAAGCTACCAGACTTGTTTACGCTTCACGTGTCGGGAGTCATGGAATCATTGTGGGTTACGAGCCATAAAAATTAGAACGCTATGGGTTACATTCTTAAAAGAAGGGGAGTCGGTATGTGTTTTTTTTTTTTTATGAAAACACGTCGGTAGATCAAAAATAGTTGGGATCCAATGCTTTACAGTTACAGAGCAGGGTTTCATTACTAATTTTTAACTATATTCATATACAAAACAGAAAATGAGAAATATGTAATACGCGTTTTCAGAACTGTTTAATAACCTTCCAAAATTGAAACACGACCTCTTTTGAGGTTAGGAAGGAATTAGACGCTAAAAACGTGAAAACGGCAGACACAGGACACGCTTTGAATCACGTGACAGATCCGGCATTGTCGATTTCTCGTAATGAAGCATTGCTGATCGATTGATCCACCAGCACGTTGTTTCTCAAGTGCAACTATAACTCCTCTTTATATGATTGTAATTAAAGTTCACGCGACCTTACAATGAATTAATGTGATTCTTTGCAAACAGGTAAGAGGAAAAACTTCAACCCTGGGTTATGAAAATACTGTAGGGGCAAACAGCCTAGGGTCCGTTTGATAAACTGGATCTTCGTACTATAACAAACATTTTTGTAAGAAAAATAGGCAAGTTCAGTACATGAAGAACAGTAGCGTTCTGTTTAAAAGTCAGACACCAGTTTTATAGGTAAAGGACAGTATCATCTACTGAAAATGATATGAGAGTTTAAGATATTATTTCTGAAACCTACCCCTTTGCTTCAAAATCTTCTCTCTCTCTTCGAGTAAGTTCCTTCTCTACTTCTGCTCCAAAACTTGATTCCATCATAAGCAGTAATATTAATTCAAAAACAGTAGTGTTCCTGATTCTTCTATTCCAACCCGAGGGCCAGTAAATGACAAAAATAATTCTGTGGCCCACTAACTTTTTGCCTAAATATATGTTATTGACACTAGGGATATATTTGACTGTACAATTACAACATAATAAATCTAAAATCATATTTTGAAGTTCCGTGGAAAATGATTTATGAGATTACAAGTGAACCATGAAAAGTGAATTACATACTGAACAACTCTTAATATTTATTAACCAAATGAATAATAATGTTTCGTCTGCGGACCACCCGTGTATACTAGCGGTGAAGCTATTTGATATGTATGGTGTAGATGCATTTTGCAGTTTTTGGGGCTGCTTGGTTAGTAGTGGAAGAAGTACCTGCAGAGGTTTGTGTTGTGGATACACACAGTCAGTGGCTCAAAACTGCCTGTTATTATTGTTATTATTTTCCAATTCAAAACAGATTTTTTCATTCTTTAAAATTTAATGCAGCTTCTAACAAAGAATAGTAATAATTCAAACGCTTGTGAAAATTGTTTTAAGTAAGTACTACCGAAACAAAGCCTTTGTATGGTACATTATACAAATGTTCGGGTTAAGTGAAAAAATCCTTTTTTCGTCATCTTTTACAGTTATTTACACCATTTGTTCAAGTTATTTTTTTCTCATCTTAGTCGAAATACTGAATTATAGTGGCGTATTTATTAATTATTTTTCTGTTGGTGGGCCGGAGGGGATGGTTCAGACAGTGAGACCACCTAGTTTCGCAATTGGCTGGCTTGTTCGGGCAGAGTGCATTGTTTTTTGAAAGTACCATTTACGACAGACAGTTGTCAGTCGGCTTTCTCGTAATGTGTACCAGCTATCGCAAGTTGGAAACTCTTCATGTTCATCTGCTTAACAGACTGGTTATTTGATAATATATAAATGAACTACCACCCAAATATATTGTTCAGAGACCAGTATAACAGTACCCCAAAGTACCTCGGTGTGACATTAGACAGGTCCCTAACCTACAAAAGGCACCTTCAGAATACACCTGCCAAAGTCGGAACCACTTACTTCAACGGCTGGCAGGAACTTCATGGGGAGCTGATGCAAATACATTAAGAACCCTAGCCTTGGTTTACTCCACAGCTGAATACTACTCCAGCATATGGCTTAATAGCGCTCACACCCAGTTGGTGGAAGTTCAGCTTCGCCATACAATGCGCATTATAACTGGCTCGCTTTTATATACACCTGTTCAGTGGCTGCCGGTGCTCAGCAACATACCACCACCTCATATCAGAAGGCAAAAGGTTCTAATAAAACTATGGTCGAGAATTCTGAACAATGAGGCTCTTCCCATCCATAGAGATGTTAGGGAATACAAAACACGGCTGAAGACACGTCGCCCTGACTGGAAGACTGCTGTCAGTCTAGCATCTAACTCCTTCAGCCCTACAGATAGCTGGACAGCGGAATGGGAATCGTCAATACCACAGGGTACAGTGCAAATTACCAATCCCTGCTCAAAACTACCAGGATTCAACTTACCGCGGTCAATTTGATGCAAATTAAACCGTATTAGATGTGGTTCGGGAAGAACTGCTTCAACTCTCCTCACCTGGGGCTGGGCAGATTCTCCGTACTGTGACTGCGGTGAGGTTTCACAAACCGTGTCGCACATTGTTCAGGACTGCCCACTGCGTGCCTTTCCTGGTAGTCTGGAAGACTAAATTTGGCTACGCCGGAGGCGGTGGTCTGGTTGGAGCGCCTCGACGTCACGTTGTAGTGGTTGTGACTGGAGATCCTGTCATAATGGCCGGCTGCGGGCATTGTCCGCTGAATGTAAGTGTATATGTGTGTGTTTAGATTATTCATTGATTACAGTATAATTGTGATTGAATTGTGTAAATGTCTTATAGCATTCATACGCAAAATAAAAAATAAACAGACTGATTTAAACTAAAAAAAAAAAGTTGATACGTAATTTGATTAGGTCCGAATATTCTGCTGGGATAAATTAGGTTTTCGATTAGTCAAAGGTATTGGAGATTAATGAAGATATAATTGAATAACAGATTGGCAACATTAATTGAAGTATTTGACGTATAACGTGAACTAAAAAACAAGAGGGAACGTTTGTTTTATATGGTCCTATTGAACTTAAGTTGGTATTTGAATTCAATGGATTTCTACTCTTAGTAAAGCTTAGTCTAAGGATACGCTTTAAATCTGTACATATCTGAGGTTTTAAAAGATGAATGAGTGTTAAATGTGGGTTTTGGTGAATGAACCGACTTTTAATTGAATGTCACTCCTGTAATATCATATGTGGAAATCACGAAGCACGTCACTAGTGACAATACAGAGTTGTCATTGCACTTGGGACAGTGGTCGACAGTGTGAAACAGCTGCGGCTCCCTCATCGACTAAACACGCGGATATTGAAGGCCGCGTCCAGGGGGGGGGGCATCACGCCAGACAGCGCGAGGGAAAAAACCTGCATACAAAGTTGTAACTGTCGGACTTTAGCGAGGGTATATCAAGCACTGTTCCCCACATAACTCCACGTTGCTTTTTGTACTGTACTAGAGAAACGCTGTAATGTTTCAAGTGATAAATTAATATTACAAATATAACAGTCGAGATTTTATATGTTTTACAACTCGGTGGATGGAGTTTCCGAGCTATCGAGTTGAAGGGAATTAGCACTTTCTGCCATAACCCTGGAAAAATTTCTGTTTCGATATTCTTTTGAAATGACTGCAATGTGAAAAGTACCGATTAAATATCTTTACTCCTTTGTTATTAAAGAATGTTTACACGCAAATTCAATAAATAGATGGTTTTAAAATAGAAAAGTACGTTTTGAAATATTATAAGCTACTGGCTTTTACCACAGCTGGGCTAATACTACGCGAGAAAACTAATACTATAAATGAACGCAGTTTTGCTCGGCGTTGTTTATTTATGAATGTTTTTCGGGAAACAGAGTGATATTATTCATACACAGTATTTCGGCGATGTAAAGCTCCGTAGCCATCTTCATAAGACTTTAAACAACGTGCTCAAGGCAAACTTCAAGTCTTACGACTGCACCTGAAGATGGCGACGGAGCTTTACATCGCCGAAATACTGTGTGTAAATAATAGTATTACTCGGTTTGTTTCCCAAGAAACATTCATAAAAAATAATACTGTCTTGCAAGCTTAAGTAAGTCTGTCACTCCAATCAGCGGACAACCGTTGCTTTCCATTCAAAGCATTTGAGAAAAATATGTACATAAGAAATGAGTAAACACTTTCTTACTGTTATTAATAATAATGAGATTTTATGGCAGTGCTTTATTTATAACGAAAGTAGTGGCCTTCGTCTAGAACAACCTACATCATTTCATGACGTGGTGTCTGTCTCTAACTTAATAACAACAAGTGAGTAGATCACTCAGCACAATGTCTCCACACTCGAAATTCTCACTGTCAAAATGTACGAATCCCAGTGAAATCAGCTGGGAACTGTAATCTGCTTTTTCAGTTGTTCATACAGAACTCTGAAAGCAAACAGGGTAGATATTACTATTCATAACTGTACCAAGAAAACATAGCACAATTGACCTTCTGACGTCAATCAGGGATTGATGCATCTGAAATTTTTTTTAAAGTGAAAGGAAGTGACAATTCAGGCACGAAAGACTGAGTTTATTGTTGGTTTTCTGGTTTTATTTCGTGTTCTGTACACAAGAAATTATTCGGGATGCCAATATACTCAGACGACTGAGCCATTCAGGAAAACTCGGCTAGTGTGGAGAGGTTTTAGGAACATAAATGATACTTTTTATTCTTTAGGATTCTGATTGAATAGTGGAGTGATTATGAACGGAAATAGCACACAACATAGTGTTAATAAAAGATAATTCATCTGTATATCTACAACCGATTTTGTTGTTAGTTTATGGAAGGGGTACAAAAATTACGTTTTAGGTAATTGCAAACTTCAATTAAATTAACTTTGTTTGTGAAAAAAATCTTATTTTCTTTTTAGAAATCTGTTTCGTGGATTAAGAATGCAAATGATGTGCCTCCCAGCTGGAGCTTTTTAAAGAGTTTTTGTATTTGCGGTTCATATGTTCTTAACATCAGTTATAAGCTGCCAGAGGAAATTACTAACTGGTGCTACAACCTTCTTCATGGGATGGCTGCAACAACTGTACATCGACTTGTGAAAACTACCAACGTTCTAGTCGTTCAAATTATTAATTCAAAATATTTCAGAAATTTCTCCAATTAAGTTCCAGCCGACCTTCAATTGCTACAGTAAATCTCCTGCATTCTATGTCTGCAATTTGCATTGTCTCATTCACTTCGGAAGTAAAACTAACAAAATTGAGTTGAAGACATAGCTAACGATCCGAGATGAGTTAAAAGAAAAAGCATGGACTTCGCTCGAATAATATCATGACCGTGACAAGATTTTGAGAATTGAATCTGGCAATATTATGTGCGATTACTAAATTTAATCTCTCTCTCTCTCTCTCTCTCTCTCTCTCTGTGTGTGTGTGTGTGTGTGTAGGTTACCATTCTTCTTCATGTCAACTTAGTGTCGGAAGATTTTGGGCTTTACAACAACTCGTGAAGAGGAGATTAGAGAAACGCCGAAGCCGAGTCTGGTGGATGTCCAGTCGCGTGTCCTTGGGAGGATCGTGTGAGAATTCTTCCGGGAACAGATAACAACAACACAGGTAGTCTACCTGCCCACATTCCTTCACCTCGAGTCTAGCCAGTCGTTCCCTACCATTTGCTAGAGATTTTTTTTGTTGTCAGATTGTATGAATAAATTGTTCTATTGAATACACAAATACAGGAACAATACTGGGCAGTAATTCTTTGAAATAATACATGTCAAATGACGTTTTTACAGTTAGTTCTTACTTTTGATGACTCGGTATTGCTCAAATCTTCCTGAATCGATCTCATGTAATGGGAATGAATAACGATCAAATATGACGATTTTCTAAAGGATAAATAGAGACGAACAAAATTAAAGACATCAAGGTTTTAATGTATTCGTACTGCTAGACTACCGATATTTCCTCTCTTCCTTTCTCCTGAACATCACTTCCCTAGTACATTTTCCGTCATCGATCCATATGCAATTCCGAATCATTCTGATGCTCTCTCCATCCTTTTAAAGTTTTTTCCTCTATTCATCGAACACCCTGCACATCACGGAAGAATCTGAAAAAATCGAGGACTTGAGCAAAAATTTGTTTGGCCGAGATACGTCGAGAATTTTTTTTCGCATTATTCCATTGGAAAAAAAAAACTTAATTTGGTAGTCATTAGAATAATACTTGTCTTTATCAATAAAGTTTATGTACTGAAACTGGATTTCAGGAAACTTAGTGGTTAATGCGGCCAACTTGAAAATTCAGGGTTGTGAGTTCGAATTCGGTTCCGCTAAGGAATTTTTATGTGTGCCTTGCCTGTACTCAACTTGTGGCAAACCTTTGCTTTGTTCGTGTGAAGCATGGTATGACTTCTGTAATTTGGATTCAACCTTGAACTGTATGTGTATCTACGAATAGACAAAATTCGCTGCAACAACTGGAACAAAACGCAACGAATTTTCTTTAAATAAGAACACACAGTAATCGAGCAGTAAGCTACATAACTATAAACACCAGAACTGACACTAGCTCGGAAACCCTGCGATATAAGTGTATCACACGCAATTAGTAATTTTTGTTTCGAAGTTGGTAGATGGTAGAATTGTGAAGCGTCAAACTTTACTAGCGGCTTCGCTGAAACAGTTAAACCAACTTTATGAAAAATGGGCGTGAATTTTGAATTTAATCACACTCTTTTCAATGGTTACATGTCCGGAGCTATTTCGTAACCATGCTACATTTAGTCACTTCATTCACACAGTGCATAAATATGTCCTTGAATTTCGCAAGACCGCGTATTCATTGGAGTTAAGAAATGAGTTATGCAGCATATTTCACAATCGGCTATTTATTTGGCTGACTCTAACGTTCAGTAATAGCTGGGAATATAAACTGGAATAGAGAGGTTAATATCGCTTGACGAATGTAAGTATTGTTCTGCACGTCCACAAAATACAAACTGACGCGAGGCAGAAGATACATGCTCAAAAGTTCTTCTGTCCACAACGTTTCTGTGCTGTGTCTTCGCTATGGAATCTCACCTGATGAAGGCAGCGGAGGTTGCTGCCGAAACGTTGTGGACAGAACAACTTATCTGGCAGAATACCCGAGAAGAATTTTTGTCGGAAATAGCTTCTGTACGCAATAGATTCTATTTCTGTCTCCGTGAGACCGTTAAAGAGATTAGAAATATCATATCACCATACTGGAATTTCCGACCATGTTGACTACTTAAAAACAGAAAAGTCACTATGCGTATGGTTTCTCCACTTTGATACTGACTTCTCTGGTCACATTAGTTAGGAAAAGACTCCTTTGAGAGAGTGTCAGTTGGTTATGGTGCCGTAATGAAGCTGCTCTTAATGTAATGAATTCGCACAGCTGGGCAGAAAGCCGTTAATCCGTTAATCGTTAATTAACGAAGTTAACAAAATTGCAGAACTAACTTTTAATTTAACCTAAAAAAATCATTAATGCTCTTTTTAGCTTTCGTTAAACTGAACTTGGTTGTTGTCGTCATTTCGTTTGTTTGAATTGGGCGCCACGGTACCCTGGTGCATTCGACGAGTCGAATAGCGAACGAATCAGGTGACGCGATGTGCAAGTGCGACTGTGGTGCATTATAACTGTTACGCTAGACATGGCGCGAGTGTGGGCAGGAAAGCTAGAGTTATCGATTGTTCGTAATTTCCGTCTGCAAACCAGCTACACGTTTCAGATCCAATCATTGATTGATTTTAATATTTTTAAAACTTAACGTTTTTACTAATTTAGTGCCCCTAGATTGTGTTGGTTTGGAGTTTGTTAGTGAAACAAATTAAATTGATATTCCTTACTAGATTACATCATGGAAGCTGAGAATTTAGAAACTGTTGGTGAAAACAGCAACACTAACAATAGCAACGACAAGATTTAAAATCCTTGGGCCACATTAATGCGGTTATATTGCATTTAAATCAAGGTTGGTAAAACAGTTGATTTGTGAATTCAAACTGTGTCTGCCTAAACTTTCTGCAATCAACGCTTACGTTTCTAGCGCTAATAATCTTAAGCAACGCATGATTAGGAAACAAACATCTAAATATTTACAGTTTTTTTAAGCGAAAGCAGCGTCAGCTCGAGGGAAAAGAAAGATGAATTCAAAGCTTTCTTCAAATGCTTTGAATTCTCCTGACGTAGATAGCAGCAGAAGTCTTTTATCCATCATCATCTGCTATCAAAAAGTTACGTAAACAAACCATTGGTGAATATTTTGGCGTCGTAGTTGCCGATAGCGGCCTATCTCACGCTAGTGTGACCAGATGGCTACATGATTCCACTACATGTTGTAGAATCCGTTACGTTTGAGAAGCTGATTAAAACGTTGAATCCCAATAAGAACTCAGTTTCCAGAGGGTCATTGATGGTTAACTTTTAACGGATAGCTGTAACTTGCGTTAAATTTGCAGAAATTTAACGCTTTAACGATCATCGAAGTTAACTTTGTGATTAACTGTGTCCAGCTATGTGAATTGGGATCTGTTCGCTTACCGTCTCCTTGGCGAGCGGGACGCTCATGTACGAGGTGGATGCGAACAGCAGCTCGACGTCCACGTAGCCGTCCCCGTCGGCGTCGTAGAAGGCGACGGCCTCGGTGCCTCCTGGAGAGGAGAAGGGGCCGCGGTGGTAGCGCATGAACTCCGTGAGGGCGGGCAGGTCCGCCAGCAGGCGGTCCGCGCGCAGCGACACCGACTGGTTCACCAGGAACGTCAGACCGCCCAGCGTCGCGTGGTCCTGACACAACAAGTGGGGCCGGGTGGAAGTGAGGGTAGGAGAGGTGGTGCCGATGATGTTGGGTGGTTCTTAAGTGAGGGTGATGTTGTGTGGGATGGCAGTACGTGATGGTGACGTTGGCTGAGAGGTGGTAGTGTGATGTCGGTGATGTCGGGATGGTTGGATGTGAGGGTGATGGTGATGCTGTGTGGGATGGCAGTATGTGATGGTGATGTTGGCTGAAGTGATAGTGGTAGTGTCGATGACGTCGGGTTGGGTGGAAGTGAGGGTAATGGTAGATGATGTAGGAGTGGTGATGCCGATGATGTTGGGTGGTGCTTAAGTGAGGGTGATGATGTGTGGGATGGCAGTACGTTATGGTGACGTAGGGTGAGAGGCCGTAGTGTGATGTCGGGTTGGTTGGATGTGAGGGTGATGGTGATGTGTGGGATGACAGTGGTGATGATAGTGGTAGTGTCGATGACGTCGGGTTGGGTGAGAGTGATGTGTTCTGAGATGACAGTATGTGATGGTGATATGTGAGATGACAGTATGTGATGGTGATATTGGCTGAGGTGATAGTGGCAGTGTTGATGATGTCAGGTTGGTTGGAAGTGAGAGTGATGGTGATGTCTGAGATGACAGTATTTGATGCTGATGTGGGGTGAGGTGATTGTGGTAGTGTCGATGATGTTGGGTTGGGTGGAAGTGACAGTGATGGTTATGTTGTGTGGGATAGCAGTGTAGACGATGGTGATGTGTTGGGTGAGAGTAATTTTTCTGAGAATTTTTTGTTCTTAGACTGTACAGTGAGTTGCTATATTGTTTTCGCTATTAATATATATGTGTAAATGGATCATAGTATGTTTTTGAGAACAGTGTTCAGGCAGAACAGGACACAGACACAAACAATGCTCGGGCTGGACTTGCACCGATCCGTGCGATCCGTGTAATTCGAAATTAACAATTTAATCAATATAATTCCGTGAAGGCATATTTGAGGTTCTTGTAAGGAAAAATGTAAAATTAATATCGAAATTAAAGATCAGTATCGATCAGTGTTGAAGAGAAGCAAGACATATAGCCAGGAGGGATGTTTTTTCCGAGAGTAGTTTAATAACTTTCTGACAAAGATTTAAATTTTTGGTAGTAGTCCATATCTCTCTCTCTGTTTAACTGCTAACAATGAAATCCGAAATTTCGGCATTTATGGCATATGGAACTTAAATAACGCTTTTCCGAAGTATAAAGACATCGTTGTGTAAGATAAAGCTTTAGCGTTACTTGTGCCCCGTGCTGTATGTGACACAACGGGCAATCAAATCCGCTGGGTTGCCTATCTTCTGGCGCTGCAGTTCCGGAGCGTTTCGGGGTGCAGATGTTGACGAATAGGTTTACCGATAAAATATATGATTGCATTTCTAGTGCTATATCTTAGAGAGACATCATCAAGTTACCAGACTTCACAAATTTCCAGCATGTGAAGCTCATAAACAAGATATAATTTTGACGAAGCGTTGAAACGTGTTTCACAGCCACTTTAATTAACATAGAAAATTAGCAATTAGATCACGCTAAGTAAATGCCAGATACTAAAACTACGAACTGCCTTGTTCAGTGCGTAGCACTGAGGTCTTGGAACAGTGAGATGGTTGGTTCTTCAATGTAACAGAAGTGATTTAAATATACTTAATAGATCAATCTATATTTAGTGACTACTGATTCGCATACCCACAGTGAATTTCAATTAAAAAATAAACATTTTCTTTAACGTCTATACTATCAAAAATCTGTAAGGGAGCATGTCTGTTCTGACCGAGCGTGGTGGGTGAGCGGTTCGCTTTGGTCTCGCATTCGGGAGGGCACCGCTTCGAATCCCCGTCCGGGCATCCAGATTTGGGTTTTGTATGGTTTCCCCAAATCACTCCATGCCGGGATGCTTCCTTACAAAAGGCCATGGCCGAATTCCTTCCATCTCGCCTCTAATGACCTCGACGAGAAGGCGTAAAGCCATAAGTAAAAAAAAAAAAAGTGTTCTGGAGAGATGCGAAAACTACTGAACGAGGTTCAATGCAGGTTTTACCGTTTTAAACCTTTGCTTTTAAGTTAATATGCAAGGTGTGTACCATTACTCTGCATTACTTGGCATTGGAGCAGTGACAAATAGGTTCTCGGTTAATTTCTACTTCAGGGAAGTTTAGGTACACAGCGCAGACCTTTTCTAACCGGTGATTAGTCGAGCTGCAGGTAGCCATCATTATTTGTGAAATCAAAATTGGTCACTGTCCCAGTTTGTGCCCGATACTAACGGAAAGCTGTCCAAGAATCGTAATTGGAGGAGGGTGGGGGGGGGGAGAGGAGAGCGAGGTTTCTATTGGCGCTAATCGTACATCCCCTCTTACGTTTGCGCGATTGTGGTTTCCGTACAGTAATATAATGTGGCGTTGGTGGAATCAACTAGTGTTCTGGCCATATATATAAAAGTAACTAAGTGAAAGTACTACTGCTCGGAGATACGTCTGGTCTTTAAACATACAAGGAGAAGAGAGCCGCCTACAGTATCTGCTACCAAGTAAGCAGCCGTGGAGGGCAGGCTGCAGGAGAAGGCACAAACGGCCACCGGCTGTCCTGTTATTGTAAAACGGCACACCTGAAGGTGCCTCCTCGTATCCAAAGGTAATAACTGTGAGTAGATCGTTTAGTATGTACAAACAGTGGCGAATCTATTCGTGAAGCACGAAACATAAAATTTGGTGGTAAAATAAAAATTTCTCTGGTCATGCTCTAATAATATGGAGAACTTTTCAGACTATCCTCTTATGTGCTTAATTCTCATGGTGTAGCCATTGACTACTTTAACGCGCCCATTAATTTAACGGTGTGTATTGTGCTGTACATTTTCATTGTATGGGTCTAGTTCTATTTTCACTAATATAATAATGGCAGCTGTAACGGCCGCTAGACAAATTGGATCGTCCATGTTGTTACGGCGACAATAGGACTTGAAGTGGACACTAAGGGGCATGCCTCGTGAGGATTGAGGCGTGCCTCTAGGCGCAGGGTTTCTCAAATCTCAAAGTGGGATACGTGAACCTATAGGCGTTCGGCAGTTGATCGTAGGGTGATCGCGAAACCATTTACGTTATGGCGGCTGACTGGCTGTCTTACGCGTGAACATGAGCAAAATTACCGAGCGTGGTCGTGTAACGGCTAGCGTTCTGGCCTAGCATTCGGGAGGACGGCGGTTCGAATCCCCGTCCGGGTATCCAGATTTGGGTTTTCCATGGTTTCCCAAATCACTCCAGGCAAATGCCGGGATGCTTACTTCAAAAGGCCATGGCCGAATTCCTTCACATTCCTTGCCTCCCACCCTTTCCCGTCTCAAGACCTCGCTGTTAGAGAGATAAAATAAAAAATAATAATAAAAAAATGAGCAAAATGATCCTAAAATCGACTCGACGTGCTGTAAGAAACAAGCCTATCAATCACTTGATTAATAACATATTGCTCCTTGTGGCCGTATTAGTTTTGTAAAATAAAAATGCTTATTTCTTAAGACACAAGTGTGGACATAGCTATTTTGATCTCGATGCTCAATGATGCCAGCAGGAACCGGAAGTGTTTACGAAAACTTCGGAAGTTACGTTAAAGCAGGCCTACTTTTTCTATAAACTGACATCTAGATCGTTAGATTTGGTTAGTTGGTGTACGAAATACAAAAATTTAAAAGTACGCCCATTTCATAACCCTCATTTTTGCTAGAACGCAGCCTTGTCAGAGCGAGTTGACGTTCACAGTGTTTATGGGGAAGCTGTGCTGATGGCGTGTAATCTGGTGAGGGGGTGGTACCTGGAGGTTGTCTCCGACGGGCAGGTCCGCCAGGACGGGTATGCCGTGTCCCTCGAGGTGCTGTCTGGGCCCCACGCCGGACAGCATCAGCAGCTGCGGCGTGTTGAGTGCGCCCGCGCACACGATCACCTCCCTGCGCGCTCGCACCACGCGGCGCACGCCCGCGCGCTCGAACTCCACGCCCGTCGCCGCCAGCCGCGACTCGTCGATCAGCACCTGCACAGCACAGAGCATCAGCAGCTGCGGCGTGTGGAGTGCGCCCGCGCACACGATCACCTCCCTGCGCGCGCGCACCACGCGCCGCACGCCCGCGCGCTCAAACTCCACGCCCGTCGCCGCCAGCCGCGACTCGTCGATCAGCACCTGCACAGCACAGAGCATCAGAGACCTTGTCGTCGCTATGTCACCCAACATTATTCCCTGAACATAAGGCCTATAATTCAACGGTGAATCCCAACGACAGACTGTATTTGATGTTATTTTGGTTGTCCGGGTTGAACCGCGTCAATTTATCGAAACTTAACGTTTCGTCCATCATTTTTTTGCCTTCTTCAGATGAATAATTTTGTGCCTTCTTCAGATGAATCATTTTGTGACTTCCTTCAGAGGACAGTCCTCTGAAGAAGGCCACAAAATGATGGCCGAAACGTTAGGCTTCGATAAATTGACGCGGTTGAATCCACACGACCAAGATAACATTTACAACGATCGCGGAAGTCTGCGCACCCACTAGATCGTCTTTGAGTTCATTCGGTAAATATAGAAAAGCGTCGTAAGCATGTAGAAATTCACTTGAGTCTGGGATTCGCAGCTTTTAATTCACACGCGGGTGCGAAAACATCTCTACTGGTCGGCGGACCAACAGGTGTTTTGGCACCTGAGGAAGACGATGGAGCTAGTCATCGAAATATCGTCTTTTAACAACACAATCCGGCGGTACATCCGTGAAGACTCCATTCCAGAAATTAAGTTCATTTCTGGCAAACTCTCATTGGAGGCGTTGACGTTTTCAAAGATATACTGAATCAAAAGCTGGCATCTTCAGAAAATGCATATTTTTAAAATTATTTTTAAAATTATTTTTACTCTGTACAGCTGTGTCATTAAATGTTCCTAGGGATCTTGCGTACATCTCGTCATTTGAATAAGGTGTAAAAGGAAGGAATCAATGTTTGAATATACTATGTGGAATACAACATGGTGATTGACTCGGTTGCATGCTTGTGTATGATTTTGAAGTTTTTCGATGGAATCGGAAAGGTTTTAGCTATACCCTGAGTGGTAATTTAGAGCTGTATACCTTGGTGGCGAGCGAGCGCTTGCTGACGTGCAGGTTGGGTCTGCTCCTGGCGGGGGACAGGTACGCTCGCGCCGTGCTGCACCTCGTGCCGTTCCGCAGCGTCACCTGTCGCAGGAAACGCATCTCAGTTTTGCTGACGGAGAGACAAGATACCAAGAAATTTATATCATAGTCATCAGAAAGATCTAAATGTTTCCACACATTATAAGGGGTTTGTTTCTTGTTAACCGTCGTTCCGCTTACTATTCTGCACGTCAATTCAGCAATTCGACTACGAACGATTGCAGATCGTACATTTCGACATTTTCTTATGGTAGCGCCAGCTGGAATCTGATTTAAAAGAAATGCTATTGATGGTAGTTCTCAGTGTAGCTTATAACGCATTTATTCAACACAAATACACTGGACTGCATTTCACTGTTACATACTGCGGCCCAAGATCATTCAGTATGAGACACTCTACCGTAAGCCGTCTGTTTCGGCGACACCACACGAATGCGTCTGCCACTAATATGTCTGACTGCTGAGTGTTGGAGACTCCCTTTCCCACTTTCGAGCGGAGGACGGCCACCGACACAGCTGACGCAATCAAATTCACGCCTATATATAACTTTGTGTTGCCTCTCCACACAGCTGAGTCACTCTGGCACTGACAATATTTATTATTACGTCTGCCAAAACTAGTCCGCTTGTGGAACCTTGGATACAAAATTATATGTAATTTTACGTAGATCTATGTTACAGCTCACAGAATATAAGATTGCGAGCAGCCATATTGATTCTGTTGATGAAGAATTGCTCAGGCTTATGGCTCACATGAAGACTAGTCGTTATATGTGTTTACGAAGCTTGAGCTAAAACCTTGTTACATTTAATTCTACATAAAATGTGGGCTCTCGAATAGTTTGATTGTTTCGGTTACAGATTGCGTCAGAAATTTGGAGACCAAGGTGAACTTAATTTGAGAACTGAACACCCTCATGTTAAATGAAAAAGGATAGAATGACAGGCAGTTATTCGTATTTATGTAAGAAATGTTTATAATACAAGGAACAGATAGTTGACCTCATTGATGATGAGACATTGGTGGAAGAATTAAAGAGTGATGCATGATTACGAGCTGGCACTCGATATCAGGCATAAGGGTGTGGGAAGATTTTGTTTGTTGGGTAAAGGGTTCAGGGATTGGAATAAATTACCAAGAGAAATGATGAACAATTTACCGAAAACGCTGAAACAATTTACAGTTGAAATTCGTAGAGGGCGAAGGTAATGTGTGTACAGAAAAGGTGAAAATGCGTGTGTAGGGAAATTGCCACTGGAACGTACGCTCTATCGCAATTACATTAAATTAATTTCTTTTTATTATTTTTAGTTGGTACAACTAGCAAAATGCTGCAAAAGATTCTCGCATACTTACCAGCGAAAAAATCTAGCAACGACTGTAGTCAGGGGAAGTGAGTGAATATGTCTTTGCCGTAAATTAAAGTAAGGTTTCCGATGCATTATGCGGGATCCCAATTAAAGCACCACGTACCTGGAAATGACTGACGGTCGCCATTTGTTCGGCGTTATAGTCTCCGTAGGGAAGTCCGAGTGTCTGCTTGGCAGCTTCTATCCAGGCTTCAGCCAGCGGCGTCCTGAACGGAGGATACTCCACGGACAACGGGCCCGCAGTACCTCTCAGCTCTGACTGCTCACCTGTCAGCAGGAACAGGCGACAGGCGACGAAAAAATTACTAAAGTAAACGGTACAGTCGCATTATGTCGGTGAGTGGTACAAACCCTCTCAATCAGGATCAATCCATCCATATAATGACTGGATATTTTTACATAATACATATGTCTGTGACCACGCTGATTATCGTGCAGCTTTCATTGCTATGTAATGAAGTTCCTGAGAACTATATATATATATATGTATTAAACATTTACCTAATCGCGGGGAAGCTGAGCACTATTCGCCTCAGTGCACCAATTAAGAGAAAAATTAAACGCCACTGCGCGTTCTTACACTGCCTAAATCTTTGAGACTCTAACAATAAAGTGTTTGTATAAATTGTAAAGCATAAAAAGTTCTACAGAAAATTCCATGCAAGCATATGTCTATCTATAATAGAAACATTGTAATAAACGCATCTATGATTTACAGGATGGGCGGAAAGTATCTCCCTACTGGAAATAATTTTTTTCTCCTAAACGAAGACAAAGTTTTGTACACATTTAGTTTAATATTAGACATAATGCCACACTACCGTCTACAAAACAAGGTAAGTTCATTGCAATCTACACATAACATCAATAGCAATTCTAAATTCAAAATAGGTAGTATATTTGCGGTAAAATATAAACGTGAAATTTCCGGTATTCACACCATTAATAACGTATTTAATTTCAATTATTTGGTTGTATCTATTATTTAAGTTAAGATGTTCTATACACCACGCAATTTGCGTTTGTACTTCAGGCGACATCAAGAGTTTTATGGAGTGCCAGCGGGTAAACACACAGAGAGAAACCTTTGGATCGTGACGGGAAACGCGACAATCTCTTCGCCTGTAGTGAAATGCCTCTCTGAATCCCCTAAACTTCTCTCTTGACCAAGCTCTCAAAACTCTCAGATTTTTAAAACGTGTTTCTAAACGCTACTTGATTTAGGAATGTCTTATATTAACTAAATCATTGATTTGTATAATTTTTATTAGTAAATAATAAAAATAAGATTTGTTGGTTTAATAATCAAAAATTATTATCTACTTTATGTACGTGCTATTCACAAACTCTTTGTGTACATTTCCCGTCAAGGTACGATTTTCATTAATAGTAATTTATGTGTAAAATAGTTTAGCGATGTCGACGAGAGCAACAAGAGCCGTAAAAAAAGATCTTATGTTTGGCTACATCTCACACTGTAACTCTTAACTAAGATGAGAGCGTTCTAGTTGAGTCTTTCTGTTGACGTGTTACCTGCCACGTGTCGCTACTGCTAGTGCTCACCAGCGAAGTTCTCCATCTTGTTGAAGTAGGGCAGCAGCTCCTTGTAGGTCCAGCCCGGGTTGCCGAGCGCCGCCCACGAGTCGTAGTCGCGACGGTCGCCCCTGGTGAACAGCATGTAGTTCACGCTGCTCGAGCCCCCCAGCACCTGCCACACAGTTCACCAGGCACGTGGTCGCATCACAAGCATTTCTTGGTTGTTTATTATGGCTTTAACCATAGGTTAATGTAGCCAGATACATTGTGGAGTGAAAGGCTAGCATTCAAACACACCTTCAGTTTTTATATAACATATAAACAAATTAATTTAACTGATTTCTTCTTGGGAGAAGCAAGACTTCTCACTAGGGATATAATGTCGTTTATGTGTAGACCATCTTTCAATAGAGTTCTTCTAGACGCGCAGTGAAGCTTACATCTGCGCGAGAAGCAGTAGAAGTCACAGAAAGTTACAGAGAAAATAAAACTTTGGATAGATGTACCACAATAATTCGAATTTATATCCTGATAACTTGTACGCTGACACAAAATCGACTCTGTCTCAGCCACCTTTATTTAGTCCTAAAATCATAGCCAATTATATATTTGCGTCTAATGTTCTTAGTTTCTTCGCTATAAACCTGCAGCGAGAGTGAGTCTTCAGCACACACAGAGAGAGAGAGAGAGAGAGAGAACAGAAAATGGACTTAAATGACTCGCAGCCACACGGAGCGAATCCGCGAACTTCCACTGCACTACACTGGGCAAAAACTGAGCAGTACTGAGGATCTACGGTCTCGTTATGGGGCCTTATATAATACCCGTCTAACGGTATTCGAGTGGGCTGACCTCCTTCTGGAGGGAGTACTACCAACATTGGCTACTTGCTTCCCCGTTGGCGGGAGGACTATTTCTGAAATTACTTAATGCTATTTTTATTCTAATTAAATGCTACTTAAAGTTCCTAATTATAATTTTAAATCGTCTTATGGCGTCACAATTGAAACAAGTTTCCGATATAAGTTATCTTACATTGTGCACAGAGAGCCTGTACAACCTTCTCCGAGCGGCACGACACACGCATACTGCTCCGCGCCCTACTCAACAGTGCTGCTAACCACTTGGCTTTGAATATCCGGAGATGTCCGCTAAAATTTCAGTAGATTTGATACATAAATCTGGAGACTCGCTAACTGAAACAATAATTATTGAAGAGAGAGTCAAAATTAAGAATACTTTTTATTTCCAAGTCTTTAAAATTACAAAAATATATTCTATATTGAAAGTAAGAAATGTGTCTGAACATATTTTATACGTCGTCATTATCATTACTGCTGTTGATATGCCTAGTAGTTTTTTTTTTTTTAAATTTTCCCTAGTGACCATACATTTTCTTTGTTGATATTAAATTTAGCATATCTTCTATAACAGGAAATGTTAAAAACTGCGACCCTTTGATTCTCGGATATTAGTTAGGCCTTCACGGGAGCCACTGGTTTGTAAGCCGTGTCAACGACCGTGTCACAGTGCATAAAAAGTGCGCCGATAATTTTGTATTACGGTCTTTTATGATCTATAAAAATTGTAACCAAACAAAATATGAACGTTATTTAAATCGTTGGTTCTCACGAGCGGTTGCAAGGAAACGATTCACAGTTATTGAAAATTCTGTAATGCATTAACACAATACGCTCAAAGTTTAACAAAACGCCGATATAAGAAAAACTGAATAAATGATAAAAATTGTCAAAATATCCGTAGATGTTTTAACAAAATACGAAAACCCTAACTTTTCTTAAAAATCCGTAGATCTACGGATAAATCCGTATAAATGGGAGCACTGCCCTGCTATTATTATTATTATTATTATTATTATTATTATTATTATTACTCCGCGATTCACTAAAATTGTGTGGCGGAGGGTGCATTGCACCTATCGAAAAGGGTTATGGTTTGGAAGGGATATAAGGGATATAGCAGGAGGCGCCCATGGGCTATTGTGAGGAACCATCCCTGCATTCACGTGGAGTGATCTGGGAAAACCATGGAAAACCCAGATCAGGATGGCTGGAGTGCTTTATCGAAAGCTACTCCTGTCGGATTTTAGTTTACTCGCCCGGTAAATCCTTTCTATTCTATTCCCTAATCGCTCGTGGGAAAAATGAGTACAGAAATGAATCGGTTCTGGCCCTGATTTGTCTTATCTTATTTTCGCGGTCATTTCGAGATATGAATGTTGCTGGTAGCAATATTTGCTGGCTGTCATTCCGAAATACGTCTGTCGTGAATTTTTCAATTAGCTTCCGTCGAGAGCAACGCCTTCGGTGTTCCAGGTCTTCCCAACCTAACTCCTTCAACATCGCACTTACGCTTTCCCTCCAACTATATATACCTGTCACGAATCGGGCGGCTCTTCTTTGGACCTTCTCTAAAGCCTCCATTAACACCTTTTGATACAATGCAGACTCTCGACCAACAACCGCTACCGCACAGCTGTCCTGGCAAGTGTCATAGAACCTGCCGGTTCCTAAACAAACAACAGACTGCGGAAACCCGACAGTAATACAAACATTAACACAGTTATGCAGTACGCTTGCAATTAATAAATGCTACATAATTCAATATTATGAATGATAGTAAGTTAATAAAACATTATGGGGGCGGGGGATTAGTAATAATGTTATAGTCCTCACGTCACTACCCCCTCCCGTTGCATACCTCTCCGAACAGACCACTGTGTGCAGGCAGACGTGAGGCAATTTTGTCAGCGGGAACTATTCCTCCTGTGCGTCTACACAGTGGTGTTGAGCAGAGTGAACTTGAGCTGGTTTTGCTAACTAAACGAGCTATAGCGCTGTTAATTTCTCGCGGGCACATTGTTTCTCACGCGTGGTTTCTGTGATGTTTATTTTCAGACGTTTTGCGTCGCAAAACGCCATTTCGGTTACGCGTTCCGCGTACAGAGAACGAGCGGAACGATTCTGGCCTTCCTCATCGGATTACTGCACTTGCTTCATTCGTACAAGTATTAAGTTTCATCCGTCTTCGGTAGTGGCACTCAACGCGACTCTGGTAATAGGTAAACGCGTTTTTAACGTTTAAGATTCTTGCGCCGGCTGGAATCAAGGAGCGTTGGATTGAACGTATATGTTTTTAATAACAATGTTTTCCAGGAATGCGACGTTATTAATATAGCTTCCTAAGCTATTTGCTGACAAGCTGTACCCTTCGTCAGAGATACTATGTTTGTTTACAAAGCAAAGAGCACCAAGCGTCGCAGAGTACTCAGCTGCTGTCTTCGTTGAAGCTGTTAGTTTTCTTCAAAGTTTCTGCTGCCTTCTTTACTCCTCGAGCCCACCACTAGTCTTCTCCCTACAGCAGCGTCGTGTCTTAAAAATTTATTGCGTGCCCGGTGTTAATGGCATGGCGAACTATAGTCGACTTGTCGCCGTTGTTTCATTTATAGTGGCGGATTTGTTCTTTAACCTTGTCCGCCACAGTGGGATGTAACTCATTGATGTAGACATCCGTAAGCTGGTGTGGGTGTTAAGTGATCGGTCAAGCTTGCAGTGAACTTTATATACTTTCCGTACCTCCACCCACTTTAACAATTTTCCAGTCTGATTTGTGATACCTTGAACGCGCGAGACAGGTAAATTAGTATCGTAGGAAAAGTTGACGTCTTCCATAGGTTTGTTAGTTCTTAAAACCCTCGTGATGTCTGATTCACTATAGGATTCTTATGAGAGTCTCCATTTGTTCCAGCAGAATTTCCGAGTCACATACTCTCCTCGCTCTCAAGTTCAATGACCTCAGCACGCCGCACATCGTTGTCGGTTGATTGTGCAAATATCTAGTAGTGTAGATCACCTATCGGTACACAGTATGATCAAAACGTCTACCGTGTCGCTTATTTAGCAGAGCATCTGGGACGTTGCGAGTGGAGGTGTGCTACCTTGCCGGTGGGCAGGCTGCAGCTGTTGCCGACGATGCCGAGGCAGGAGCCACCGTCGGGCTGGGAACGGTGGCGCCACACGGCGCTGGTCCTCTGCAGCAGAGGCGCCAGCAGCGGCACGCCCATGGGCACGAGCGACTCGTCGCCGCCCGCCTCCAGCAGCAGCACGCTCCAGCCCGCCTGCTCGGACAGTCTGGAGGCCAGCACGGCGCCCGCCGACCCCGCGCCCACCACCACGAAGTCGTACTCGGCGGCGGGCTCCACGTCCCGCGCCTGCCGCCACGCCCACGAGCGCTGCTCACTGGCCAGGCGACCCGCCGCCCGCACCGTCTCCATCGCCTGTACCACCACACACACAGACAGACCAGATACTAGAGGAGACTGCAGGGAATAAGCTCATTGCTGCAGTTTTTAGTGAGAGGAGGAAACTACTGTAAGTTATAACAGGAATGGGACACTTGTCAGACACCTTGTAATGAATAATTTGTGGAAGAACAGTGAGAGGAAGGAAGTTCTACAGGATCATAGATAAAGGAACGTCCACAAACTACGTGGCTCGGTCTAAGGAGGGGGGGGGGAGGGGTTGGCTGGAAGGCTACGCTAAGCTACGTGGGGGAGGGGGGAGGAATTTGAAGTGATGCCAGGTAGCTTTCAATTCATTTCATTTTTCACAGTTAAAATGAGGTACAGAACACGCAACAGCCTGTATGAATATTTATTTCCTTCATTTAATTATCTCTGTATGTAATTTACAATAGTCTGACAAGAGAAAACAGGAAAAAATCTCTTCTGAAATCAAAAGGGAAAAGGCTTCGTGCTACGGGGGAAAGGGGGGGGGGAGGTTTGAGGCAAAATCCACGTCGTGCTTCGTGGGGGGGGGGGAGGGGAGGGGGATTAACAGGAGGCCAAAATGGAGCAACCTAATTTATGGACGCTCCCTAACATCAAAGGAAACTACATGGTCATGAACAAGAAGAGAGGAGAGCCATGTGAAAACAGGACGAGGAGGTGGTTATAACAGCCCGAAGACCCAGACCTGTAATAAAATTGTATTTTAAGAATTATTTGTAGAAAGTTGGGTAAATATGGTTTTGTATATTTTTCTTGCAATTAATTGTGAATTTGTGTAAATGATTATTGTTTTATGGAAAGACGCTGGGTAAATAGTATTTAATAAGTTCAAGGACAGTACTATGCACGAAATATTGATTAAAAGTTTGTAATTCTAAGTACTGATGTGAGCTGCAGTGTTTAGAGGTCAATTCGCGACAGTTTGGACTGATTTACAGTATGTGGAAAATTTTGTGTGTAAATATTATTAATTTTCATTTCTTTGCGTTTCTTAATGATTGTGAATGATTTTGTATTAATTCTGTTTGTTTTTATTGTGATTTTAATTCTTTAAGTATTGTTAGAATTCGAGAAACGTCGGTCGGAAATCTTTGAATTATTCCAGAACTATATGAGCGATCGGCAGAGACGACATAGTTAGCTGAGTTTTAGTATTGAAAAATTTAGTTTTGAAGGTTTTACAAGTTAGAATCGTTGGAGCAGTTATTTACTTTTGCACGTAATATCTTTGTATGGAGTTCTATGTCTTGAAGAAACATAAACAAACTTGAAATTGTCTCTTCGACTAATTATTTCAAGAAAATACCTAACGTGGGTTCCGCGACAGGCCAGGACATCAAGAAATCGTAATTAACGAGAGGATTAACATGGTAATGGTGATGGTGAGATAAATACCTAAAAAATCGTACTAAATATTAAACATAACTTGAATTATAGTAATGCAAACAACATTGAGTAGCGAGAGTTCTTATTAATAAGTAAAACTGAGTCTATTTGCATTGAATTTAGTGAGACTTTGGTTCCATCATATAGTGCTTCACCTGGTTGAAACACCACCACTTCATCAAGCGATGAATAACTGCCCTTCATTACAGAGGGAATTGGTTCTACGAAGATAAGCGTCTTCAGCCAGCAAGTGTGAAACCTCGTGAATGCGGCAATGCCTATGTCTGACGTGAAGACCCTCACTCCCCTTCGAAAACACTTAAAGTATAATAGAGAGCTTGGTATCAAGACATATCTGCTGTGGAGTGAGGCACAACGAACACTTGGACACATTGGCTGAACAAGCTATACACCTGGGACACAAAGATGATGCGAAACTTGCGGTCAAAAATATAATTCCTAGTATCAAAGAAAGGGCAATAGAAGCGTGACATGAAAGTCAAAAACCATCAAACGCTCGCATTACGGAAGTGTCCAACCAAAAATTCCGATAAAACTATGGTTTTACGTGTGGAATATTAAGAAATACCTTAATACCACAATTTACAGAGCCCGATTCCTTCACGGGAACTTTGCAACCCATCATCGGCAAGGGATTCTCAAGACCAGGCAATAGGAGACATCAGCCATATACAGTATTCTCACGCAAAACATTCGGACAGCATCAGGATCAGGACGAGAGAAATCGCCGGAATAGGAATCTCCCTATCCACAAATTTAGTCTTACTCCTGGCCAGCCAGAATGTTTTGCTATCTGATCAGTTATTTAAATCACAGGACTACTGAATTTTGATGGTTCATTTGATTTGTATAGAATCATTTATGTACAAAGTAAGTTGAATTAAATGTGTATCCACTACATTGTGCATATAACAAATTTTATTTTATAAATTATATTTCATGAGGCAATAGTGTAGGCCCTACTTTGAAGATTTTACTTACGATAGTGAAATACGCAAACTTTATGCCTACAAGATGGTGCTTATGATAAATCTAACTTTATGAACTGTGAATGCTGTAACGAATGTTTATCGAGAATATTGTACTTATCGTACTTCATTATTCTGTATGGTCTCTTCTATCGAAGGCCACTAAAATTAAAAAATATATCATCCTCCTGCTCGGGCACTACGCCCGGAAAGGAACATAATACGCGTTCTGATGTGTCTGGGTCTGCTATTCGGCGTGTTGGTTTTAAACGAGTAATATATTGTGACAACAAGCGTCGTCGTTTATCCTTGGTCCCACCATCTCCTTGGGCGATTTATATAGTGTTTACCGCAGACATTTTCACTCACTCCCGTATTATCCCTGACTGTTACGGCTAAAGCACGGTCTCTTGTTCTCTCCTAACTATTCGAGTGCCTGTTTATTCTCCACCCTCAGTTGTTTTACCAGCAACAGTGTCTTTACCACACTACTCGCATCTTTAGCATTATTACACTAGTCCCCAGGCGATCTTATCGTGCTTGATAGTGCCCGGAATTCGCCAGTGGCATTTTTAGAATGGTTATTCCCTGCAAGCCAGTTTAGAGTAGATGTATTATATAGCCACTAGTTTTGAGCCCGTCAAAAATGACGGTTTGAACGCAGTTTTCTGGCAGTTCATTTTTTTTGCAGTTGATTAATTATACGGAATTGTTATTACATAATGCTAACGGCCTTGATTTTGAAATGTTTTACATATTTAATTTGCAGCTCACATGGCAATACAGTAGTAACTTCTACTGCATTAATGACGACGGCTATCCATGTAAAATCAGTTTTCTTCCTGGTCCAGGCATAATTCAGTACGATAAATGTGGAACTACTTCTACCTGCATTAATTAATACCTTTAGTAACATGGTGCTTATGAAACCAGTTTAAATGGTTTGTAAAACTGATTTCAGAGGGAATTATGCTGTAACAAAGTGTGTCAGTTGCTATTCTGGTCGACTTAGCCAAAACCCCCACTAATATTGCATTCGAAAATCATAGCTTCTATTACTCTCATATAAATAACGACCTTTGTTGATAGTCGGAATTTTTTCCGGAAAAGCTTGTATGGAAAAGCGAATAACGATCATTTTTAATGATATTTTCGTGATAGAGTACCATACTGTGGTTAGATAATCTGAGTATTTACTATGATTTATTTAAATACATGCATTTTAATTTAAATGACGGAAAGTATAATAACAAAAACGGATAACTGTTATTTATCTGAGTGATACATTTCGCGATTCGTACATTTCATGTAAAATTTCTGAGTTTTCAATAAATTTCACTGTTTCTTATCTTCTGCCAAAAAAATTCTTAGGTAATGGTTTTAACCTAGTTCTTATAATCGATACAGATAATATAACGCAAACATGGAATACACTTCTCTTTGCATGAATTTCTGCATCTAGCTGTCGTAAATAAACAAAAAGCAACATGTAAATTTAGACGAACGTACCAATGGTAACTTTGTAACGTATGATTTTCCTGCAATAATTTTTTTTATCCCTGCTCTTCGTATGTTTATGCAGTTACTTCCAAAACATAATATTACGTTTTATCTGGCAACGCAGTTACGTTATACCAGAGACCATGAGAAATTAAAGTTATTCATCAGCGACATGTTACTGAAAATTACTCGTAGTTTCACATTTTTTCAGCCGAAATATTTTTTCACTTTTACTTAAGAATAAAATGTTACGAAAATCAAACTTAATGCTTGTATTATGGCAATTAATTTCATAGCAGTTGCGTATGTATTAAACTGTGTAAATATTTTCTTTTATCTCTGCTCGCCGCTATTTGCCTGCAAGAATATGATTTGAGATTTATAAATTGAGTTTATGACTGAAATCTTATTTAATAACTAACACGTTTATCAAATACTAAAGGTATCATCTATGATGGTACTAGGAATTTATTCTGGAAAAGCTTGTAAGGATAAACGAATAAGAATCTTTTTTAATTATATCTTTCGTGATACGAGTACCTTACTCTGGTTAGATTATCAGAGTATTTGGTTAGGATTTTATTTAAATAAACGCATTTGCTTTAAATGACGGAGACTATAATTTCGAAAACGAATAATTGTTATTTATTTAAGTGATCATTTGCGCGATTACGAACGTTTCTCTGAGTTTTTAATAAACTTCATTGTTCCTTATGGTCTTAGGTAGCTTTAACCTAGATCTTATAACTGATACAAATAAAATAGCGTAAACATTGAATACCCATCTCCTTAGATGAATTTCTGCATCTGTCGTAAATAAACAAAAAGCAACATGAAAGAAATATTGTAATTTGGTGGCTGTTGATTGGCGAGTGAAGGCTGGCACGTGACCGTTCTCTAGCCAGGTGAGTAACCTTGCTAGAAGCAGCAGTCCTGGTTGAGAGGAGTCAAAGTAGTTTGACTCTGTACTAAAAATAATTTAGGTTCCCCTGAACTGCCATTGGAACTGGTATATCCTTAAAGCAGCTAGTTCAATAATTTGGCGGAGACTTCAATGGAAAACATCCATTAAACACAGTCTGTTAGCAGAATCTTAGAGATACGTTAGAAAGTTTCGTTTATGTTTTTAGAACTAGCTATTACCCGAAACTTTGTACGCGTGGACTTTGAATTTTACTGCTACAGTTGGATATAGAAAGCTGTAAGCTACGTAAAAGATGTCCCGATAAGCGCGGACTAATGACGGTAGCTTGCAGCCGTTCACTCTCAGCTTTCACGATCATGGCGACATAAAACTGATTGCCACTTGCCTGCACCGTGGTATAATACGAGTATTAAAATCGTCTTTGCGTGTCATCAAGTGGTAAGTGTAAAAATACTCATGACACCTTGTTAGGCAAGGGGAAACCTGCCACCGGATCGGTTTGTAGTATCTGAAATGATACCCTTCTATCCTCTTGCTAAATATTATTGAATACTGTAACGCACCAAAAAAATTGTGTCAGGCAACCTACCCTGGTTAAATCTAGCATCGAGATTTTGTATCCACAAACAAACTGCGAGAGAAACAAAGCCTGAGCAGCCGATATAACATTACAGAAACTTTCACACGCTATCCGTCTTTGTGTCACAGTATGGTCAGTTTTCTAAATTTAACGACAAAATATGTTATTTATCTCTAAAAAGTATCCTATGTCCTTCCTAATGATACACAGTATTTCCTTGTCTAATTTTGTCAACTTCGGTTTAGCCGTTTAGTCTTGAAGACATAAAGAACAGAGTTACTATCGCATTTGTAACATTGGAGTAGATGTATTGTATAGGTGTGAGAATATTCTCTTGATTCGTAAGTTTGAAACATTTTATTTTGGCGGGGCTACGCTGTAATATTAGAGGCTTTAATTTCTCAATTTTTGTTTGTTGTGACAGTGTCCTGCTTTTTGGAGATCTGTTTCCTTGATATCAGTGTTTGGTCTGTGCACTGTGACCTACCTGAGAGAAGAAGGTTAGCTGCGCGTTGGCTGACCCCGCGATCGCGCCAAACCCAATTAGCAGCAGGGCTGGCCAAGGTAGCAGTCGCAGCGACATTCCTGAAAGAAAAGGGTCATAAATAAAAAAATTAACTTCACATTTATTAAAGTCTGAATGGTTTCAAGTAAAAAATCCAAAGTGTTAACTAAAATGCTGTCATATAGTTAAGTCACTCGTGGTCACTGCCTTTTTTCAGTAAACTCTTCACGGGTGTACAACAGGATTGTTGCTTGAAACTATGGTTTTTCGACGGCTGGTTGTGTCGTCTCCTACAAGTATAGCATCGTCTATACTGCCGGGCGGACCAACAGCTTCAGAATCATCTATCGGTCTTGTCACCTTCTTCGTTATTGTCTTCCCAATATTTGTTTTGTATTCATTTTCTGGGATTCAAACCTGTATCAGTTTCAAACAACACTTTTGTTTTTGTTTAACTGCTTCTAAAACGTCTTCATTCCGTATTTTAAGTCCAGTGTTACTTCTAAATTTCTTTTTCTTTCAGATGGACCGTCTGTAGTTTCAGTTTTGCTGAAGTTCTAATTTCCCATTCTTTGTTGATATCATTACTAGTTGGGTTCTCCAGTAAGCACTGTTTTATTTCTTCATCTAGTAACAGATAAACATTGTACAGTTCTTGACCATTTTGTAAATTTTTATTCAAACTTTACCTCCATTTAGCAAGTATTCTTATTTTTGAGATAACGACTATGATGTGACCACACCTCACTACTTCTCTGTACTTTGGTGTCTACTACATCTGGACCTAATTTTGTATGGGCCATTACATTAAATAGTCAATAATATATCGTTTCCTTCTTGCTGTTAATGTAAACTTACGGATACCCTTTTTTACAAGGAATGTAATTGGTGATTTTTAATTGATTGTAGGACCAAGATTCTTTTAGTAATTAAATATTTTATTATTCTTTGTCTTTCGATTTTGGCCTGCTTTGGACCACGAGAAGCAACTACTTTAGTGGTTCGCCTATTCATCTTTATTTCGCATTAAATCTGGAATTGGACTGTTTCCTACTGTAGCATTTAAATCACCAGTCACTATCGTTTTTATAGATTTTATCTAGCACTATTTGAATGTTTCATTAAATTGTTCAGATTCTTCTCGTTTGTTTTCGTCTACGGTGTATACGACGATCCAAGTTAGATAGTTTTAATCTCAGACTCAAAATTCTTTCATTTACTATGGCGTAATTTACTATTTTATTTTTCCATTTCCCACACACTAATATTGTCAGTCTTGTAGCGGCTCTTTCTTCTCGTGCGAGTCCACTGTAAATCATTGTATATTTATCTATTCATTTGTTCCTTGTATTTTCCTTTTTGTATCTGTAATAACAATTAATTCCCTTTCTTGATAGCTCTCTGTCAAGATCTTCTTTATTTTTTATATATCTCACCTTCCACGCTCCTATTCTCAAGTTGTCATTAATTCCAAGTGGTTTGTCCTGTGAGTCCACCTCCGCCACAAGGAATGACCCGGATTTCCTAGTGCCGGTTCCAAGCCCGGATAAAGGAAGGAGGTCAAGGGCTAGGCTGGTTGTTGAGCCTTGAAGGATACACTCATGTCGAGCAAGAGCAACCGTTAGAATTTAAGAAATGCTCTAGTTGAAAGTCTATTTGTCAATGTAACCAGCTAATGCAACCCCATTTGGAATGGGTGAGGACGAATACCTGGTGCCTTAGAACTGGGTGTCTTCGGGCTCAGGTTTATTTATTTATTATTTATTTGTCGTATGGCAACCAAATAAAACAATAATATATATATACCATGACAAGAACGTTGGTAGCGTTCACAAGCTGATGTACAATTCTTCCAGCCATTCTACGAAGGAACTTGTAGCTCCAAAACATCCTCATATGGTCCATCATACTTCCGTAGAGGGCATTCCCTGATAATATACTCCACACTCTGGGAAGGAGCACCGCAGTCACATGCAGGAGAATCCTGAAGACCCCACTTATACAGCACGGCGTTGCATTTCGCATGGCCTGTTCTTACGCGATTTAGTTTGACCCACTGGTCTCTATTTAGATGGAATCCTGGAAGTCCAGTTGTGGGATCTTTAATATCTGGATGTTTTACAGATGCGGAGTTCCAGTTTTGTCGACATTTTTCCATGACATCAAAGTCAAATACATCTTGCCATACCGGATTTCTGGATTTAAGACGAGTGGGTGGCAAGTTCTTTAGAACCTCGTGGATTGGGAGATCCTGTGGATGATCAGGATGGTGTAGTTTTTATGCACACACGTGCCGTTGCTTCTTGGCGTCTTATCTCTGGAGGTGGTATTTTGCTGATCAGATGCAACCAGGGGACTGGGGTGGATTTAGGGTGCCAGTTATTACTCTCATACACTCATTCAGGTATGTTAACCCTGGCAGAAAAGTCTGTGGGCCTCTTGGTCTGGGGTTGTGCGAAGGGCTGGTAACACTTCTACAGAAAATATGCATTAGGCATAATCCTCAGAGGAAGAAATGGTCAAAGGACTATCTAATCCCTAGAAAAAAAAAAACTGATATCGTGTGACAGCCAGGATGACGCGAGAAAAAGGCAGAATCGGGACACTTGTTCGTTCACTTTCATAACGTTCAGACGCACAGTGTTACACCGCACTTGCCTTGAGGCCTCTCTTTGCCGGTGTCCAGAGGCTGCACGTATCTACTGACAGAATGCGATGGCCCACGATCCAGCTGTCTGTGCACATTGAGTAATGACCGTAGGAAGTTCTGAGCGACGACCAATGCAACTTCACTGAAGGTCCATCGTTTGGAGAGTTCGATGAAGCAATCGAAGACGGTAAAACCGGAAACCATCTTTGGGCTTTATGCTTCGTCGACCTCGAGGTCATATAGGCGAGAAACGATTGGGTGCAAGGAACGGGAAGAAACCTGTAGGAACCGTCCGGGTGTTCGCCTGGAATGATCTGGGGAAGCCGTGGAAAAAATCAAATCTGGGTGCCCTTACGGAGATTCAATCCCGTGTTCCCCAGAGCGTTACCGCTCACCCACCACGCTCGGCTCCTGGAACCTACATATGTGTTTGTACTTCCTCTAGGTAGTCATTAACCTAGTAACGCCCTCAAATCATTGTTTCAATGTTTCATATAGCATTAAGTTCAATGTTATAAGAAAACAGAATGCAGACAAGTTCCCTTGTTACCAATCACGTTGTATTTGAATTAAATGAATCATTAACAATTGTCATATTGTGAAATCAGTACGTTAATATGTAATTAATAGTTTCATATATGATATACTGTTATTTATTTTTATGCCCTTTCCTTATAACGACATCACTTGTGGTAGATGATATGGCTATTCTCGTTTGTTAATCATAATTCTATTACGTTGCAAGGTCAATCATCATCAAGTGGAAACCTCCAAAATATATTACTTGTGATATAATTATATTGGTATGTTGAGACAAAAATAAAAATATAGTAGTTACAGCTGTATTGAAGTATTCAGCAGACTTTTTTTTTTACTTATGGCTTTACGCCTCGTCGACGGCGAAGATCATTAGAGGTGGGATGGGACTGGGGACAAGGATCGGTAAGGAATTCGGCCATAACCTTTTTTTTTTTTTGAAGGAAGCATGCCGGCATTTGCCTGGAGTGAGTTGGAGAAACTATGGAGAATCCAAATCTGGATGCCCGGACGGGGATTCGAACCCGCGTCCTCCCGAATGCGAGGCCAGAGCGTTAACCGTTCACCCACCACGCTCGGTGTCAATAGAAAAACGTCATGTACCCACTTACTAAGTCAAGAATGTGGGATCTGAGAGCAGTCGGATGTTACGTTTAAGCACTATTTTAAGCTGATAAGAAAGAGACCGACCTAGCATTAGGGAGGTCGTAGGTTCAAACTCCGACTAGCCAAAAAAATTTAGGTTTTCCACGGTTTCCCGAAATCGTTCCGTAAGAACGCAGGGATGATTCCTTCAGATGGCCATGGCCGAATTCCTTCTCCCATCCTCTTCCAGCTTTAATGACTCCAACGTGGACGGGACGTAAAGCCTGAAGAAATATAAAATGTAATAAAGATTTTGGCAAATCTGGCACATGAATAAATGATCACCTTAAAGTGAGTAAAGGACATATAAAGAGAAATTAAAGGTGATCGTTTTGTAAAAATAATAGGAGATAGTAAACAGCTGGAATGAGAACAAGGATAGGATCGCGAAAAGATGATCTGAATACAATGCTTCACACGCTAATGAACCCGCTGTCGATGCGCCCTAAAGCAGCAGCAACAATGCTTCACCGACAGACCGTCACATTACGCTGGCCCCGATTTCTGCGCATGTGGAAATACTGTGTCATAATTTGATGATGGCAAACGTTTAAAAATCTCAGAACAACAGGATTTCAATAATAAATGGAGGATTGATTTAGAACTGTTTATGAAACTACAAACTGCGAATGGACTAAAAGAAACGTTAGTAAGGAAAAGTGAGGAAAAGTGTGGTGCGTTCTGTCTTCTTATAATCTATACAGTAGAACTTGATGTGGGAATAAAGATACCAAGGAAATAAATAAATAACTCTTGTTGATACATTGCTGTGCACCTAAAAAGCGAAAGACGTTCTGAGGAACATTCTGGAAAAGACGGAGCTGATGATGGAGAATAAATACAATATGAAGAGCAATATAACCAAAATGAAAATAATGGTATGTGTCGAAGAGGAAAAATTAAGAGTGAAAATAATGTTCAATAACTAAACATCAGGAGATGTAAATGCATTTATTGATCGTGAATTAAGGAATATGGAAGAAGCAAGGGGGAAATAAAAACTAATATAGGCAATTAAATATCCAGATTAACCAGAAGAAACACATGCTAATCAAAAATAACGCCAGTAGTAGGGCAAGAAAAATATTGATTTTTTTAAATGTATTCGTTGTATGGGTGCGAAACTAGGGCAAAAGTAGATTAATCGCATTAAGCTGAAGATCAGCTGGAAAGACAATATAATAAGCGCAGAAGAAAAGGTGTTAGTAATGTCATCAGAAATATGCAAAACAAACGAACACAGTCTGCACGGTGAGAGTTCGGCGAAATCAGCATTGGAAAACATGATACAAGCGAAGGAATTACAGAGGAAGAACCTGATTCACTCCACGGAATGTGCACGCAACAAGTAGTTTTAGTAATTCTCATCAGAAGACTTTGGGAAGTTATATAAGCTTCAAAATGTAAACACACAGGAGAAAGCTTGTTGATGAATGATGAAACTTGAAAACCGGCCTAGAAATGAGGTCATCGGTGTCGTCATCAGCGTCAATTCAGCGGTCGGGCTGTCCATGGGTTCATGTTGCAAACTCAAGTACTACTCTATGATAAATTTAAAACAAATTTAAAGCGGTTCTTATCTCAATTGAATGCTATTACCAGCTGCTGTTCAAACTGATGTTTTGCATCTTGCAGTGTTGTGTGCACACTGGACCTGGTGTATGTCGGCGTATTTCAGTGTACTTTGTAACACAAAAGTTGTACTCCTGTAGTGTTTAGTGCTACGATGTAGCAGTTCCGACATTCGTTCTGATGTCCACACCGAGCCTGGTGGATGAGTGGATAACGGACGCGGGCTAGAGTCCATGTCCGGTCAACGAGGTATCGCTTTCCCACAGTTTACCAAAATCACTCCTGACGGTTTAAGAAAAATGCTTTATGTATATATCAGTCCAAACGGATGAACAACCTATAGTCTTTCGTTTCGATACAGTTTTGGACTTTGCTGGCCTGGTGTTGTTACCTAAAAGTCCGTTAGGCAAACAAGTCTGGAAAGATTAAGATATGGTCCTATCACCTGGTCACAAGGGCCTGGAGTTCGAGAGTCCCATGGACGGCTCCGATTTCTAGGTCGTAATTTAAAACAATGTACTCCGGAAGTTAAATCGATTGCATATAACTCACTAGTGCATCCTCACTTGGAATATTTTTGTTCTGTATGGGGTCCCCATCAAAAGGGGTTAATGGAGGCATTAGAGAGGGTCCAGAGAAGGGCTGCTCGATTCGTAACTTGTATATATAGCTGGAGGGAAAGCGTAAGTGCGATGTTGAAGGAGTTAGGTTGGGAAGACCTGGAACACCGAAGGCGTTGCTCTCGACGGAAGCTAATTGAAAAATTCATGACTGACATATTACAGAATGACAGCAAAGACATATTGCTACCAGCAACAATCGTATCTCGAAATGACCGTGAAAATAAGAGAAATCAGGGCCAGAACCGATTCTTTTCTGTATTCATTTTTTCCACTAGCGATTAGGGAATGGAATAGAAAGGATTTACCGGGCGAGTAAACTTAAAATCAGACAGGAGTAGCTTTCGATAAAGCTCTCCGGCCATCCTGATCTGGGTTTTCCATGGTTTTCCCGGATCACTCCACGCGAAGAGTCAGCTTATTAGATACACAAATAAAAACAAAAGGTTAATTATGAATATAAGGTGGGGAAAGAATTGCTTGCTGAAGACTTGAAATTGAAATATCTTGGCATTAAATTTGATAACAAGCTTAACTGGGCAGGACACACTGGACAGGTGGTAGGAAAAGGTTTTAAAATTCTGCACTTGTTGGAGAGAGTGATGAGGGGATGTACGAGAGAAGTGAGGGAGTTGGGCTACAAAACTATGGTTAGGCCATTGCTCGAATATGGTAGTGTAGTATGGGACCCACATATTACGTATCAAATATAGGAGTCGGAGAGGGTGCAAAAAAGGGCTGCCAGATTTGTTTCTGGAAATTAACGCAGAATGCAATCAGTGACGGATATGATATAGGAGCTGGAATGGGATTCATTGCAAGACAGGAGGAGGATGAGGAGGGTCATGGGAGTGTACAGGGCATATACTTGCGATGAGGCATGGAAAGATATTGGAGTATGTATGAAAAGTAGTGCATGGAAAGGAAAAAATGACCAGGACCACAAGCTGGCACTTGATTTCAGGCACAAGGGTGTGGGGAGATTCTCGTTTTTAGGTAAGAGTGTCAGGGATTGGAATGAGTTACCAAGAGAAATGATGAGTAATTTACCAAAAACGTTGAAAGAATTTAAAGATAAAATTTGTAGAGGGCAAATGTAGGTGGGTGCAGGATAGGGGGAAGATGGGGATGTAGGGAAATTGCCACCGAAGCCTGTGCTCCATTGCAATTAAATTAAATTAAAATCAGCTACATAAAACAGCAAGCTGCTCATAGGAACACTCATTATGGTGAGCTGATTGTGTTGCAAAACATTTTGAGATTGGGAAGTAAAGAATTGGCTGCACTTCTTCTGTATTCTGTAACCTTGTCTAGAAGTACTGACTGACTACAGAAGTGTTGCTTATACCTATTCGGCTCGTCGTCTTCTTTTTATTTTCATCTTTTTTCTTAGTATGCTATTGCTGGTCAAAACTGAATCAAACTGATTAAACCAAATGGTTAAAACCGCAAACGAAAATTCTAGTGCTCTTCGTTTCTGTGACTTGACTATGACGGGTAATTGTTTATTAGATGGTTTTGTGTGTATTACAGCTTCGCTCCTTTAACTGACAAAGCCGGTATTACAGAAAATGATAGTCCACATCAATAAGATAGAAGTTTCAAGAAGAGAATAAAATGGTAAACAATTATTCAAATTTACTTGGGTATCTGTGACGTTGATATACATACTTTGCTTAGTCACAGTATTCCTGCATGTAATGGCTTCATAGACGAAATTAAAAACCCAACGTAATCGGATGCCGTAATTTTGTAGGAAGAAACTTTCCTTTTGCTGCTTTTCTCGTTAGTTCGCTATATAGTAGTGCGGTTTGTTGTTCTCGACCCCGTTGTTTCCATTCTGGACCGTAGCAGTGAGGTTTCCTCTGTTGTGTTGGTACCTCGCATTGTAAAGCTATCTATTGTCCCGCTCTCACAACAGAAGTCCGAGTACAGATCCTTCGTTTTATATGCATGGTCTACAGCAATTTGAATCGCTACAGGTGATATTGTTTCTTAAACGTGCGGTGTCTGCCCTAAGTCAATTTTCGTGCTCCACAATATCCTTTTTGAGAGAAATGATACAGAGATAATGGGCAATTTTCTTATCGCCATGCGTGTAATATCATACATGTGTTACGTATAGATAGGTGGGATGCAATTACTAATAATGCATTTTTTTTAATGCTGGTAGACGTGTCGCAGTAAGGAACATCTAGATTCAACTCGTTCTGTGAAGTAGTTTTGTTGATACTCCATGCGAACGCCGGGACGGTTCCTTCAAAACCGCAAAGCTGAATCCCTTCCCTTCCCTTCGCTTTCCTTGCTCGCATTCCGTTCCAGTCTAATGGCGCCAACGTCAACCAGGAGAAAAGACCTAAAAAAATCATCACAGCTTAAATTTTTTTTTTTTTTCATTAGCCTCTGCATTAAGCCTATCTTTTGACATGATTTTTAATTTGGCTGAAACAGTCGTCGTGGGTTTAGTTCCAGTCTTCTCCGTTATTATTCCCGCAACCTTGATTATTTTATGCACGTCTGCTGTACCCTTGCCCTCTGATCTCACCTCAATAAAACTAGTTTCGCAAGACAATAAGGCGGCAGACGGAAGTTGAAGGTTACACGGTCTGCACGTAACACATCTTGGTATAAGCTGCTTGTCATAAAGCGCCATAGGCAGGTACGAAGAGCGTGAAATCAAGTCACTGGCTGGTCGTTTTGTATAGTTATTCGAAATTTTTTCGTGTCAGAGTGGTTACTCTGTTTGCAGACTGAGGTCACCACGTGGCGTCCTATAGTTTACACCAAACTTGAAAGCCAGGAAAGGAGGGATATTTCAAATTTAATGCGCAGATGTTGTGGAGCGGATCATTCAGTCGCGATGCGAGTGAAATTTCCTGTAATTCAAGACTTGAAGAATAATACGTGTTTTGATTCCCAACGCAGGTGTTGGAAATTACGTCTGAAGGCGTATCGGATAGTATATGATTGCTGAAGATTAGACGTGTAGAAAACAGTAACTGAGTAACGAGTACATTGCCTGACTTGAAGAACCGAAACGTTACTCACAAATTAATTTCGTTATTTGCATTCGTCGTATAGGGAGCGTGCATAAACCACGTAGCTCCATGTTGGCCTCCTGTGAACCTCCCCTCCCCCCACGTAGCCATACGTAGCTTTTGCCTCTACCCCCCCCCCCCCCCCCCCACGTAGCACGTAGCTTTTTGCCCTTTTGATTCCAGAAGACATTTTGTACTGTTTTCTCTTGTCAGACGATTGTAAATTACATACGGAGATAATTAACTGAGGGAAATAAATATTCACATGCTGTTGTGAGTTCTGTTCCTCATTTTAACTGTGAAAAATATTATGAAAGGAAAGCTACGTGGCCTGGCTCGGAACCCCCCCTCCCCCCACGTAGCCCAGCGTAGCTTTCCAGCCAACCCCTCCCCCCCCTTGACCGAGCCACGTAGTTTGTGCACGCTCCCATAGATGTCAGCGATTCGATAAGCGAAGGAATAAGACGCATTATGCGGGACCTGGAACGGTTTCCCCAGCGATTGAATGAACAGGGGTTTGTTTTGAAGTTAGTTGATTCAACTGCGGTGTGATTGTGATATTAGTTATTATTCTTACGTATAATAATATTCAGTGCAGTGAATCAAATGTACATTCAGTTGGTTTCCGTAAGATTAATCTGCTAATTGATTCACTTTAAGTTTTATCCAAACAATTTACTTTACTGAATGAACAGTTTTCTTAAACTTTACAAAGTTGTTCCCAAGTAACAAAGTCATCCGTACGCGACATGATTTGATGCGATGTTTCATGCTAGTGCTCCATTGTGTCAACAGTAATCAATAACGTGACAACGCCATAGTAACGAGTGCTGATTGGGTTAGCAACGAATTCATATGGGCACACAATTTCACGTTACTTTTAGAGCTCTATCGAAGATAGAAGGTCTTATACAAAGACGTAAACCGGAAATAAATTATAGTGAAGTTTATGGAATTTAGACACTGCATCACAGTTCAGTTTTCCATAGGGCTAACCGTTTTTGTATAGGACGTCAAAGCTCTTATGATGATCCAGAGCCACGAAGCCAAAGAATATGAAATGAGAGGCGAAGTGTGAAACTTGAGCTGGACTTTGTTCATGGAGATCAGCGAGTGACGTAGAAAAAAAATTCAGCAATTTCAGGAAATTCGATATCATCTGTATTCTATATTTGCAAGAAATATATAATTACAGGAGGATTGATCCCACATTGTGACTGATTTGCTGTGTCGGCACGAGTGGGAAGTGCTACCTCAGCCATTATACAGTGGCAACACGAGTGTGCCAGACCACGAATTCTTCGCGAAGTTAAGGGATCGAAGGTTGGACTCAATCTTTTCAAACTGGTTGAGCTACCTGCAGAGGTTACACATTCGAAAGACGAATAGTTGTGATGTCATCACTTATTACAGCAGATCATCCAAGACATTGAAAGCCTGTTATTCTGTATATATTAAATATACTGCAATGAGCTTTTAATTAATATGAAAATACATTCAATAAACAATATGAATTATTTATGAAAAACTCCCCTTACTTAGCAACACATCGTGACCGTGGTCCGTAAGCTTGAGTGACTGCTTGGCAACGATACTTGGTTCGAGTTCCAGTAACAGAAGAAATTTTCAGTCTTATGTTGTTGGAAAGTGGAGTAGGAGAGGTTTTGATGTAGAAGTGCTGATCAATAAATTGTGTATCGAAGTCATAGATTAAATAGAAAAACGTTCTGTAGTCCGTATGTAGTGAGGGCATACTTAATCTTTTCATGGTAATTCCTCCGTCTCGTGTGGACGGTGAAGGCACGTTGGTGAGATTCGGTAGATCAGACTTGAATTGGTGGGCGTCGCATTTCGGTATCTTACCTCTTTCATCCTATTACACAATTAAAAAAAAAAAAAAAACACCGAACTTGGTGTGTGAGCGGTAAGTCGATGGATTCGGGGGGACATGGTTTCGAATACCGGTCCGCCATCCAGATTTTGGTTTTCCATGGTTTTCCGAAATCACTACCAGCAAATGTCGAGATGGTTCCTTCAAAAAGAATAGCCGAATTCCTTCCCGTTCCTCGCCCTCCCCCCTCAGTGCTTTCCCGCATATGACTCGACGAGGCGTAAATTCATAAGCAAAAAAAAAAAACATACAGTGCACCTCACTCAACACATTACCCTACAATCGGCATACTTGTACACAATAACAGCATTAGTCAACGAGGAAGCGCCCCGGGGATTACTATGGAGGAAAAACACCCTCCACAGTTACCCTCAAAAGGATCGCCGGTTCGTGTTCGGCCTCGAACGCGGGTTGTTATGATTGTTATGTTCATCTTGTGTTGTACGGCGACCCACAATTACATGAGCATAATATGATACAGTAGTTGCAATGTAAGCAATTTGAACTAGCAAAATGGTCGCACAGACCGAAAGCCATTTTCTAATATTAAAAAAATAAAAAAAAGGCTATCGCTCTCGCAACAGTCACTATGGATTAGGGAGACATCAGCTACCTGTTTGCACAGGTAAGGGGCCGTCAATTAATTACGTGAGGTGAAATTGGGTGGGGGTCCGGCAAAATTTCACGAAACCTCACGAAAGGGGGGGGGGGGAGTCAACGGAAATCTCAAGCGAAGTTTTGATATTCTTGGAGGACTGTAGAGTTAAAAAAAAAAGTCTGCAAATGACGCGAAAGGGGTGGGGTGGGGGATTTTTCGTCGAAAAAGGGGGGGGGGTATAGCCGCCCTTGGAAGCATGAGACCTAAAAATAAAGTATCATAAAGTTAAGGGTGATTAGCAGGGGGGAGGGGTCTCCGTCAAAATCTCTCGTCATTTTAGAGGGGGGGGGGGAGGTCGGACCAGATCTCGCGAAGTATCACCAGAGGGGAGTGGGGGGTCCGGAAAAGCACCTCACGTAATTAATAATTCTCCCTAACTAGTGTGCAACGAAAAGGAGGGAGGGGGGGGGGGCGGAGCTCCGCACCATAGTTAAAATTAAATTTGTTTGGATCTGTATCGCTTATCTTAAAGACCGAATGTTTGTGTCGCCATCTATATGCAAAAAGTTTAATTTGTGTTCTGTTTGATAAGTGTATTTTTGTTTGAGAAATGTGTAGTTTGAGGCGGATATTGGGGCGGGCCCAGCAATCGTTTTAGGTAACTGTAGGAAACCGCCTGAAAATCGCAGTCAGTGTGGCCGGTACACAGGGTCCCACCGAGCGTGGTGGGCGAATGGTTAGCGCCCTGGCTTCGTATTCGGCAGGACGCCGGATCGAATCCCCGTCTGGGCATACAGATTTGGGTTTTCCACGGTTTCCAAAAATCACTCCAGGGGAATGCCGGGATGCTTCCTTCAAAAGGCCGTGATGGAATTCCTCCCCGTTCCATGTCCCTAGTCCTTTGCCACCTCTAATGACCTCGACGTAGACGAGGCGTAAAGCTGTAACTAAAACGCGGTGTTCAGGCCTGTAGCCTCGTCCTTGTGTACCCCAGTGAGGCCCGCAGCTACCCTGGCGGGTCCGTTTTACTTTTGTACACAACAATATTTTATCGTACGCTTAATATTGGTACAATAAACTTAATATTATCTAATTGCAATCTATTACGTTTCATATACCTCTATACGAGCTGTCAGCTGTTGCGCCGGTTGGCTGCGTGGTCCCAGTCGTATGAATTAGGTTCTAATATACTCCCTCACGGTCTGGGTCACCGCTGCGATCTTGCGCTTTCCGCACCAAGTCCGCACAAACACTACGCATGAGGAAGTTCAACTGGTTTGCGTATATCCTAAACTTAAACAAGATTTTTACTTAGCTTTCTCGCCTTTACCGTGTACAGAGAAATAGCGCATTATCTCCGAGTTGCGTCTACCGCGCAGCCCGCCCCGTGGTCTACTAATGGGTCTGTCCGCGGGCGCGCAACAGTGTCTTTCAGCTTGCATAACCGGTTTGACGCTCGGCCTTCGCACCCGACCCTAGTTTTATGTCGGATGGACAGCTCTACTTTTTTCGGTGGTGTATCAACACGACGTTGGCACATGCTTCCTAGAAACTGCAGGAGCAGTCATGTTGATGACGTATGTCATGCATCAAGGAAAGTACTCAAGCGGAGTGGAGTCGCATGGGGCGTCATACGATAAGTGTGAGAAACGGGGGAAATCCACTGGCAAAGGGCAGTTTGTTACGGCCCGGCGTCTGAGGACGAACATCTCGGAAACGGCGAGCCTGTACGACTGCTACTATAGGGAGCACCTATGGAAAGTCATAATGGGACGGTGAAACCACGAGTTAGCGACAAGGTGACGAACGTTCACGCGTCATCACAGAACTTGGACGTCGGAGAGGCTCGTTAAAGCAGGATAGCGGGCGATCTGGGGCACAGTAGAATACTGGTGCAGACGAAAGGGTTTCAAGGCACACTGTTCAGCGCACATTGTTGAACATGGGGCTCTGCAGCAGTCGGCGCCTACTTATTTATTACCTTGTTGATCCAACATAATCTTCAGTTACGACTGCACGAAATCATCGAGATTGGACCGTGGATCCATGAAAACGTGTCTTGCAACACCAGGTCGTTTCGTATACGGCGTCTTCCAAGCGAACATATACCGTGCCAGGACGCAGGCCGGTTGGGACTATATTGTACTGGAGGGAGGAGCACTAGTCTGGGCTTCCATGGGACCTGTGGTAGTGACGTAACATTGATGTGTCAGGTCACACAAAACAAGGCGCTGCTGGGCCTACGTGCACGCCATATTATGGCAATAGTTATAACTAAGCCCCGCATTGTTAGCTGCGAACCTATTTTGTTCTCACCCCAATATTCTCGAAATTTTAAATTTTTTCCGTATTTTTCGTACACAAATAATATTTGTATATTTAATAGAATCTAAAAGATCCTAATTTCTATGTTATGACCTAAAGCGGCCAGTCAATCCCATCAGTACCCCTGCCTCACGAACCAGTAGTGAGACGTTGTGGCACCTGGCTCTCAGCTTCAATATATTGTGCAGAAAACGATGAGAGCATTATTGAAGTCGTTGATGCACTAGTTGCTATAATAAATGCAAATAATGCGCACTAGCGTTACAGGAGTTGACCTGTATAAAGACTAATTTTTACAAACTAGAATTTTCAATCGAGAAGTTGGAAGAAGCCACTCTTCTGATGGCGGAAGCGCTTTAAATCATCCAAGAAGGGCTCCTGGCCCAATAGGAGTGTCTGTAGCCAAGAAGCTGGAGGCTGTTTTAGTGCGCAGTCCACATTTCAAGAGGACGGAACCATTAGGCCGTGTTCTCTCTGCACCAACGGAAGAAGAAATCCTAAGGAAATCGTTGATATGGACGTCGCACCGGTTACTTCATGTGACGTGGAGCTTGGTTTTTCCACGTTCAAGGGAATTTCAACGAAAGAGAGAAGAGAGATTACTGCTGAAAATCTGTCAAAATGTTTCATTGTTCAGTGCCATATTAGAAGTTTTAAAAGAGTGCTTTACAGTTCACAATAAACACACAATATTATGAACATACGTATAATAGTGGATTATGTCACGTGTTTTACGTGAACGAGCAATGTAATGTCAGAAGTTTTAAGGAATGCTTGACATCGTATTATAAAGTCACAATGGTTTTGACACAATGGCAGTATGTATTTCGTGTTTTAAATTTTATTTCCCTTTAAATTGCGTAAATTCCTAAATCAGACCTATAAAAGCCTAAAACATAAATCGAATAAACATAAATTTAGTTTTTTAGATCCTAAAAATCTGGAGCTTAGTTATAACTTATTATGGTTAGTACACTGTTCTACATATCCTCTGATTTTTTTTATTTCTTTTTAGTTGTTCAGAGCATTCCTTCACAGATGATAGTGTATAAATGTTAACAGCTTCTAGTTCGAAAGGTTTTACGCAAAAAGCAACTGTTCCATCGTTTAGAGGACAAAAAATAAAAAAGAGAGGGAGAGAGATTAAAATTGCTTTAATTACAGGTATTTGTGGAACCATTTTGCTAACCCGTTTTGCAGCATATATCTCTACAACTAATCATCCATTTAAATCTCATTCTATAAAATAACAGAAGAACCTATAATTGATGCAGGTGAATCTCGTACTATACAGAACGCTACTGAGAAAATCCCAATATTGATGGATATTATGAAATAGGTCAAAAAATTTCATGTAAATGTACGACATGTTCTGAAATATCTAGTAGACAAAGCCATAAGTGTGTGTTTCCAATGAGAACACTCAAATACACCACCGTTCCTTTAATTGCATTTGATTGCTTCCGTGTGAACCTGTATTGTGGTTCTGTGAATACGTCTTTGTTTCCTTGTCTGCCCAATAAGGTCTGTTATGTGAGCGTAACTACTTGAGTTCCGTACAGCTCATTCTTAACCCGTCCCCATAAACAAAGCTATAATGGGAATCAGCTCAGGAGACCGCGGTGGTAAACATGACCACCACTTCCATTAGGCTGCCATGGTCCCGTCCTTTTAATTATTTCACAAAGGCAAAGGAAATTCCCATCATAGGAGTCGTACGACATGTGCATATTCTGCATTCGTGAAAATGTGTCGTATTTTTCACTTTCACACATTCACAGACGGGACACGTCTATGCGTCGCAGCAAGCAGATGACAACTGACAATCAAGACGTAGTGTTGCCAACCGTTAAACTTGCTGCCCACTAGATTCAACTGCTAAAACCACCAGAAAACCACTAACAAAAAGCGGTGCTACTCTCATAACCACTAAATACTCCACTAAGCAAATATTTTATTACGAAAGAAAATAATAGGTATATTATAAATGAATGTAATCTTTCTCGGCGTTGTTTATTTATAAACGTTTCTCGGGCAACAAACCGAGTGATGTTGTTATTAATGCACAATATTTCGGCGACTTTATTCTCCGTCGCCATCTTCAGGTGCAGTTGCAAGTCTTGAAGTCTGCCTTGAAGTCAGCCTTGAGCGTGTTATTTGTAAACTGGCATGGCAACGACAGATGTTGTTATGTTGCCTAGCAGCATCTCAGATGTCATTAGACGCCCGCGGAACACAAAAAGCAGAGCGTTGGTGATGAGCAGCCTCAATTCTGGAATCCACAATCCCTGTTTACCAAATCAGACGCGAGGCGAATTTCAAATGCATCTTTAATGACGCTGTCCCAGAAGCCTCTCGCATGTGTCAACACCTTAGTCGCTTCGAAATCGAAACCATGTCCTTCTGTCAAACTATTTTCCGCCACTGCTGATTTATCTTTTTGCCCCAGGCGAACATGTCGGGCGTGTTCCAAACAACGTTGTTGTACGCACCGTATGGTCTGGCCGATGTATTTCTTTCCACATTCACACGGGATGCAGTAAACTCCGGGTGTACGCAGGGCAAGGTCATCTTTTGGAGAGCGCAAAATGTTTCTCAATTTTGGTGGTGGCAGAAAAATGGTCTTAATGCCATTTCTTGCCAGGACTCTTCCGACCCTAGATGTTGTGGCGCCAGAGTACGGCAAGAAGGCTAATTTATCGTGTGGACCATTATCGTGTTTATTAGGCCTACGATTCATTTCCCGGAATGCCAACTGTATCTGATGTTCGTTGTATCCATTCTTCCTGAAGGTATCACGGAGATGTTTTAACTCACTAGGAAGGCTGCCTTTATCACATATTGCCCGCGCTCTGTGGACAAGAGTAGTTAGTACTGTATTGCGCTGTGCAGGGTGATGATAACTGTGCGCGTTTAGGTAAAGGTCTGTATGCGTTGGCTTCCTATACACCGTGTGTCCCAAAGTTCCATCAGATTTCTTTATAATCAGAATGTCCAAAAAGGGGCAAGCGGCCTTCCTTTTCAACCTCCATCGTGAATTGGATGTTTTTGTTGACACTGTTCTGATTATAAAGAAATCTGATGGAACTTTGGGACACACGGTGTATAGGAAGCCAACGCATACAGACCTTTACCTAAACGCGCACAGTTATCATCACCCTGCACAGCGCAATACAGTACTAACTACTCTTGTCCACAGAGCGCGGGCAATATGTGATAAAGACAGCCTTCCTAGTGAGTTAAAACATCTCCGTGATACCTTCAGGAAGAATGGATACAACGAACATCAGATACAGTTGGCATTCCGGGAAATGAATCGTAGGCCTAATAAACACGATAATGGTCCACACGATAAATTAGCCTTCTTGCCGTACTCTGGCGCCACAACATCTAGGGTCGGAAGAGTCCTGGCAAGAAATGGCATTAAGACCATTTTTCTGCCACCACCAAAATTGAGAAACATTTTGCGCTCTCCAAAAGATGACCTTGCCCTGCGTACACCCGGAGTTTACTGCATCCCGTGTGAATGTGGAAAGAAATACATCGGCCAGACCATACGGTGCGTACAACAACGTTGTTTGGAACACGCCCGACATGTTCGCCTGGGGCAAAAAGATAAATCAGCAGTGGCGGAAAATAGTTTGACAGAAGGACATGGTTTCGATTTCGAAGCGACTAAGGTGTTGACACATGCGAGAGGCTTCTGGGACAGCGTCATTAAAGATGCATTTGAAATTCGCCTCGCGTCTGATTTGGTAAACAGGGATTGTGGATTCCAGAATTGAGGCTGCTCATCACCAACGCTCTGCTTTTTGTGTTCCGCGGGCGTCTAATGACATCTGAGATGCTGCTAGGCAACATAACAACATCTGTCGTTGCCATGCCAGTTTACAAATAACACGCTCAAGGCTGACTTCAAGGCAGACTTCAAGACTTGCAACTGCACCTGAAGATGGCGACGGAGAATAAAGTCGCCGAAATATTGTGCATTAATAACAACATCACTCGGTTTGTTGCCCGAGAAACGTTTATAAATAGGTATATTGTTAAAACAGTTACCTTTATTATTACATAATACACATTAAATTTGTGTATAATTGATCAGTACATCAACATGCAAGTAGTAATTCAATGAATAATCAACAAATTATTCAATCAACTGCTATTCTATATTAACTCACCTTCTTCAGATGATGTTTTAAGAGCGGCATGACTATAAAGCCCACCCTTACCCGACTCAAGCCCACCCCCCCAAAAGAAATCCACTCAAGCCTCCCCAAACCAAAATCCGCTCAAGTCCCCCCCAAACCAAAATCCTGGATCCGACACTTTTAAGAGGTATTTCAAAGTCATTGATCGAGTAAGGGATAGTTGAAAATATTTATCTATTCAAACGTTACTATTAATAATTTTCATCCATTAATTTTATTGGTTGAAAATAATAAATATTTTCTTCACAAACACCATGTTTAGTAGAACTTGAATGGTTTAATCATGTGTAAAGTTTAATACCACGAAGTCAGTGTTCATTTTTTACTATAAACAATAAATCAGTGGTCATGAAATTACGGATCAGTGATCATGTTTTAATAAATGAACATTATTAATTAAAATAAACGAAGAAAGCGATTAAATATTCTTAAAAACCTTAATCGATTATAATTAATTCAATCAGCTGTTATTGAAACCTTTAACGTGAAATGAATTAAAATCTCAATCAACTTTAATGTTTCCTACGCAGTAAAAGTAAATACTACTGAAATAAGGTATAAATATACTTCGAAAAGTGTAAGTGGCTTAGTTTTTGATTTTTTATTAATTGAAACTGAATCCTACTGAACGACTAGAAAAAAAACCACTAACCACTAAAAGCAATATTTCTCCACTAAAAGGGGTCTCGAAACCAGCAATTTTAGTGGAAAATCCAGTAAGTCGGCATCATTAATCAAGAGGAACAGCATGGTGAAAGGGAAGTAGAAGTACTGAGAGCGCATCTTCATCAACTTCTAACATCCCTGAAATGGCTCTATGAAACCTTCTCGTGTCATATATGTTCTTCTGCATGTGACAACACTTTTGTATATTATTACCTGAGGATTTCTCAACATACGCTATGTACAACATTGCTGACCAACGCACTCACCTTCGGCTTTCTGTTCGGGGCTGCCTCTGCCGTATACTGCTGTCTCTTGCATGAGAACTGCGATCTATATACGCTTCACTTCGTGGAGGCCACTTCTCCGAAATGGCGTAGCAGTTCGTTTTCCCCGTTTTAATTAGTTTAATATTTGCCAAATTAGAGTAGTTAGAGATGTGACATTGTGACCTTAGCTTCCTTTAGCATGCCGTACTGTACACGCAACGAAAGACTTTTTTTTTTTATGCTCTGTCAAACGTCAAGGTTTTTGCTGAAAAGAAGCTGATAACTAGGATTCGAATCTTTAGTACAAGTCATATTTTTTCCCTGCCTTCTTTTTGAACTGTAATGCTGTATTAAACACTGATTGATCGTTTCTGATTGTATTTAAATGTATTGAATATAGCATATAAATGCATATTTAGGCCATTTTCCTAGTTTTGCTCATATTTATGGTTATATAGTCATATTTTGAGGAAAAATCCGGTAGTTTTTTTAATAGTACCAGGAATTCATCAGATATAGATGAGAAGAAATTAAAATAATTATTCTCAGAACTGTACTCCTATTATATATTCTAGGAAAAACCAGCCTAATTGTCACTGAACTAAAGTTATTGATTATTGTCACCCTCCAAACGAATGTTCCGCCCCCCTTTTAATCTCGACAACGCAGCAGCAGCAGCATGCCTGTGTCGATCCTCGTTCATTAATGACTCAATGGAAAACTTTTGAAAATAATCCTCAATCAGCATTAAATCTGCAGTGGATCAACGAGTATCGACATGCCAAAAACAAAATTTTCTGAAAGTGCGAAGTTACGGAGTTACGCAAGGGAATTTGTAGAGGAGTATTTTAGTGTAGCTGAAACTTTTCCATAAATTATGTCAAATTGAAGTGACTTCAACAAAATGGTTTAAATTTAATTTCCCAATGGTGCCGAGAGTGCACGGAAGCAAATTATGCTGTCTACATAAGGCAACACAACTAAATAAAATAAATGATATATAATTGAGCATGTTTGATGCATAGTAAATTTAAATGTTAGGTCATGTTTTGTAATTTTTAGGTCATATTTGCCTGCATATTGCTCCATTGTTTTGGTCTTAAAGATCCGAACTCTACTTACTACAATGCATGTCATTCAGACAACGAAGGTGCTACATTTTAATTAAAATTTTTTGGCCAGGATTCATACCCTGTTTGGCCAGTAATATCAGTAATTACATAAATACAATGTACTTAATTGGAACTATTTCTGAAAATTCCCCGTTTGTTAGTCATCTGGAAACTATGATCGTTTTATCAGTACGTTCGTGTCGTTTCGTAGTTTATCACATCTAGTAGCATTTTATCTATTGTTTGGATGTTCGCTGACGTTGCTTCTCTGTTCTGTTTCAGGTAAGGAGACGTGGCTGATTTGCTGTTTCGTAAGCAGGGCAACCAGTGAGTGCGGCAGAATTGCTAAACAGTCGACGTACCGGCGAATAGTTCGCGCAATGTCGTGGGCTACACCCCATTCTGAAGGAAAGGTCTTATAACTTGTAATACCCCTATTCACATAAATGTTTGTAATAAACATAAAATCAATTTCTCTGAATATTAATTTTATTAACAATAAAAAGGATGTAAGACTGGAGGTTTTCTCGGCGTTTAAAATGAATAAAATTTTTCTCGGGTAACTAGCAGAGTTAGTTTCGGCGGTCACAAATTCTGCTGCCACTGTTAAGTGACTTGGCGGCAGTGTTTGTGACCGCCGAACGTCATGTTTCATCGGTAGACTAACTCGGCCAGTTACCCCACAAAATTTTATTCAACAAAAAGGATATTTTGTAACGAAAGACAAATATGACAATTATTATACCCTCGTGAAAAAATAAAAAAAATAATTTTAGCCTTATTAACCTTTGAAAGCAATGTCTGAGGGTCTTCCAATACAGTTTGTTTATTTACGCACATGTTGCCATAAATCATCATCGTATTAGTGTTAATTTACGTAGACCAAACGAAACATGAGATTATGTTAAACTATCGAACGCATATAATACACTTAATATAATAAATTCTGGTGTACACCAATTTTCATTCATTGAAATCCGGCTAGCTAAATAAAACAATCACCCAGCATTAGTTGTTTCACATGAACAATGAGATATAATCAGATCCTTCGGGCGCTTGCAGATTCCCAAAGACAGACAGTTCGCGTTACTGTTGTTTGAATCACAAGTGTGATCATTTGGATCACTCATTTAGTATGTTCGAGATTTTTCGCCTGTGATATATGGAATAATTATAACTCCAACAGGGAAACATCCGGTGACTGTACATTAAAAATTTTCTCTCGTAAAATATCGATCGCTCGCCAAACATAGAATATTTCAAGCAACCAATCATGGCGTTTTCCTATTTCAAAAACCTTTTTATTGGCACCTCTATTTCTCTTCTGGTCCCTCCACGTGGTATTCGCTGAGAATTACTCGGAATTCGAATGAATAATTCCAGTTGGCTCTCTCCACTTCCAGGGATTGCATTTTCAAACTAATTTCTCCGTAGCGCTAAGTCGCACTTGACCCTTGGAATTCTGTTTCGGCGAACTTTTGGAGTGGACTCCATACAGTCTCCGCAGCTCACCCCACTACTGCTGGTCTGCTAATTAAGAATACACCACCTGCAAGAGGACTTGGGTGGTCAGCAGATATTTTCCGTTAGTCCGGCATTACACTGTAAAAGATCTTTGTCAAAGATCTTTGTCAAAGATCTTTGATAAAAGATATTTTATATTTTTTTTTTTACTGTGTTATAGGACAAATTTTATAAATTATTTCTTTTATAAAGTGTATTACGTTGGCATTATATTTTATAAAAGATTTCAAAGTAAATAAAGGAAATGGCGCAAGCAAAGTTACCGAAGTTTGTTAGGACTCCCGAATCCATGAAAATCTTTATTTCTGACTATAAAAAGAAGAAAATGTTGTACATTCACAAATATATAGACAATAGGAATAAAACGGCGGTCACTTACGCAAAGATTGCGAAGTTAATTAGTTCTATGAAAGAATGCTGTTCTGTCAATGACCTGAAAAAGAAAATTAATGGAATAAGAAGCTAGTACTCGACAGGTTACTGGAATAATAGCTGAGCAATACAGATGCCATACTGCAGAATGGTTTACATCCGCCACCAGCACTTGAGTATAACCCATTGCACATACACCGTAAAAATAGACGCCCAATAGTAGACTATATATCGTAAAGTTCGGGGGTAATAATTCTGATTTAGAAATTTTTGAAAATATTTCGGTAAGAATTTAATGGACTTAAGCTGCAACTTCGACAATAATTTTGCAGCTCTTTCACTAAACTTAACGTTTACTTCTCTTTTTTCTTCAATAAAACACATTGTGACAGCTGCACCTACTGCGGCTGCACAAGCATACAGGTTTACTTCATTCATTTCAGAGAACTAGGAAGAAAAATTTTATGTAGTGCAATGGGACTGATAAAATACCATACAATATCTTTTATAAAACAAGTATGAAAAATATTTTATAAAAGACCTTTGACAAAGATCCTTTACAGTGTAATGCCGGCCTTGCATACAGGCTTTGCTTGCCCGTTGCGTATGTTGGGAGGCTCTTATCACGGAATGGTTGTAGAATATTCCAGTTATGCAGTTGTAATAGTTACCTTTACCGTACTTATATTCATTAAAATAATTATTATAACTGTGGTTATGCACTTACAACTATTGCCCCTTCCGTAAAAGTCTTTTTTAAATGCCTATTGCAACTGTGGGCCACCACAAATATTACGCCTGGGAACAAATGGGCTTCTTCGCTGAAATCGAGCGTGGTGGGTGAATGGTTGTCTCGCATTCGGGAGGACGTCGGTTCGAATCCCCTCCGGGCATCCAGATTTGGGTTTTCCATGGTTTCCTCAAATCACTCCAGGCGAATGCCGGGACGCTTCCTTCAAAAAGGCCAAGGCCGAATTCTTTCCAATTCCTTGTCCCCAGTCCCATCCCGCTTCTAATAACCACGACGTCGACGAGGCGTAAAGCCATAAATAAAATAAAAAAAATCTTCGTTCAGTATACCACTTCTGTCTTAATCTATAGCAAAGTAGTGCAGTACTATTATGATGTTATCGAAATTACTACATACTGTTTGATGTCGTAAATTAGTGAAACCCTTGGCAGCCCTGAAAACACTCACTTTCGGTCTCAATGGAATCTTGTCCATGGAAGTTAAAGTGATGTACCTGCAAGATGCGGATGCATACAACAAGCAGAAAGTGATCTCCATATAATCGTAACGCGAACCGTCTATTTGTGAACAGGTAAGCTATGAAGGATGCAATTAAACCTCATTTTCATGCAAAACTAAGTGGTTAAAAAAAGTTCACTGCTTCGGCCCCGGGTTCAAATCCCGTTGGGCGCAAGAATTTTTAAGAGTTGTGTTTGATCATATGAGCTATGCCAGGCCACGTTAAACTGTAGGTCCCAGAGGAAAGGAACTGGCCGTCCTACCTCTGACACAATGGCTCCTTCGGGAGGATCCAACCAACCTTGGGTAAAGCACTAAGTTAGCTTTTAAGTCATAATGGATTAATTTCTTTTATTCAGCTAGCCATATTTTAACAAATTTAAGTTTATGCGTACTGTAATTTATAAGTTTTAAATGCGTTCGGGGGTAATTTAATACAATTTTATTTTTCTTTCTGTCACGCAAAAACAAAAGTAGCAAGTTACTGCTGGTATTTGTAGGTTAACGCAATACTTCCCGAAACTTCAACAAGATGGGGATGATGATCATTATATTGTCTCCTTTACATGTTTGTTCTCTTTCATTGATTAATACTTTTTTCACTTAAAAAAACCTTCAGAAGCGCATCAGTATAGTAGTGGGAAAATTCATGTTCAGATGTACGGATTTTACTAACCAATCTATAATTTTGTTTGTAAAATCAACTGGAAATGGAGCTAATCGACATAAGTTTCGTTAACAGCCCCATCTTCTCCGTGAGATAGGCGAAAAGGAGATTAATAAGTTACATAAAGTTTCCTGAAATCTGAACAGAAGATAAATAAGAACATAGTGTCGAAACTTAGCAGCTATAAAATAATTCGACGGAAATGAAGAGATATCGTAAACGTGCAGATTTTTTTTAAAAGTATCACAGTTGTTATTGCTAACACGTGAATTATTTTTTTCTCAGTTAACAGTACGTTATGATATAATCCAGAAGCATCGAGATGTATACGGCACCAGTCAGCAGGGGTACTAATACTGAGCAGAAAAGTAAGCTGGCAGGAAATAAACGATCTAAATACTGATAAAATCACGATTTTTTTTTAATTTTTCGTAATAGACCACGAAATGCTTCAAGAAAACTGAAGAGTGCCTGACATTCAATAAGTCATAACTTGTGAGGTAATTCTTGGCTTCATTATTGTTATCATTATATTCGGTTCTGTTTCCACAACAAATCATTCCTCTCATAAATTTTGGTGCTATTTTGTAATTAATTAAAAGCTTTTACAGTGTATAAACAGCTTCTACTCATGTTTTCTCGGAGATACAGAGTAATCGGTGAGAAATATACGTTCCTCGGAGAGAACAGGAAACTGTTTATGAATTAATCAGAGTCTGGTATTAAGATATTATAAAATAAAAGTAAGTGGCTTAGATACTTGAAAATATTGAGGTGTGTTAAGGGATGATTAATTATTGTTAATATATCAACAAATTTTCGATCTAAATGGTTGATACCTTCATTTAAATAGCAAAAAAGTGAGATTACTGTAAATTGTAAGAATAGTGATACAGATGGTTCATTAGATCACGATTCACTATACACATGCTGATAAACGCCTTCGACACGAAATGACTGGCTATGATATTGAATAAATGGTGTGATTATAGACGATGCCGTACAGACGTAGTAAACGAGGCATCCCCTTCCCTCGTCATTTCTTTGTAATAAACCTACAATGCCCTGCCATTTACAGCCTGCCCATCAACTGGCGGTAACACAAAGGAAAGAGCGGAGCCATAAAAGCGGAATGGAGGCTCCTAAATAGCTCGGCCGTCATTTAGGATATTTCTATGGCGCGCCGGCCCTAAATAAGACAAGGGCTTAACCAACCGTAACACTGGAAAATGTGATCTGTGTATTGTTGATCTCAAAAATCAAATTTATAAAATTTGAGGAAACGGAGGTTTGTACCACTTCTCTTTGCAGAGAAAAACCTATTCTTACCTCCATCAACCAAGGTACAGCGGAATTTATATTTGAGGGAAGATATGGATTGATTAGAAGTGCAGACTGAAACAACGATTTATTACTAAATTTTTACAAATTAAAACCAGAAAGAGCCTAAATAATTAGAGGAAGTTTTAAAATACGATTTGGCAGGGAACAATTTTGAAGCGTAATCATTATTCACAGGATAAAGCTTTTTTTTTTTAAACTATGGCCTTTGCTCTTTGTGACCATTTAGCCAGCTCCAGCTTGTTTATGTAGCAACTACTGTATCAGGCTTTAATTATGATAATGTGGACACTACAGTGGGATAGCACAGATTAACACAACACTTATTAAAACCACCCATGCCCGAGACCGGACTCGAACCAGCGGCCCTTGCAATGCGAGGCCAGCGTGATAGCCCCTACACTGCGACAACGCGGTTGCTTTGAAAAGTTCGTGCTCCGGTCCCGAATTTAAATCCCCGTGTGGGTAGGAAAGTTGAGAGTTGTTTTTGTTCGTAAGAGTTCCGCCAGGACGTTCCGTGGTTCGTATTCCACGTTAAGAGGAACTGCCCTTGCTACCTCTGACACAGTGGCTTAGTATGCCTGCTTCGGGAGGATACAACCAACCTTGAGGTTTTGGACAAAATTAGTTTTTTCTTCAAGTAAAGACTCTTTCCTGTGTTCCAGAAGTTATCGAGAATGAACCGTACTGCGTATGTCGGTAAACAATGACAACAGAATCAATACATAGGTGACGCCAGGTGCGTAGAAAATAGAGAACTTTGATGAGTTAAAGTTTCAATCTGAACAGCCCTCGAATTTTGTTTGTGTCTTCCATTCGGGAGGACGCGGGCTGCATTTCCGGTTCGACAATCCAGGTTCCAGTTTTCTATGCCCCGAAATCACTCCAGGGCAATGGTGGTATGGTTCCTTCAAAAAGCCAGGGTCGAATTCCTTCAGGTTCCTTGCTCCAAGTCCTTTCCCGATTCTAATGACCTCTACCTAGATGGAGCGTAAAAGCCATAAGCATAAAAAGAACTTGTTAAAATAAACATATCCGGACTGAGACGGTTATAACGATATCTAACAGAAAATATGACTGTGCGATAAAAGTCATAAACGATGAAAGTCAGCTGGAGAATATGACACTGGTCGTCCTGATTGATATTTACTATTTCTCATCTCAAAGCTAAAAAAATATGGGCCTCGTAACCAGAATAATACAATGTACGTAAATAGTCTTGTAAGCGTTTTTCACTTTTTAAAGTATAGTCGGGTCAGAATTCGCGAGACCCCTCGCCTATCGATTATGCTTCGTTCTAGACACGAATGCCTCATAGGACAGCATAACTGGTAGGTGCTACACTAAATTCATGATATAATATAATAGACCTTCATTTCCCAGTGCTTTAACCCAAGACTAAAAAAAAAAATGTCTCCATTCTACATTTAAAATGACTACGACTATCATCTTTTTACTCATAATAAATATTGAAGTAACGATATCGATTGATTTTCAAGGAACGATACCGCTTTTCTTACTAGGTTGATAGTCGTCGCAGCGTTCTTAATAAACAGCTACACTTCACTAACAAATGCAATTATATGACGACTGCCGAAAAAATTCCCTAAAATAAAAATTTTATAACCGATAACAGAGCTAGTTTGAATCTACGAATTCACAATTTCTGGCGCAGCAGCATTAAAGAAATTATGTGTGACTAACACAAAGCTTAAGCGTAAGAAGGAAGGAGTTTTACGAAAATGTTGACTTAAACCACGAAATATAAAGTAATTATAGGCTACAGATTCTTCAATGGCGATTTTCACAACGTGGCTTTAGGCAAGGATATTCTTGTGAATCTAGTTAGTGGTCTATGTGGAAAATATTTCGGATGGACCGAGCGTTAAAGCTCTGACCTCTTATTTGGGAGGACGCGGGTTCAAATCCCCGTAAGGGCATACAGATTTGGGTTTCCATGATTTCCCCATATCACTCCAGGCGAATGCCGGGATGCTTCCTTCAAAATGCCATGGCCGAATTCCTTCCCGTTCCTTGTCTCAGATCCTTTCCCGCCACTAATTACCTCCAAGTCGACGAGGTGGAAAGCCATAAGCAAAAAACTTTCGGATGAGACGAACAACGGAGGTCAAATTCATAGAGTCGCTCTAGATCTTTCTAAGGTATTTGACGGAGTGAGCTATAAAATAGTATTAAATAGCGTAAAAACCATTGGAGTGAATGAAAAAGTTATTTGCTGGGCAGAACAATTCTTATAAGAAATAAAGGAAATAGGAAATGAAGTATCAACTGTCAAAAGGAGTAGAAGTGAAAATAGGAGTGCCACAGGATAGTGTATTAAGACCACAACTATTCATTATTATAATGAATGATTGGTTTAATTATTTATAGTCAGAAGTTAGGTTGTTTGCAGATGAGATAATGTTTTTTAATAGGATCAAAACAAGTGAAGACTATAAATGGCTGCAGGGTGACCCGGCTAGGATATCTTCTAACTGGCTAAATCAACATGGGATGAAGATAAATGCAAAGAAGAATCAGCTTATTAGTGGCGCAGATAAAAAAACAACCTAGAGGCTGTTTATGGTTACAGGGTAAGAAGAAATTGCGGGTTGAAGAGTTGGAATGTAAATACCTTAGCTTAACGTTTGATGATAAACCTAACTGGGCAGGTGGTGCCAAAGATTGCAAAATACTTCACTTATTAGAGAGACTGATTAGGGGAAGTACCAGAGAAGTAAGGGATTTTGGTTATATGACATTGGTCATACCATTGCTTCAATATGGTAGTGTAGTATAGATCTCACATTTCGGTTATCAAATACAGGAGATGCAGAGAGTGCAAGAAGGGATGACAGATTTATCTCCGGAAATTACTGAAGAACACAATTAGCAACTTGTATGATATAGGAGCTGCAATGGGATTCATTGGAAGATAGGAGGAGGGTGAAAAGAGTCATGGGAGTGTACAACGAGTGTAGGGAGCGTGAGAAGATATTGGGGGAAATTTAAGAGAGGAACGTGGAAACGAAAAGTTGACCATGATCACAAACTCGCATTCGATTTCAGGTATGAGGGTGTGGAGAAAGTTTTCTTTCGTAGGTGAGGGCGTTAGGGATTGGGACAAATTGATAAGGAAAGTGGCGAGTAATTAACCAAAAACACTGAAGCAATTTAAAATTAAAATTCGTAGAGGACTAAATTAGGCGAGTACAAGAAAGGGGGAAAAATAAGAGTATATGGAAATTACCACCAGAGCGTGCGCTCAATCACAATAATTAAGTAATAAATAAAACAAAACCAAAAAAAATGGATTCTCACCTCTACTCTTCAACATTATACTAGATAAAGTAATGACACAATGGAAAAAACAGCTGAAAGCAGAAAACTTGTGGGCACCCATAAAAATCGAAACAAAAGGACTGTACATACCATATCTGGCATTTGCTGACGACCTAGCAATCATCACAGACAAAGAATAAGTGACCATCAGGCAAATAGAAACAGGATTACAAATTTCATTTAAAAAAAAAAACAGAATTCATAGAGAACAAAATAGGATCGCAAAAACTAAGGACAAAATATGGTGAAATCGAAAGGGAAAACAGTTTAAATAACTAGGCGAAATAAAAGAACCAACAGGACTAGAAGGAAAGCACAGGAAGCAAGAGTAGCTACAGGAGATGAAGAAAGCAATGGGATTAGTACACAATATTTACAACAAAAAATGTATTTCAGACAACACCTATACAATACATTATAACACGATAATTAAGACAGCAGTTGCATACGCAAGAGAAACATTAACAATGAACACAATAAAAGCAACAGAACAAATCAAGAAAGAAAAATTGTCAGAATAATCCTGGGACCCAGAGTGAGTGAAGATGGACGGTACAGACTTCAGACTACAAAAACCACAGAGAAAATATCAAACATAGAATCAGACATGAAGAAAAAAAGGCTGAAATTTTATGGACATCTGAGTAGACTTCCGAAGGAAAGAATCTCAAGACAGATTTTAGAATACACACAAACAGTAAAAACAACAATATGGATGAAGGAGGTGGAGAAAGACCTGAAGTCTGCAGGCATTGCTAAGGGAGACGTCACAGACCGAGAGATTTTTAATAAGAAAGTAAATTCATGGGAAGTTATTTCAGAGAAAAAAAAGGAAAAATCTAAACGTGCCTGGACTGCTGAAGAAAAGAAAACCGTCAGTGAAAGAATGAACAAATATTGGTCCGACAAGAAGAACATCTCAAAAAGGAACTGAACGCATCCAGTCAGGATTGCTTATCGTTCTCCGTTATGGGGACATTCGAAAATAATAACAACTAGCTGATACCCGCGACTTCCTACGCGTGGATTAAGAATTTCTTTGCCAGAATTGAATATAGAAAGTTGTTTGTAAGGAAAGATTGGTCCCAAACAACACCGAGTCGGCATAATATGTCAGGAAAGCTATAACTATATCATTCTACCGTCGCACCTGTCTGTTGAAGAGAATCAATTTCCAACATATTTCTGTCACTATTCGATAAGTTCTCAAAATTTCGTGACTACAACTGTTAATCATACCGGAAAAAATGTCCTGTGCCTTTCGTACAGATTTTCTTGTCAAATTCCATCACTATCGATATAGCTATTTAGTCGTCAAAACGTAACAAAAAGACAGAGACTTACTTTCGCATTTATAGTATTATTACTGCAGATCACACACTGACTGCGAACAACCCCTGAGGGATCATTATAATGTAAAAAAGTGTACACCTACAGCATTGCAAGACTACCTACGATTTGCCTCGCATTGAACCCCTAAATTTGTGATATCTACAGTTTAACATTCAATCCGAATAACCTATGGTCCAGGCGTGACTCTTACGTTAAAAAACAATTTTTAAAAATATTTGGCTGCACGGATATTTGAACCGGAGACCACGATCCAAACAGAAGAAAGCAAGCGCTTTAAGCACTGAGCTACCTGACCGCTATATTGGAAGGCAGTACAGAGACCCACACATCCTACGGGTCTGTCTGTCACCATTCAGTAATTTTTCGAAATTATAAGACAACATGTATTATTTATACATAAATTTTTTCAACCAAATGTAGACAGTACTTTTCTCCTTGTTTCCAAGGATAAGTGTGCAAACTTTCATCGAAATCGGATAAAACTGTGGATTTACATGAAGAACAAACCAACAAACAAACATACATATAGGGTGAGGCATTTAAAACTGTTTGTCGGTATAATTGGCAAAATACAAATCGGATTAAAAAAAAAAAAGTTGTAATAAAAGTTGTTCACCTCGAAGAGGGACATCCATTAACATAATGATCGACTCCCCCCTCCTCGCACCACCCCCGGGGGCGGGAGGGGGGTGAATTTGAAATCTTAAATAGGAATCCCTATTTTTAATTGCAGATTTGGATTCTCCGTGAAAAATATGTATCTTTTGTATGAAATTTTTTTTTCTTTTCATGATAGATGGTGCTGTAATCGCCAAAAATGAAACTGAGTTGAAGATTGCTGCAAAACGGTAATATCTCAAATAAATACACATCAGATTAGGAAATTATAAATTAGAAACAATTTAGAAAAAAAAGATTACTGTGATTTTCCTTGCCTCTCACAAGTGTTTCATTGCAGCAAATTTTCGAAATGATGTCCGTTGCAACTCTGTGTCTGAAAGACAATCCGACATTTATAAGTGTCTCTGCGCTAATGTTTTCACATTCATTGATATTTTCTGGGGTTGTTGGTACATCCATGCAAACTCTCTCTTTTAGCCATCCTCACAGGAAAAAATCGGCAGGAGTCAAATCGAGTGAACGTGATATCAATATCAAAAAAGTTCTTCGATTTTCCTGATCTGATGTGTATTTGTTTGAGATATTACCGTTTTGCAACAATCTTCAACTCAATTTCATTTTTGCCGATTACAGCGCCATCTATCATGAAAAGAAAAAAATGTTTCATAAAAAGATACATATTTTTTTTACGGAGAATCCAAATCTGCAATAAAAAATAGGGGTTCCTATTTAAGATTTCAAAGTCACTCCCTCTCCCGCCCCCCGGGGGTGGTGCAGGGGGGGTCGAGCGTTATGTTAATGGATGTCCCTCTTCGAGGTGAACAACTTTTATTACAACTTTTTTTTTTAATCCAATTTGTATTTTGCCGAATATACCGACAAACAGTTTTAAATGCCTCACCCTGTATATTCATCCTTATGTATATAGATAATAATAAATCAGTTAAATTACTTAATAAATTAAAACTGCTGTTTCAGATTTTCTGTTTTATTGAAACATAAACAACAACAAAAAGTAAGTTATAGTAGTAGCTCGTAGTTGCTTGAATGCGAGTGACACTTGGTCAGAGTCGGCCCCAGTCCTCCTTGATCATGTCCGCCGCCTTCTCGGCGACCATGTAGACGGGCGCGTTGGTGTGCGCGGTGGGTATGACGGGCATCACGGAGGCGTCCACCACCCTCAGCCCGCTGATGCCGTGCACCCTCAGCCGGGGGTCCACCACGGCCGTCTGGTCCCACGAGGCTCCCATCTTGCACGTGCCGCACTGGTGGTAGTTGGTGAAGGTCAGCTGCCGCATCGCGCACTCCCAGTACCTGCAACAACACAGCCAGCCACAACGTGGGGTGTTTTTTTCTCAAATTAGAACTCCCCATCCCCCTTGGTGAGATTTAGTGAGGACCCCTCCTCCTAACGTAAGATTGACCTCGTAATTTTGAAGACTTAAAAAAAAAATTAGCTCTACAACTTACGTAATTTATGGACGGCCCCTAAGTAATACACACAACAAACAGTAGGAAGGAGTACAACGCTTACCCTATGTATTTGGACACAATAGTACAAGAAAACGCGGAGTGGGTTGAAGCATATAACCTCTGTTCTAAGTATATTCTGTGCTGACAGTAATTAGTCCATTTATGAAAACTCTTACGCATGTAGAATGGAGATAGGATGTAAATAAAATTATAGTTTAAAAAACTAAAAAAAGAACGTATTTTTCTAGTAATGTGAATTAAAACTTTTACAATAATCTTTATATTTAAAGACTTTCTTCAGCAGGTATAAGTGGTCTCACAATTAAGTATAACTTAATGTCCTGAATAAGCTGAATATACGAATGTCAGTGACCAAAAATATGTATTTAATATAAAAAAGCTTATAACTTGTCTTAAATTTTTGAACGCGCACCACGGTTTTTTTTACATTAATTTTTTGGCCAGTGACTTGATTCTTATTTTAAGATTATTCAAAAATATTAAGTTGTACTGGATTGTGCGACATTATAATTGTTGAACGAAATCTTTATATTTAAATTCCAAAAGCATGATTATTAATTTTTTGTTAAACTGTAATTTTATTTTTAACTTTTGTATTTCATATTGTTACAAAACAGTGGTCTTTAGTTTTTAAACCAATTTTTTGGTAGTCTTAAAATAAAATTTAAGATGCAATAATGAAGACACTCTAGTCTTAAGCATTTCATGTGTGACAATGAACATACGATTATTTGATTCATGTTAGCGTAACCCTGTTAGTTTAAAACAATCAACTTGTTCAATTTGGAGACCACGAGCTATACGAGCATGTCCTGCAGCAAAGAAACTAAGTGATCGAAATCTAAGAAAGACTTTAACACGGGAAGCTGTTTTGGATTTGTTTCCATTCAGCGCCTGTGTGTTTGCAACCTGCTCACCATTGGTGTTGTTTTGATTGCATAGCACACAGGCGACTACTTGCTGTGATGGGATTTCTTTTTCTTACTGTCAAAGTAATCAGAATAATAGGACACAGCAGTCAGTTACTGTACTGCCATTGTTTTTAATACGAGTGATATATCTGAAATAATTCTGACGTCTGGAAGTGGGTGAAAATTTAATTGAAACAATCCATTACATTTATACAAACACACACGTAAAGTTAACAAAAACACTTGTTCGTCATGTGTGGGATTGATTACTAGAATCAACAAAGCACAGAGAAGAGCCGCTCGCTTTGCGACGGCTTGTTGTATCCCTAACAATAGTCACTGACTTGATGCTGAGGTTGGTATCAGATTTTCTGGCAGCCCGGTGAAGTAGAATTCGGTCGAATTTATTAACAAACACGGGAACATACAGTTGTATTTATGACGACGGAGAAATACTTCGGCCACCAACATATTTAGGATGCAATGACAGGGGAGATAAAATAAGGTGGCGCACAAATTGTTGTGTGTAGACCCCCTTCCTTCGAGCCGTCATGGACTGGAATGCACTGAGGGAAATTAATATCAAGCATCCTCTGCTATCCATAACTGAATTTAAGGGATGAGGCTGTATCTGAAGATACGCAAATACTTTCTGTTAGAGAAACAAAAGTTCCAGAGTGCGGCTGAGTCAGTTGTATACAGGAGAAGTGTCATCAGACGGTCATCCATTAACTGATTACCTGTATTAGAGTTCCCGGTAATTTTAGTTCATTTGAATGCATATTAAATGTCTGCCTAGACACTTTAGGTGGTCGATTGATATGTCAGACGCTAATTGAAAGTTCGCTAGTGCCTTGTTTATGTGACTTTTTTTTGCTTTTGGCTTTACGCCTCGCCGACGACGAGGTCATTAGAGGCGCAAAAGGACTGAGGGCTAGGAACGGGAAGGAAATCGGCCATGGATTTTTGAAGGAAGCATCCAGGCATCCGCCTGGAGTGATTTGGGAAAACCAAATCTGGATGCCCGGACGGGGATTCGAACCCCCGTCTTCCCGAATGCGAGGCCAGAGCGTTTCCGCTAACCCGCCACGCTAGAAGTGACGTTGAGATTTCTGCTACACATGAGAAATCGGCGATGGCCGAAAATTATTTGCTCTAGATCAGTGTTTCCCAACGTGGGGCCCACGCCCCACAGGGTGGCAATTTGGTTTTTTTGGTGGGGCAATTTAGAAATTGACTTGATATGACTTTACCGCGTTCTCTTCGGGTTATTTAAATGCAATGCTAGATATAGGTACAAAATATAGCAAAAAAGCAAATTATTAAAACAGTGCTGTAAATAATTATTAGATTTAGTTTCGTTTGATGTTAGCAAAATATATCATCTGGATGATTTGAGTCGTCAACATGACCTTTTTGGGATTCACCGCGTAATGTGCCACCTGTCTCGGGAACCCGGACCTTTTAAAACGCGCCAATAACGCCGTTGTTCGTGAATTTTTCATCTTCATATTTAGCCGAATCTGGATTTAGTGCAGTAAATGATTTAGTGATAAAAAAAAGAAATCTACTTGATATAACACAACTTGGAGACTTGAGATTAAAGCTTACTATATTGGAGCCTAATATAAAATTTCTATGTAGCAAGCATCAAGCGCAAGAATCACACAAAATTGCCATAATAAATCTTTATTAAAAATCTTTTGAATTTTAGTAGTTCATTATATGTTTTTTAATTTTACTTACTGTGTTTTATGACAATATTAAAGTGTTTTCTTTCAAAAACCATCCTATATGAGTTTCTTTAATAACAAATAATTTTGTTTATTAAAAATTATGTATGGGGGGCAAAAAAACTGTTAAAAGTGGGGCATGACCCAAAAAAGGTTGGGAAACACTGCTCTAGATGGTCTAAACAATTTCAATTGCTCTTCCAGAAGGAGCGTTTCAAAAGTATTCGGCACGAAAAAAGTAAGTGTGCAGGCGGTAGAGCAGACAGAACGCTCGGGAGGGAAATTCCTTCGACGTAGCGTCTACTACTCGATTATTGGTTTGTAACGTAATTCGGATGTCTGAAAGTTTTTTTTACTGTTCCTGTTTGAATGTGGTTCATCGATTTAATTTGTTTGTCTTGCAACTTGAGTCACGGTATTATCCCATTTATTTGTATTCGTTGTTATCAATTTTATTTCTACATTTTTTTATTTAGCTGTATTGTTTTTTTGTAAGTAACTTCACGCCATATTTTGTCAATTGACTTCGTGTTGTTAAACACTTGTTTGCATTTGCGTCTCGCTTGATGTTTCCGTAAAATAGTTTTTATTTGTTCGAGGGTAATAAACTTGTAAATCGACGCTGCTTTCGTAGTATTATCGAGCAAAATCCTTACCTCATTCAACACCACTTCTCTAAGCATTCGCAGATGCGCCAGAAATATGATCCGACATGTATACAAACTTCGGTAATGAAACGTAGATAAACCTGTGTAGAGTACTTTAAGCAACTGAAAACAGTGTCTTCCATCTGTGATGGAGGACTCTACATTATGCAATCTATTCTTACCAAGCTAAAGATATCTGAATCATTTATTTTGACTGTTTGTGATAGCTCACAAATAAAATGCTGATTTAGGTGGAAACGAAATTCACACTGCAGAATTCCATCTTCGTCAGTACCCGTAATTTGTTTCGTGAGGAACAAAGTGAATGAATAAATCTTCATATAAGCTGCCTGAGATATCAGATGGTACACGTGACGTCTTTGTCGGTTTTGTCACACGTAATCACACCCTAAACTTCGTTGATGCTAGCAAACAAACATCAACAGCTTACAATCATATTTCTTGTTACTTAGAACTGACACTTTTAAACTGAATTTGAAATATTTGCTGTTAATATTCGCAGACCACATTTGGTGCGTGAAAATGTCCCTGTTGAACCACATGAATAGTAAATTTGAACATTTTTCGTTATTTTCTTGCCAGCCTTCTTATAAGCTTTTTCGCTCCGTTCCCAATAGAATAAGAGCAATATGATATTTATTTCGTACCGAGCGTGGTGCGTGAACGGTTAACGTTCTGGCCTCGCATTCGGGAGGACACGGGTTCGAATCCCCGTCTGGGCATCCAGATTTGGGTTTCCATGATTTCCCCAAATCACTCCAGGCGAATGCCGGGGTGCTTGATTCAAAAGGCCATGGCCGAATTCCTTCCCATTCCTTGTACTCAATCCCATCCTGCCTCTAATGACCTCGACGTCGATGAGGTGTAAAACCATAAGTAAAATAAAAAAAATTATTTCGTACGCCATCCAGTATTTAATGTAGCAATAATTATTCATATTTTTACATTTTATAATAAGATAGATAATGGAAATTGTCTATTAAACGTCCCAGTTTTAAGAGTTAATAGTTCGAATTGAACTGTGTATTTCCTATTGAATAACTATAATATTATATTTTTAAATTTCATTAAAATTTTGAAACTTCCCGCTAGCAATTTTTTTTACCGATTTGTTTCGATGTTTGGTGATTTTCTTATAGAGATTTTTTACAAAGACAATTGAAAAAAGTTTCTCGCATGATCATCAAGCATACTATATAGTTAGTTATATTTATGACGTCACTTCTCTGCCTCTCGGTACAGTCTGTTTATGGACCTGTGTCTATGCTACAGGGTGTCCAGAAAAGGACTCCCCGATTTCAAAATTAAATATCTCGAAAACAAAGATCGATAGAAGAATGCAGTGAACGGCATGTTTATTGTGACAGCTGTAAGAAGTGTATACAGCAGTGTGAAATAATAGTTACTGCATTCCTCTATCGATCTTTGTTTTCGAGATATTTAATTTTGAAATCAGGGAGTCCTTTTCTGGACTCCCTGTATTTTCTTCAGGACTGGTATCTGTTCTCTCAATACTACTGCCATACGCCTTGAGTTTCTTTTCTTTTGACGTGTAGTCTATAATACGATTTTATCTCCAGTGATATTCTACTACATCAGCCCAGACACCTTAGACCCGACAAATATAATAATTTCTGTGTCTGTAAACCAGCTTCCGACACCCGCTCAGGGGGCAAGCGTATTTCCATCTAGGCGGTCACTCCTAGATAGCTTCATAACAGCCTGCAAATTGCTCTGTCAGCAGACACCTGTCAGCATCGCTTTCTCTCTGATGAGGCTGTTTCTTCTGTTTGCAACCTGTTATTGATGACGCGAAGTCTTACACGCCTCATGCTACATGTAATCGGACCCACTTATTAAATTTCGTTTGCTCTCTTAACCACTACTTGTAGGGCTTAATCTTTTTCTCCGCTGTCCAGCATAATTACTTCCGTGTTATTTCGTTTCTGTGCATTTGTTCGCAATCGAAGCTGGAATTTCGTAGTGGCCATATTTCAAGACAAATAATAAATCTAAAACTGAGAACCTCCTGGAATGACTGCCAGCATAAGTATAAAACGCTAATCCGAAGACATACCAGAACTCCAATGCTGACGAAAATTTCAGTCGCTTTTGACTCTCGCATTGAGGTTTTATTGCTTATCAGTAATGAGACTATTTGCGCATCCCGAAAAAAAATGTTTCCACTAACGAATGGAAGGGAAGGGGCACTTTTTTTTTCGACGAAACGCTACATTGTAGCATCGTTAATTTATTAAGATGAATGCATGTATTGTAGTTTAAACTTTACAAGGTGACTTTCACGAAACACTTAATTGGGAAGTGAACTGTCACCTAACTGTCACTCCAATAGCTACGATTACAATTAATTTGGACCACACTATACATATTGCTGGTGTGAATGACTGGACGTTAGCAATCAGGATGTTGCACTGCTATTAGAATCGATCCCCCAGGTGAATGACGTCGTTGGAGTCTGGACCCTTTTTGAATTACAGAGTCTGATTCCTGCCGACTGAAGAATAACCGTTCGATATTTGCACATCACCAAATGAAAAGGTGGTCCCGTTCTAAGGCTAACAGGCCTATACGTTTGGAATAGTGGAAGCACACATTCCTCCTACACTTAGAATAATATGAGTCTTTTTACTTCACAGCGTACTTTCCTCCTTATTAGTCAGCTTGTTGAATAGGCCTGATGAGGGTCTTTGGTCGTTGAACTTCGAATTAAAATTCTTTGCTTGCCGGGGAATGTCGTGCGGACTGAGCTGTGCGACTCGCACTGAACTAAATTCGGACGCTCTTCACACTGTGTTTGGTAGTGTGCTGCACGACGTTGTTGACAGTGATATTACCATCAGAAAGATGGCCTCGCAATCGGGAGGACGGCGGTTCGAATCCCCGTCCGGGCATCCAGATTTGGATTTTAGATGATTTACCCAAATCACTCCAGGTGCATGCCGGGATGCTTCCTTCAAAAGGCCATGGCCGCATTCCTCTAAAGACCTCGCTGTTATGAGACGCTAAGCAGTTAAAAAAAAAATATCATAAAGAGACTTCAGGCTTGGCGATTAAATTACTGTAGACCATATGTATCTCCTCGGGATTTCAGCCTTTTCTTTGTGGTTTTCATGTACGACACGAGCGGTCAGGTGGCTCAGTGGTTAAGGCGTCTGCCTGGAGATCGAAAGGTACCCGGTTCGAATCCCTGTCTCGGCGGGGATTTTCATAGGCACTTAACCCGACCTCCACCTCTGATACAGCCTGCTGTGCAATGTGAAGTACACCAGAACTCTTCCGTGGTTCTGATTCCACGTTAAACTGTAGGTCCCCTGTACCCGGCAAGATTGCCGGGTTAGGCTAAGGCGGCTACGACAAGGGCGGAATGTACATCCAGTAGAAACCCTGTCACCAGGTCACTACGACCACATGGAATTATAATTATTATGGACGACATACTAGGTAGTAATCGGCAGAACTGATTCATTCAGACCTTCGAAAACAGAGTAGTTACCGCAATCAAAGCAAGATACAAGAAATGGTTTTGAAATCACAATCTTTTCGCAGACACAGACTTTTCGTATAGTTTTACCTACCATTATTACACTGCTTTTTTTTTGCATATTTTACCGTTTATCACATAAATATTGTTATTTTCTCGTATTACTTTATTAAATATGGTTTATTTTCATCTCTCTGATACTCCCCTGGCGACCGGGCTAACAATATATGTAGACCCATGTACTACAGTATTTTCCGAAATGGCTCCCATAATTTCAAGGAATGGCCCAGTTAATTCTTTACAATGACTTACAATAATTAGAATCACGTCTTTAATGATCCAGTTGCCGAGATTAGTGAGATGCAGATTTGATTTGTCATATGATTGTCGAAAACATTTAAACTTATATTAGGCTGTAGCATCTACCGCCTTTAAATGTTCCGCTATAGCGCGTTTAGTTAACAGAGGCGGTTCAAGGTCAACGTGCTGTATCCACACTCCGCTGCCCTTACCTCTATATGCCAAAGGGAAAGTTACCACTCAACCAGCTTGGAGAGGTGAGATGAGGAACGGTTGAGCCGCCAGTTCAGAGTAAAAAGGGTATAGTTAATGATTACTAGATCTACGGAGTATGCCGTGTTGTTTTTTGGTAGTCTAAGCTTTCGGCTGCCATTCTAAAGCTTTCGTCAGAGATACTATTTGTGTTGACATAACAACGAGCGCCAAGCATCGTAGAATCTTCACCGTTTTCATTGAAGTTGTTGGTATGCTTCAAAATTTCTGCTGTCTCACTCGTAGAGGTCACTACTGATCTTCTTTCTACAGGAGCCTCGTGTTTTCAAATTTTGTATCCCACCCGATGTTAATGGCTTGGTGACGTAGGGTCGAATTGTCACTGGTGTTATGTATAGATATCTTCCTTAAGTCTCTCCGGCACAGTGCTACCGATGTAAACTCCGCCGCAGCTGCGGGGGGATTTCATAAACACCGGTAAATGGTCTTTCTCCCTGGTTAATTATTCGCCAAGTTTGCAGTGAGGCTTATACATTGATCGCACCTTCACGAGATTTAACAACAGCGGTAAATCGGCCGTAGTTGGTCATGCCATTAACACCGGCAACGAATTAAAATTTTAAAACACGAGGCAGTTGTAGAGAGATCTGTGGTGACCTCTACGAGTGAAAGAGGAATCAGAATTTTTAAAGAATACTAAAAAACTTCCACAAATACGGCGGCTGTTTACCCTGCGAAGCATGGTGGTCGTTGCTATGTCAACATAAATAGACCGAGGGTGGTGGGTGAGCTGTTAACGCTCTGGCCTCGTATTCGGGAGGACACCGGTTCGAATTCCCGTCCGGTAATCCAGATTTGGGTTTTCCATGGTTTTCCCAGATCACTGCAGTCGAATGGCGGGATGCTTCCTTCAAAAGGCCATGGCCGAATTCATTTCCGTTCCTTGCTCCCAGTCCCATCCCGCCTCTAGTGACATCGACCAGGCATTTTTTTGTTTTTTCCTGTCATCAGTCTTTCGACTGGTTTGATGCAATCCTCCATCCCTACCTATCCTGTGCTAACCTCTTCATCTCTACATACCCCTTACAACCCACGTCCTCAATCATCTTCTTCATATATTCTAATATCTGTCTTCCTCTATAGTTCTTACCTTCGACTGTTCCCTCCACCAGCAAAGTAAGCAATCCATCATGTCTCAAAACATGACCTACCAGCCTGTCTCTTCTTTCTGTAAGCCTCTTCCCTCATTTCCCCATCGTATCCAAAGCTCGTTCGTTTCTTACTTTGTCAGTCCACTTAATTTTCAGCAATCTTCTGTAGCACTACATTTCAAATGCTTGAATTTTCTTTCTTTCCGGTATTCCCAAAGTCCATGTTTCACTACCGTAAAGTGCTGTGCTCCACACAAAGAGTTTTAAAAAGTTCTTTCTAATTCCTAGATCAATATTTGAAACTAAAAGATTTCTCTTTTTCATGAAGGCACTTTTTTCTAGTGCCATTCTGCTTTTAACATCATTGGTGCTTCGGCCATCGGTTGTAATTTTGCTTGCCAAATAACAGAATTCACTTACTTCTCCAATTGCATCTGATCCTATTTGTATATTGAATCTGCTAGTATTTGTATGCTTTCGGCTACGTTTCATCACTTTGATTTATATTCAGGGGAAAATCATTTTTAAGCAGAAAAAAAACAAAAGACAATAGTATCTGAGGAACGCTGTAGAATGGCAGTTGAAGCTTACAACGCGGCATACCCCGACCAGGCTGAGGTGTGTGGTACTCACTCGTCCGTGTTGAAGACGAGGTGCCGGCAGGCGGGCAGCGGGACGTCGTGCAGGCGGGACTGGAACCTGCGCATGTGCGGCGACTGCGCGAGCTCTATGCTGCGGCGGATGCCTCTGAGCGAGGCGGCCACGTCGCGCGGGTGCGCGAAGTAGTTGGGCCAGATGCGCGGCGCGCTGCGTGGGTTGCGGTCCCGCAGGGCGACGCGCCCGCGGCTGAGCGGCCGCATCACCAGCGGGAACATCATCCACGCGTGCGCGCGCTCGATCGGCCGGAACACCGCCTCGAACACGTCGTCGCGGATGTTGAAGTTGCGCCGCAGCGTCGGCTCCGACACCACCGACCCGCCCTGCACGCACGACATAAAACGAGAAACTTCACAAAAATTAACCTATTATTATTCTTACCAAAGGAATATAAGATTAGGGGGCACCATCAATTACGTGAGGTGTTTTTTCGGAATTCCGGACTCCCCCCCCCCCTCTGGTGAGAGTTGGTGTGAGATCTGTTCGGACACCCCCCCCCCCCTAAGATTTTGATGGGAACCCCTCCCTCTCTTCTAATCGACATTTTAGTGCTTTTAAACCCTTTTTCTAGCTTACTTCCGCGGGCGGTTATACCTCCACCCCCTAAAGTCGGTTTCCATGTCGTTTCTACACCTAATTATACCTCTCCTCCCTAATGTCTACGTCCGCGACATTTGAGAATATTTTTTTTTTTTTTAGTTCTACTGTACTTTGAAATACCTACCGGTATTTTACTGTTATTATAATAAATTCTTTATTGATAATAAATAAAACGGTTTGATTGTTTGAAAAGCCATAAAGTGTAATCAGGTTTATTTTACTCGATATTACAATCAAAACATTAAGATGGCAATTATAACATCCAGATAAAATTCGTACAAATGATTACATTAACATATTTAAAAATGGACATATACTGAATCAAAAAAAAAAAAAATTGGGAAAACATGAGCCGCCGAAAGAAAGTATTTTTTCTCACAATTGCACCGACTAGATTGTTTATTGTTCGAGCAGAGAATTACTCCGATAGCGTTAGCTAAAAGGGGCGCAACGGGTTATAGCAAGAAACCTACAGATATGCAGTGTCACGAACAGCAAAACACCGAGCATGGCGGTGTAACGGTTAGCGTTCTGGCCTCGCATTCGGAAGGACGGCGGTTCGAATCCCCATCTGGGCATCCAGATTTGGGTTTTCCATGGTTTCCCAAATCACTCCAGGCAAATGCCGGGATGCTTCCTTCAAAAGGCCATGGCCGAATTCCTTCCCATTCCTTGCCCCCCATCCTTTCCCGTCTCTAAAGACCTCGATGTTAAAAAGAGACGTAAAGCAGTTTAAAAAAAAAAAACAACAACAGCAACAACAAAACCAAAAGAAAAACGTGTTCGGAGCATTTACCGTCTCGAATGCTGGTCTCACACTATAGCCTCACTTGCTAATCCAGAACACTTCCAGCACACGTGGCAAATATGTCTTGCACTGCACAGCGAAACTATCTCCGCGATGCCTCTCGATATTCACTGGCACAGTTCCGCCAGCCGTCTTGCACCTCCAAGCGTCTGCAGGCCACCACGTGCTCCAGGCAAGTCCCGGAAAGGCGCCTCCCTGTCCCACCGTCCAGGTATTCCTCCAGGGTTGCCAATTCCGCGGCAGCACCCTTCCATACTGGACACACTCGACGCGGTAGGCATATAAAACAGAAAGTGTAGCAACATAGTGTGTGGTTAAATTACCATTTACGCTACAGTGGCTGTCCATATATCTCCACGCACACAAACTCTCACTGTTTTTTTCTTATCGTCATATTAATAGAATGTAGTACACCCGAATGTATGATTGTACTACAACTTCAAGAATTTCAAAACTTCACGTGAGATTTCCGTCGACTCCCCCTTGATGAAATTTCGTGAGATTTCGCTGGAGTCCCCCTCCTACTTCACCTCACGTAATTAATGGACGCCCCCTTCGTAGGTGACCCGTTCGAAAATTTCGCAAATGGTACACGATGAATAGTGTGATTGGTTGTTAGTAGTATGATGAAAAAACAACTCGCTTAATTCTTTGTTGTCATTGGTACCAAAACAATTAAAACGCCTTACAAAACAATTAAAAATCTAGCGGTAATGCGATCACTCCTTATCGATTCCAGCGAAGCCTAGTAGCTAGACTTGGAACTATCGTATCCTGTGATCATTATTATTCATAATTTTTCCATTTACTGATTCAATTTCAAAAAATAATTCTTTTCTCAATTAATGATGTTACCAAATTGAATAACTTAATCTTCAAAATTATACCTCATTTATCGAGTTCGGTTATGTATGAAGGAAGACAGATGACTCTTCCCCAAAAAACATCTTTTAAGAATGATATATGTATGATACTAACATGTAGGAACGGTGATTTCCTGCGCATATGATTGCTGTGAAGTGTACCGCCCGATTACCTTATAAAAACACGTTATTTCGTGTGTCAAATAACCTGTGCAGGTCTGATGACAGACAGTTATTGAGTCAGCTCACGAGCTGTACTCCTCTCTTAAAGAGTATAGTACTGTCCGTGGTCCTAAACCAATGTCTGTTGGCTCCAACGAAGACCTGATGTGTGGGATTGGACCGTGGTTGCAACCACGCGCTTTAAAATAGGGGTACGGCTCCTTGAACCAGGTGCTGTACTTACAGCCCCCAATCTGTTTGCAATTGCGGGATTTCACATGCGGCTTGTTACGGTGGATGCCTCTCGCGAAGATAGCAAACGTCCACCAATATCACCAAAGACAAACGGACGACAACCATGAAAGAGAGAGGCCGCCAAGCAATCCGAAATCAAGATGCTTTGAAAGAAGTTTAAGAGGTGTGCAGATTTTTGCCAGCAAACAGTTGGAGTTTCGCCATGAACCAATCTTCATCCCGGAGGCAATGTACCCAGTCGTGGGGATACCCAAATTATTGCCATGATTTATTTAGGCCGTAAAGAGATAGCGCAGAAGAAGACAAAATAACCCTAGCAAACTGATTCTCAATGCCACATAATACAATATATATATATAAAAACAATGTAATTACATAATGAAACATGGTTTATAATTCTGTACGATCTATAAAATAAATGAATCAATAAATAAAGAAATAATTAGATGTAACAGCCTTTGAATGAAATCTGCTTATGCTTGACAGCGGTCGCCCCCTAGCCTTCTGCATGGGTAATGAAATATTAAAAATAAAGAGAAAAAGGAGCTATCTCGTTAGCAGTTGGCCATCAGACCAGTACTGATGATTTTAAACTTGACGAAGACGCCGGAGCTAGATGTCGAAACGTCGCGTTTCTACAACAAACGCATGAAGACTTGGTTGTTATTGTAACACCCTATTCATTTATTAATCATTAAAACAGAATAGTTGGAGCCAGAATTTATAAGCGTGGCCTAGAGTTTTCAGACCCACGCAATGCCGCCCTTTTTATGCACCAATTGTGACATATATTGTGCATATAAGAACAGTGTTGACTGTATTTGGTCGTTGTAATAATCACTGGTTAAGCTAGCGCATTATTCGCATTCAGCGAAACTTGTTAAATCGAACCTAGGTTCTCTTTAACATTACACAAGCTTTATTTTGTTGGCGGATGGTAGTATTTTTTTTTTTTTAAATTATAAGGCATTTTGTCCTTGTGTACCTCGTGTATAACAAGTAAGATGTTATAACAGAGTTTTTAGAGTTATGATCACTCCCCTGCGACTGCCGGGCCGGACCTGCTGGGGCGGTATTTATACCCTTCGACCTATCCCCTCCACTCCCGCCACGGCGCTCCGGTTGCGGTGGTGGGGGTGGTACGCTCCCGCGCGTCGAGCAGTGGTCCTCAGTCTGCGTGCCATCTCCATCGCACACTGTGCCTTGGCTCTGGTGTTTGCGGAGCCGCTTCAGTGCTGGGTTCCAAGCTTGAATTAGTTGCAACCCGCTTTCTTCGTTGATGAGTTTATTCCGTATCAGGATCGCAATGGCTTCGTTGTATACACAGTCCAAAAAGTGAGATGCGTTTCTCAGAATCTCGTTGTCCTCTTTTTGATACTCTACCCGGACTATGTTTACAAGGAAGCCATAGAGATCCAGCTACAGTATAAAGTCATCAACAAAGACAGCGGGTTCCAACTAAATCAAGCACTGAAGCGGCTCCGCAAAAACCAGAGCCGAGGCATATTGCGCGACGGGAGTGGCATGCAAGACTGAAGAGCACTGCTCGACGCGTGGGAGCGTACCACCCCCACCACCGCTATCGGAACACCCGGGCTGGAGTGGAGGGGATGGTGCGAAGTGTATAAATACCGCCCCAGCCGGTCAGGCCCAGCAGTCGCGTCCTGGACTGCGCTCCTCACGCCGGTCAGCAGACGCAACCTGAAGATGATGGCACGTTACGCCGTCGAAACTTCGTTGAACTACGATCAATTGATCCGGCCGCATGCCTGAGAGATCTTCAAGCATCAGATTCGCAGGGAAAGCCTACAATTTACATATGAGACTATACTTTCCAGGAACTCGAGCTCCATGTCGGCGTGTCCGTCCGGGTTGAAGGGGTCGTCCAGCTCGTACAGTGCTAATGCCTCAGCGCCTCCTGGCACCGACATGGGCCCCCGGCGGTACGCCAGGAACTCCACGTAGTTGTTGCGGTCGGAGAGGATCGAGTCCGCCCGCAGCGAGACGCTCTCGTTCACCACGAACGTCAGTCCGCCGATCGACACGTGGTCGTTCAGGTTGTAGCCCACCTGAAACACGCCGCAACGGGAAGATCACCAACAACATCGGCGAATAAATTTACTTAAGCACTAGATTTTACCCGCGACTTCGTACGCGAGAACTTACAATTTTATTACTAGAATTGGATATAGAAAGCTGTAAATTACATAAAAGGTGCCCCAGAAAGCACGGAGTCAGGATAATACGAAGGGGAAGCCATCAGCATACCATTCTTCAATTAAAACTGTCTCGTGAAGAGAACCAGTTTGCAGCATGTTTACAAATATCAACTACCTGGAAGGGGGAGGATTAACTGTGGGATATAACCTATCACAGTTACTCAGGAAAATTTATGGTTGTGTTTTAAAATTAAGTCTTTTTCTGGAGACATCTTATGGTCATACCATTGTGTATACTTTTTGTTTTGTTTTGCTGTCCTTTCCTAATATATATAGCATTTGGGGGTTCCAACCAGTGAGATAGCTACATAAATTGTGCATGGGAATAACATTTCTTTTCTAAGTATACCCGTGCATTTTCAGTATCTGATCCTTTGCATTATTGATATTCGTCGCAGAGGCTAATTTTAGTTGGAACTGTAGTCTTTTAAACCGAGCGTGGTGGTGTAACGGATAGCGTTCTGGCCTCGCATTCGGGAGGACGGCGGTTCGAATCCCCGTCCGGGCATCCAGATTTGGGTTTTCCATGGTTTCCCCAAGTCACTCCAGGCGAATGCCAGGATGCTTGCTTCAAAAGGTCATGGCCGAATTCCTTCCCATTCCTTGCCCCCATCCTTTCCCGTCTCTCAAGACCACGTTGTTAAAAAGGGACGTTAAACTGTTAAAAAAAAAAAAAAAAAAAAAAAAAAAAAAATGTAGTCTTTTAAAATGGAATGGTAGGTCTTTCGGAACTATTCGGATTCGAGTAATCAACCTTTTGCCATTCCAGTCATGATCACAGCTTTTATCATATTCGACCACCACTGTGCGATTTGTAGGCTTGTGCCGTTGCACAGTAGCAGTGTATCGAATTGAGCATTAGTATTGTGGGAACGCCAACTTTTAATCTTAATTTATAAGAAGGCACTCCAGATAACTCCAAAGAGTTAAGATACTCTGTGGGAAATGTGGTGATTTTTAGTATATAATAACATATCTGTACACGAAATTCATCAACAGATCATACACAAACTAACTGCGAGAGAAACAAAGCACCAGTGACATATATAACATTACATGTCTACGTACTATCCGTCTGCCTTTCGCCGTTCGGTTAGTTTTCAGGATGTCATGTTACACTTTTTTTTTTTATCCCGAAAAATTTAAAGAGAAGAGGCGAGGGAGAAATCTCGGCGCCTTAAAATTTTGCCATCTCTTCTGAAGTACGGTCAGAGAAAATCACCTCATCTCTGCGCTTGATAATGTTATTTTAAAAAGCGCAGGGGGAATTTACATGGAAATTGTTTGGATGCGAATGTCGCTACATTGGGATGGTGTTAAAGCCTGTTGGGAGATTTTCTTTTAGTTGGTCGTTTAAGGCAGCGGTTACCAATTTTTTTTTACCCTAATTGATCATACATTTTTTGGCGGATCCCCATTTTTATAAGCGTTAGCTGAAAACCCAATCTCGCATCGGTAAGTGGTCACAAACGGAAGAAGAACCATGATAGCCTTCTCACGGCGCGGTTATGACTATTTTCAACGAACATTTTATTTAATTCTCGGACGGAACACGGAACCCTTGTGGCCCTGCCACGGAGCCCTAGGGTTTCGCGGACCATAAATTGGGAACCACTGGTTTAAGGGACAGACTTCTGATATACATGAATTAAAATGGAAAGACTTAAAACACTCAGGAAATGTAAAAAATCGACGGAAGGAGATCCAGCTTGTAGAATATTCGCCTACTGTATGAACTATTGTCATTTACTAGTCGTAACAGGTGATTCTTACTGAATTGTAACTTGTCTTCCACTGGATCGCAAAAATTTGCAACGAAAAAGGCGAGTTAATTGCGGGTTGAAACTGTCACAGAAATGTAGAACATAAATTAGTTCCGGCGTTTTGAGCAATAGCTAAAATCGCAGGGCAATGACCAATTGGTTTTTGTTTAAAATTTTGACATAAATATTCGCTCAGACTGAAATGGCTATCGGCAGATCTTATAAAGTCTAAGTTATTGGGAGTATGTGGGTTTAAATACGGACCACGTCTCTGGCATAAATGTTTTCTCTGAATTATAATAAACCATTAATGTAACTCGTTTTAGAGGAACGTCCGGGGATCCAGATTAGGGGTTTCCATGGTTTCTCCAAATCACTCCAGGCGAATGCCTGGATGCTTCCTTGAGAAGACCATGGCCGAATTCTCTCCTATTCGTTGTCTCGTGTCATTTTCCGCCTCTAATGATCTCGACGTCGACGAGGCGTAAAGTCATAAGTAAAAAAAAGAGCATTCTCGTACGACGCTTGGAACCGGATGATAAGCCTTAATGCGCGTATCCATTCAACTAACATCATTTTTTCAACCGCAATACATTCAGAAAATTTTAATATTTCTGGTTTTAATTTTCGATTTCTTCTAAACGTAGACTCACCATGAGTGAACGTGAGATACGTGAGGTGTCATACTACTCCCATGTCCACAGTGAAGTACTCTCCTGGCGAACTTACGGCCGTAAATAATGCTGAGGTTAAGATCGGATTTCCATTTCCTCATCCGGCGCCAGGTGACGTATAGTGATCAGCAGGGTTCGGACCTTTAGGACAAGTCATATTTTTTCCTGTCCTCTTTTTGAGCTGTAATGCTGAATTAAACATTGAATAAACGTTTCTGATTGAATTTTAATGTATTTTATACAGCATATAAATGCATATTCGGGCCATTTTCCTAGTTTTGGTCATATTACGTCGGTAACATTTTGAGAGAAAATCTGGTAATTTTTAATAATACCGGGAATTCACTTGAAGTTATAAAGGAGTAGAAATTAAGATAATTATTCGCAGAACTGTACTCCTATTATACATTGTAAGAAAAAACAATTGTCACCGAATTGGTCAGAATTCACCATTCAAGAATTAAAGTTATATGTTACTGACACTAAACGTTAATGTTGCGACCGCCTTTTAATCTCCACAATAGAGCAGCAACGTGCCTGAGTCGTCAATAAATGTCTCATTGTCACCAATACTTTTGAAAATAATTCCTCAGTCAGTGCTGCAGTGCATCAATGTGTACCACCATGCTAGATTTTTTTTTTCCCCCCCCTTGAAGTGTGAGGTCACGGAGTTACGTAAAGGAATTTGGAGAGGAGTATTTTAGTGCAGACGAAAGAGTTGCTTTATGTAAATTATGTGAAATTAAAGTGACTTCAACAAAACGATTTAAAATTTAATTTCCCAATGGTGCAAATTATGCTGTCTACGTGAAAGTGACACTACTAGACAAAATAAATGATATATAACTGAGCATGTTTTGATGTATAGTAAATTTAAATGTTTGGCCATATTTAGGTTATATTTACCGTTTTATAAGGTCATATTTGCATGCACGTTTTTCTATTTTTTTTTTGTCATAAACATGCGAACCCTAGTGATCAGACATGCCACAACAAACAGAATACGACATTTATATACGTATAAGTAAATATATAGATGTATACTGGATTGTATATAAAAATGATATGTGTACATATATTAAAATGGAATCGGATGTAATATGAAAAGTGAATTCTGTTATCCAGGAAGTAAGATTACAACTAATGGCCTAAGCAGGAATGATGCTAAAATTAGAATCGCACCAACGAAATGAGCGTCTTTAAAAAGAAGAAAATTTCTTGTTTCAAGTGTTGTGGGAACCCGTGAAGTCTCTAGTGGTCCAGGATTCAGAACTTTCTCGAAAACTGTATGTGTCGACTTTAGGACTTAAACAAAAGAGGAATGTTGAAGCATTGGATATGTGGTGCTGTAGCACTCTGCTGAAAATTAAATGGACATATAAAGTAGGAAATAAAAGTGTTTTTAGAAACGGTGGTTTGTGGAAGAGTCTGACAGAAAGGGGAAGCAGAATGATAGGTCATAACTCTTAATATTTCAAGACATGAGGAATTGAACTGTTGTAGGAACGAATTGGGGAGGATGGTAAAGAATACATTAAATATATAATTGAGGACGTAGGTTGTTGAAGGTATCCGGAGGTGCAGAAAGTTGCACCAAATTAGTAGACCTCTTACCCTTCTTACCGACCTCCAGATCTAGTATTTAATATAAAAATTAAAATCTTTTTTTGGCATTTCTGATGTTAAGCAATAATGTTAAGCATAGCAACCCAACAAAAGAATTTATAGTTCCCATATCTTTTAAAATCCACCCAATAACATTAACAGAAAAAGGAGATATTTTCACTGTTATTATAAATTTAAAAAATAATAGCAAAATTATGAACAGATGAAAATTTGACTGTAGTTCTGAAACCGTACGTGTCATAAAACAAAGTACACAATTATCTGTAAAAATTAAACATAAAGTATATAGCATGGAAAAAAGATTCTTACTGTCATGTTGTGACTACTATTGAATACCTTAAAAATATGTCAACATACCTCTTTATTAAAATGGTTGATATTAGTGGGATGGATGTATCTGAAGAGCAGCAGTGAGATTATTGATATTCGGTTGAAAATGGGTAAGTTTTAGTCGCATATCACCACGGTTTTTCAGGTTTAGTCTGTTCCTCTGTTTCGTCAAAATTGCGTTCACGTGGCTAAAACCAGCTTGAACCATGCAAGTAAGAAAGGTTCGTCTTCTGCTCTGAGTTTGGGGTATTTAGTAGCAATATTGACACTGCACGAAATATTTAAACAACGCTTTAGCTTCGAGATCTTCAATCAGTTGATCTTCTAATCCGTGTTTCGAATTTTTATTGGAATATTCCCATTTTTTCCTGATACAGTTTAATTGTCTCTCTTTAGTATTAATCGACTCCCTTGAGGTCGATATCAATCACTTTGGAGACCCCTGCACTAGACCAATCATTGTGTTGATATGGTGATGTGCTAGTGCTTACCATGAGGTCCTGTATGACTGGTATGCCGAGCTCCTTGAGGTGCTGCCTGGGCCCCACGCCGGACAGCATGAGCAGCTGCGGGCTGTTGATGGCGCCCGCAGACAGGATCACCTCCCGCTTGGCGCGCACGTAGTAGCGGCGGCCTGCGCGGGTGAACTCGACGCCCCTCGCCCTCTTGGTGACGGGGTCTATGTCTATGCTGGTCACCAGCGACCTCTTCTTGACGTGCAGGTTGCGGCGGTCGCGGGCGGGGTACAGGTACGCCTGCGCCGCAGAGTGCCGCGTGCCGTTGCGCATAGTCACTGTGAACCATTCATTCACTGTAACTTCACGTACAACATCAAGAACGACATTGACTTCTACAATAGGGAGGGGTGTTCAGAAAATGTCTCCAGGCTTATCATTTATACCACCAACGATTACCACTCTTCGGTTCCGAGCAACCGTCTTGGAGCGCGAGTACTACATATCTTGTATAAGTTTTTTTTTTTTTATGTTTTTTTTCACATTATTGCAGAAGACGGTGGTGGTAAAAAGTTGGCGCAAATTTGTATCAGCAAGGGAAAAGGTAGGTGAAGTGTTTTATTTATACCAGAAAATTCGTGAAGAAATAGGATATTAACACGGTACAGGCAAGCTAAAAGATATAAGCAAATAATCAACTGCAACACAGTTACCGTTAATGATGTTTATATAATTGAAACAGTTACAGACTTTCGTAAGTCCATTTAATATGAATAAAGTGAAGAAGCTAAAAGATATTCACAGAAAGTAAAAGAGGAGTAATAAATAAAGATAAGCGTGCAGAGATAGTAAACAGTGACCCTGGCGGGAGAGGATACCATGCCCACAGAGAGAATGGTGTAACGTACAATGAGATAGGAGAAGTGGTGATACAAAAAAAAAAAAAAAAAAAGCCTCTCGGAGGACAATTAAGGTATAGTTGGATGATCGAAGTGATATGTGCAGAAAAAATGTGACTTGACCCAGAAAACACAGAGATATGGTGGGAAAAGAGAGGAAAATGGAGACACTTTTGTTCCAAGCAGACCTCGCCAGTGGATGGGTTTGTAGGACCATGATGATGGAGGTAATAGAGGAGATATAGCTCGTCGAAAAATAGGCAAACTCCTGGTCTGGTTGCAAGAATTATTTTTCTGTCTTGTAAATAATTATCAGTTATATGGAAAGTATTTAATTAGTATATAAAGAAAATAGAGATAGAAATAATTTGAAAACAATAAGAAACCTTGATAAATATATTTAAACTGGAGACTTTTTTTTAAAACATATTTTTCTCGTTGTATTTGCTGACAATTTTCGTCAAAAATTCTTAAGAACTAATTGATTCATTTGGTAGATAAGTAACACATCATATGGAGAATGGTACGTATGAGATATTTATTTTGATTTACTAGATCCTTGACGTGTAGGCCCTGCTTCAGAAACAACCATCGAGCGGTTGGGTGAGCGGCAGCGCTATGGCCTCGCATTCGGTAACCTGGGTTCGAATCCTCGTCTGGCTCTCTAGATTTGAGTTTTGCTTGATTTCTCCAAATCACTCTAGGCAAATACCGGCATGGTTACTTCAAAAGGCCATGGCCAAATTACTTCCCGTTTCTTACCCCCAGGCCTTTCCTACCTTTAATGACGTCGACATCGACGAGGCGCAAAGCCAGAAAAAAGGAAAACTGAAGCACTTGAAATGTGGTTCTATTGAAGGATGTTGAAAATTTAATGGACAGATAAACCACGAAATGAGAGGTTTTTTACGAATGATGGGTGATGAAACAAGTTTGTCTAAGAGTCTTACTTAAAGAGGAGACAGGATGGTAAGTCACATTTTAACAGATGCAGGATTGGTTGGTTTGCTACTGGAGGTGACAGTTTTTAGAATATATAAATCAGATGATTTAATACGTAGATTGCAAGGGATATGTTGAGATCAAAAGGTTACCTCAGGATAGCAAGAGATGAAGGAATGCTTCAAACCAGTCGAGAGACTGACGACAGGACAAAAGTACATGATTTGTGATGAGATGATTACATAAAAAGGAAGTGTAACAGTTCTGTTTTTAAACATATCACGTAGCAGCTACTTTCCGGATGCGGATACCTGTTATGTCACCTGTTTGTTATATCATACAAGTTCCCCTTGAAGTAAGTGTAGACATTAATATGTCAAATGCTGCGTTTATGCTGTCATAACGGAGAAAGGTTCTGATTTATTTCGTAACAGTTTATGCAGTTCATATCCTCTTTACCTGAAACAAAATGTGAGTTCTTGCCCCACTTTGGAAGTGGACTAAATTGTCTTTCAAACCTGCACAACATTTTTTTTATTGTTTCTGTGTAAGAAGTACATGCGTAATCCAGAAAAAAACTTGATGGGTATGGTTATTTCATTAACTTAGTCCTCATCCCGATAGTTGGTTGGATCCTCCTGAAGGAGGATACCAAGCCATTGTATCAAAAGTGGAACGGCCAGTTCCTTTCCTCTGGGACCTGCAGATTAACGTGGAAACCGAACCACAGAGTGATCAGGCGTACATCGTATGAACGAAGAACAGCCCGTAAAATGAGTGACCACTGCGGGATTCTAAGCAGCGACCTTGAATTTACTAGGCGAGCCCCTTACTTACTGAGCATATTTCATTATAATCATAAAACGATCTCAACCATGATATTATGTTTATGGTTATAGTTAAATAAAATATAAAAATATAATGTTGGTTATATTGAGTTAGTTAATAAGTTAGTTAGACATCTTATTGAGTCATGACCCAAAAATGGCAATGGACCGGTCATATTGCTCGCAAAAAAGATGAAAGATGGACTACGGTAGTGCTGGATTGGATACCGAGAAACATGAAAAGAGCAAGAGGAAGACCCCCTGATCGCTGGGATAAGGATATACGTCGAGTTACAGGCGTGAACTGGAAGAGGGTGGTTCAAGATCGATCAGCCTATAAAGAACTACAACAAAACTATGTAGAATTAAATTCTAATGTATAGCTAATTAGACTTAAAGAGGCTACATCCTGAAAAAAGGATCGCTATAGCTGCAATAATAATAATAATAATAATCTCTTTCAATTGCCCTTTAATAAGAAGAATTCAGTCTATCTAATCACAGTTGTTCATTGACCAGTACTTGGGTTCAAAACACACTGTCAAAATTACCTTATGATCGATGCTTTGGCCCACTAGTTTGTTTCGATATTAATTTAGCTTCGCTTAATTAGCTATTATCATGTTGCTGTTCTGGGGTCAGAAATTAGATTTTTGCTTAGAGTTTTACGGCTTATCGACCTAGAGGTCATTAGAAGTGGGGGAGGAATTCGGCCGTGGCCTTTTGAAGGAAGCATCACGCTGAAATGATTTCGGAACGTCATGGAAAATCTGAAACTGGATTGCTGGACGTGGATTTGAACCCGCGTCCTCCCTAAAGCGAGGCTCAACCATCACCACTCACCGACCACGCTATCTATACACTGAAGAGCCAAAGAAACTGTTACCCCTGCCTAATATCGTGTAGGGCCCCCGCGAGCACGCAGATGTGCCACAACACGACGTAGCATGGACTCCACTAATGTATGAAGTAGTGCTGGAGGGAATTGACACAATGCATCCTGCAGGGCTGTCCATAAATCCGTAAGAGTACGTAGGGCACGTTGCAAGGCATCCCAGATATGCTCAATAACGTCCGTGTCTGGGGGGTTGGGTGGCCAGCGGAGGTGTTTAACTCAGAAGAGTGTTCCTGGAGCCACTCTGTAGCAATTATGGACGTGTGGGGTGTCGCATTATTCTGCTGGAATTGACCAAGTCCGTCGGAATGCACAATGGACATGAATGGATGCAGGTGATCAGCCACGATGCGTGAGTACGTATCACCTGCCAGAGTCGTATCTAGACGTATCAGGGGTCCCATGTCACTCCAACTGCACACGACCCACACCAATACAGAGCCTCCACGAGCTTGAATAGTCCTCTGTTGACATGCAGGGTCCATGAATTCATGGGGTTGTCTCCATACCCGTTCATGTCCATCCGTTCGATACAATTGGAAACGAGACTCGTCAGACCAGGCAACATGTTTCCAATCATCAACAGCCCAATGTCAGTGTTGACGGGCCCAGGCGAGGCATAAAGCTTTGTGTCGTGCACTCAGCAAGGGTACACGAGTGGGCCTTCGGCTCCGAAAGCCCATATCGATGATGTTTCGTTGAAAGGTTCGCACGCTGACACTTGTTGATGTCCCAGCATTGAAATCCGCATCAATTTGGGGAAGGGTTGCACTTTGCAGGATCTTTTTCCGGCCGCAGCGATGTCGAAGATTTGATGTTTCACCGGATTCTCGATATTCACGGTGCACTCGTGTAATGGTCGTAGGCAAAATCCCCATTTCATTGCTACCTCGGAGATGCTGTTTCCCATCTCTCGTGCGCCGACTATAACACCACGTTCAGTCTCACTTAAATCGTGATAACCTGCCATTGCAGCAACAGTAACCGATCTAACGCCTTCGCCAGACAGACACACCTGTTGTTTTATATAGGCGTTGCCGACCGCAGCGTCTTACTATTGAATGTTTACATATCTCTGTGTTTGCTTACGCATGTCAATACCAGTTTCTTTGGCTCTTCAGTGTATATTGGTTTCTAGTTACGAAGTACCCGTTACTTACAGAAGAGCCGCGACAGATGAGGTTAGAATCGCGTTAAATATCAGCGATATGCCCTGTGTTTCACCTAATGTGGAAAATTACTTTCACATAAAGTTTGGCGAGTGATCCTCAGTTACAAGCTGATATGAGCGTGTGGAGTGGTACCTTGGAGGTATGAGGAGCCGACCTGGGTGGGTCCGTTGTAGTCGACTGGGGGGTAGCCTAGATCCTGCGCCGCCCGCAGGAACGCCTCTGCCAACGGGGAGTGGTAGGGCGCGTAACCTGACTTGCAAGCTGATATGAGCGTGTGAGAGTGGAGTGGTACCTTGGAGGTATGAGGAGCCGACCTGGGTGGGTCCGTTGTAGTCGACTGGCGGGTAGCCTAGATCCTGCGCCGCCCGCAGGAACGCCTCTGCCAGCGGGGAGTGGTAGGGCGCGTAACCTGACTTGCAAGCTGATATGAGCGTGTGAGAGTGGAGTGGTACCTTGGAGGTATGAGGAGCCGACCTGGGTGGGTCCGTTGTAGTCGACTGGCGGGTAGCCTAGATCCTGCGCCGCCCGCAGGAACGCCTCTGCCAGCGGGGAGTGGTAGGGCGCGTAACCTGACTTGCAAGCTGATATGAGCGTGTGGAGTGGTACCTTGGAGGTATGAGGAGCCGACCTGGGTGGGTCCGTTGTAGTCGACTGGGGGGTAGCCTAGATCCTGCGCCGCCCGCAGGAACGCCTCTGCCAGCGGGGAGTGGTAGGGCGCGTAACCTGACTTGCAAGCTGATATGAGCGTGTGGAGTGGTACCTTGGAGGTATGAGGAGCCGACCTGGGTGGGTCCGTTGTAGTCGACTGGCGGATAGCCTAGATCCTGTGCCGCCCGCAGGAACGCCTCTGCCAGCGGGGAGTGGTAGGGCGCGTAGCTCACAGACACCGGCCCGCCCGTGTTGTGGTACGCCTGGTCCGCGGCCAGCTCGGGGATAGTCGTGCCCTCAGACTTCAGGAAGTACCTGCACAACGCACACATTCGCCGTCTCTTTATACGTTGTTCATGTTAATTAATCTCTAGGTTGTATGTGAAATGTGTAACGGACTCCAAAAATACCAAAACATTAATAACACACCACGTAATTATGCGGTATTAATAACCATTATAGTAGCTCAGTGTTAGGTCTACTATAAACGGCCACTTAAAACCCAGCGTCATTAAGTTTAACGTCTGCTTGTTAACATGACACTTACCAGCTGCCTGATATTTAATTTTGAATGTTGATCATTTTTGAGCAGTAGATTTACCTTTTGAGTATAAAGCTGTGTGTACCATAGGTTGGCAGTACCGCCGCAGTGGTGGGAGACTCTTTGGACGATCAACACGCGGGAATTGTATCGCAGAATGTTACGAACGAAAGAACTAGCAAGACGTGGAAAGAATTATTACTCAAGCTGAAAGAGGACTATTAATTTGTAATCTGAATCCATCAAAAGGAAGTGTTCTACGCAATCTGTGATTATTTTTAAAAGGTGTACTTAAATAAGTGGCAATTTTGTTTACTGCAAGTTTACGATTATTTCATTTACGGAATTATCAGGAGAGTTACATTTGGTACATCGTAGATGGATACTTATTTTTAACTGTTTTACGTCTCTCAACAGCTAGGTCTTTAGAGACGGGAGAGGATGGGGGCAAGGAATGGGAGGGAATTCGGCCATGGCCTTTTGAAGGAATCATCCCGGCATTTGCCTGGAGTGATTTGGGAAACCATGGAAAACCCAGATCTGGATGCCCGGACGAGCGGGGCGGTGTAACGGTTAGCGTTCTCGCCTCGCATTCGAGAGGACGGCGGTTCGAATCCCCGTCCGGGCATCCAGATTTGGGTTTTCCATGGTTTCCCAAATCACTCCAGGCAAATGCCGGGATGCTTCCTTCAAAAGGCCATGGCCGAATTCCTTCCCATTCCTTGCTCCCCATCCTTTCCCGTCTCTAAAGACCTCGTTGTTAGAGAGACGTTAAGCAAATTAAAAAAAAAGATACTTATTTTGTGACAGGCATTGGTAACGCGGTGAAAAAGCGTGTGGCTATCCTATACGGGCTCTTAAAAGCCGTCACTGCTACAGTCTTTTGAGACTGAGCAACGACCTTCTACATACGCTCCACATTTTAATATGAGAGTTCATTAATATATGTATAATTCTTTTCATAAATTGATTATCAAGCACTATTTTTACCTTCAAAATATACCTCAACTCGTAGGTTAGTGTTAGTCCCCCAAAATGTCAGTAAACCGCTCCGCATAGAATGCTCTGTGTTGCCAAAGAGTTATTATTGCGTGCGCTTGCGTTGAACTCATCGAATACCATTCTTACAGACAACATATTAAAAGCGTTGGTATAGACTGAACCATGAATCGACCATTGACATAGCAAATATTAAATAATTAACGTGCCGGTATAACTATGCATAATTGTAACAAAAGCTTGGCACTTCATCTTGTTAGGTTAAAACTCCCGGAGTGATTGATAGAGCCCACGTAATTTACATTCATCAAGCAAAACATTATGAACATCTACCTGAGGTGGTTTGTCCGCTTTTGTTACGGATAACAGCGGCGACGCGTCTTGGCATGGAAGCAATGAGGTCTTGGCAGGTCGAAAGAGGGAGTTGGCACCACATCTGCACACACCAGCCACCTAATTCCTGGGAGGGGGGCGATGAGCTCTGACGCCACGTTCAATCACATCCCAGATGTGTTCGATCGGGTTCAGATCTGGCGAGTTGGGGACCAGCACAACAATTGCAACTTGCTGCTGTGTTCCTCGAACCACTCCATCACACTCCTGGCCTTGTGACATGGCGCATTATCTAGTTGAAAATTAGGAATCGTGGTCGTGACGAAGGGGTGTACGTGGTCTGCAACCAGTGTTCGATACTTATTGGCTGTCTGGTGCCTTGCACGAGCTCCGCTGGACCCATGGATGCCCAAGTGAATGATCTCCAGACAATAATTGAGCCGCCGCCAGCTTGTCTCCGTCCCGCAGTACAGGTGTCATGAAGTTGTTTCCCTGGAAAACGACGGATTCACGTCATGCATCATGGAAAAAGGTATCGGGATTCATCAGACCATGCATCGGTTGCCACTTCTAGGAATTTTTGGGCGTTAGGTGACTTGTGTGTGCAGATGTGGTGCCAACTCCCTCCAGCGACCTACCAAGGCCTCATTGCTTCCATGCCAAGACGCGTCGCCGTTGTTATCCGTGCCAAAGGCGGACATACCGGCTATTAAGTAGGTGGTCATAATGTTCTGGCTGATCAGTGTAAATTAAGTGGGCTGTATCGGCCATGCCGGGAGTTTTAGGCTTACAAGATGAAGTTTCAAGCTTTTGTTATTATTATGTATGGTTATAGCCACTGCGCCAACGTCCAGTGACGGAGGCCCATCGTTAGGTGTGTTCGGTGCACTGTGTGTTCAGACACGCTTGTACTCTGCCCAGCATTAAAGTCTGATGTTAGTTCCGCCACGTTTCACCGCCTGTCCTGTCTTACCAGTCTGGAGGACGTCGGTTCGAATCTCCGTCCAGGCATCCTGATTTGGGTTTCCACAAATCACTGCAGGCGAATTCCGGGATGGTTCCTTCAAAAATGCCAAGGCCGAATTCCTTCCCGTTCCTTGTCCCCAGTCCCATCCCGCCTCTAATAACCTCGACGTCGACGAAGTGCAATGCCACAGTCTGCCCAGCCTACGACGTCCGACATCTGTAACTGAGGGTGCCCCCCCCCCAACCACTCGACGTTTGGACGTGGTTTCACCTTGGTTTCGCCACTTGTTGAATATACTCAGCACATTACTTCTCGAACACCCGACAACTTGTGCAGTTACCAAATTGCTCGTGCCGAAGCTCGGGGCCATCACAATGTGCCTTCGGTCAAACTCAGATAGATCGCGCGCCTTCCCCATTCTAAACACGGATAGCACACTCAGTGATAATACGTGTGTCTGACTAGCAGCCATTACTCGTCAGGTGACGCTGCTGTCGCCTGGATGGGTTTTTATCGATAGTTGGTAGATGGTCTTAATGTTCTGGCGGATCAGTGACGTAGTGCAAGTGATTCTATTGGTTACCATTAATGGACCTTTCTTTGCCTTGGCGGTTGGTGATGCGGTACTCACGGCAGGACGTCCTCCCAGGCCCAGCCGGGGTTGCCCATGGCCTCCCAGCCGTCGTAGTCCCTGCGGTTGCCCCTGGAGTAGATGAGGTAGTTGAGCACGCTGGTGCCGCCCATCACGCGGCCGCGAGGGAAGTTGCACTGGCGGTTCTCCAGCCCCAGGCAGTAGCTGTCAGACGGCTCCGTCTTGTAGTTCCAGTTCGCGTCCGTAAACTGCGACACAACACAGTTCATCGTTGTTTATTCATTGACCTTTGGAAACAGACACAGTGCAGGCATCATAACTACAATCGTACCACTAGAGAAAAGAGCGTTATTATTATTATTATTACTCCGCGATTCACTAAAAGTGTGTGGCGGAGGGTGCATTGCACCTATCGAAAAGGGTTATGGTTTGGAAGGGTTATAAGGGATATGGCAGGAGGCGCCCATGGGCTATTGTGAGGAACCATCCCCGCATTCGCGTGGAGTGATCTGGGAAAACCATGGAAAACCCAGCGTTGTTAAATATGGAAATCTTTTAGTATCAAATATTAATATAGGAAACACAAAGAACTTTTTACAACTGTAGGCCTATATATTGATCACTACATTTCCTGAGAGTAAAGCTTAGACACTAGGAATACCAAGAAGGAAAATTAAGTTATTTGGTGAGTGTCCATAAGTTACGTGGTTCGGTTTAGGGGAGGGGGAGGAGACTACGCTGCACTACGTGGGGGGGGGGGGGAGGGGGAATTCCGAGCCAGGCCACGTACCTATCCATTCATATAATTTTTCACAGTTAAAATGAGGGACAGAACATACAACAGCATGTGAATATTTATTTCCTTCATTTAATTATTTCGTATATAATTTACAATAGTCTGCCAAGAGAAAACAGTACAAAATGTCTTTTGCAATAAAAAGGGAATAAAGCTACGTGATACGTGAGGGGAGGGAGGGGGGCATAGAAGCAAAATCCAGGTTGGACTACGTTGGGGGAACTGGGATTCACAGGAGGCCAAAATTGAGCTACGTGGATTATGGACGCTCCCTTTAAAATGTGATGCTATAAAAAATGCTGAAAATTAAATAGATATAGTATGAAATGAACGTATTTTAGAATTGATGTGTGAGGAGTGAAATTTGAGGAAGAGTCTTGCAGAAATAAGACACAGGTGGTGGAACACATTTTAAGACATGCGGAAATCATTGATTTGTTAGTGGGGGGAACAGAAGAAAACAGTGAACTGTAGTGAAATACAAATATTACAATAGCTATATGAAGCAAATAATTGAGAACGTGTGTTGTAACAAGGTATTTTTAGATGAATGATTAGGTCCAGATCGGATGTCATGGAGAATTGTATCAAACCAATCGAGAGACGTGGAAAGTTCAGCGACGTTCTCAACCACAAGGTTGATTGGTCCTCCCGGAGGAGCATACTGAGTCTGGTATCAGTGTTAAGACAGCCAGTTCATCACATCCTTACCTAACCTAACCCGGTAACTCTACCGGGTAAAGGGGACCTACAGTTTAACGTGGAATTCGAACCACGGAGGTGTTCTGTCGTACTCCACACTGCACAGTAACCTGTGCCAGAGGTGAAGGTCGCATTAAGGGCCTATGAAAATCCCCGTCGAGGCATGGATTCGAACCACGGACTTTTCGATCACAATGACGCTTTAACCACTGAGCGACCAAACCGTTCAGCATTAATAGAACTCAGGACGGATTGCAATAAGTGGGAAAATAGGCAATAATACCATTAAGAGTGAACTACCGTCCATAGGGCGAGAACGTATTTTATTACAAAGTGGAGTTTAGAGTTTGAGTTTTTCAAAAGTAGTGCAGCCAGTTCGATAGGAGGTGGGTTCGAATCCTCGCCCGGCCATCGGGGTTTTCGTTGTCCATAGTTTCCAGAAATAACCCCCGGCGAAAGACGGGATAGTTCCTTCAAAAGAGCATGGCAGAATTCCTTCCCACTCCTTGTCTCCAGTCCCTTCCTGCCTCTAATGACTTCGACGAAAAGCCATAAAAGAGACACCAAATGAGGAGATATTCGTATACAGACAGTCGCAAGAAAGTGGGCGAGGCACAGTGGTTGTAAACGCAGTGCCAACCAGTTTGCGTGCAAATTCTGGCGCAGTCATAAGGAAGTAGAAGACAGATAAATTCAGTCCGCGTAAAACTTGCACAATTCTCCGCCAGGCATTAAAACACTAACTACACTCAACAACATGCGGTAATTTAAAAAGGAAAATTGATCAGATGTTTCGTCCATTTGAACTCTTTCGTTCCCCAGACAGTTATATTCCGCACGATAGCGGAATATTGTAGTTCTGTGCGGTGACACGTAAGTAAAGCTGTTCAAACGGGTTTAACAGACGGTCAGCACTCAACGTACATAACTAATACTTTCACCCATCTGTAATTAGCTCTTTAATTAGGTCTATCCTTGATACGTACTCTCTCCTAAAACATCTTGTCGTATTGACTTACATACGAACAAAATTGCATTGTGTTTGTTACAGAACTTTTGGAAAGCGAATTCTACATCTACATCCATACTCTGCAAATCACAAACATTGAGGGTGGCAGAGGGTGCTAAGCACCAATCCTAATTCTGCGCATTCCAATCCCGAATAGCACCAGGAAACAAGGAATACATAAAAACATCAGTACGGCATCTTATTTTTTGAATCTCCGGTCATTGCGACCTAAATAGGCTGGCGGAAGAAGTATTTCATTGCACTCATAATTTAATGATTTTCGCATATTCTCCAATAAATTCAAAAGCAAACGATGTCGTCTGTCTTCCAAACTATTCCAGCCCAATCTATATATCAATTCTGTGGACCGAGAATGGTGGTGTAACGGTTAGCGTTCTGGCGTCGCATTCGGGAGGACGGCGGTTCGAATCCCGTCCGGGCATCCAGATTTGGGTTTTCCATGGTTTCCCAAATCCCTCCAGGCAAATTCCGGGATGCTTCCTTCAAAAGGCCATGGCTGAATTCCTTCCAATTCCTTGCCCCCCATCCTTTCCCGTCTCTAAAGACCTCGCTGTTAGAGAGACATTAAGCAGATAAAAAAATTGAAAAAAAAATCTGTGACGTTTTCATAAGGGCTGTAGCAACCAGTCACGAATCGAGCGGCTCTCCTCTGCACCCTCTCCACTGAGTCAATTAGGCCCCTGCGATACGGATCCCAGACTCCACAACAGTAATCCAGATGCGGACGCACTAGAGTTTTATACGCTATTTCAACGGAAATTCCGACGGAAATCGTTAAATGCCTCACATATCAAATTTTTCAGTGGTCTTCTTAATTCAGACTTTCTACATCCTCACAGTTCGTTGTTTTTATGTGATGAGTGTGTACCCTTCTCTGATTTTTGATCGATCTATCGACTACACATCTATTACGGTGCTTTTCCACCTTCAAACCACTTCCACTTTCCATCTTCATCAAGACGAAAGCTGGGACGGTTCCTAATCTCCACCTCAAAAACTACACGTTTCACAAACACTTATCACACACAGAACACAGTCCCAAATTTCGCAGAAAAATTTCAACACCTCACTTCTGGATTAGTACTTAGTACATCATGGAGTAGGTATAAAGTGATTTGCTTCAGCAGGGCGTGCAGCCGTCAAGTCAGAGCACCAAATTTGGCTGAGTCAGGGATGAGTAAACTTCTTCAAAGGCAGCCGACTCCTAATGTTGGAAAAAATAGTGAAGAAGAAGAATTGTTTCAAATTTGCAATTACTGCTTTGTTATCTTTTTTTCTCTGTAGTTGTTGAAATATCTTAAAATAAGTCTGGCATTTTTGTAAGCAAAGGGTCTAAAAGGTTTCGATTACCTGAAGACACTGTGTACGAGGCGTATTTTTTAAGTAAGTACCGTTTTGTCACACCGTGGCTGCAGCGCTACGGTCGGCGTTCCGCGCATGCGCACTGGGTACCTGCGTCTCTTGCCTACGCACTGACGCCACTGCAGTCTAATTCTTCCTTGTTTACGTTGTGCACTGAGTGTTTAAGATGCCTCCGATAATCGTGAGTCCCACCGACTGTGAAGTACGAGCTGTTATAAGATTTCTTTGTACTAAAGGCCTAAAACCAATCGATATTCATGGTGAGATCTGTGCAGTTTACTGACAAAACATTATGAGTGATGGAATGGTGAGAAAGTGGGTGAGAGCATTTAAAGATGGCCGCACAAATGTGCATGATGAACAACGGAGTGGGCGCCCTGCGGTCGTTAATGAAAGTTTGGTGCAGAAAGTGGGCAATAAAGTGAGAGAAAACAGACGCTTTGCGATTCCCTCTTTGTGTGATGACTTTCCTAACGTTTCTCGTAGTGTTTTGTATGGCATTGTGACCGAGCACTTGAATTACCGAAAATTGAGCTCACGTTGGGTACCGAAAATGTTAACGGATGTGCACAAAACCAAACGTTTAGGCAGTGCATTGACTTTCCTTGAGCGGTACCACAACGATGGTGATGATTTCTTAAGCCAAACTGTATCGGGCGATGAGACTTGGGTGGCCTACGTCACACCTGAATCAAAGCAACAGTCCATGGAATGGCGGCATTCAGATTCACCCAAAAAAGTGAAGTTCAAGCAAACGATTTCTGTCGGGAAAATCATGTGCACAGTTTTTTGGTAAAGAAAAGGAGTACTGCTTGTGGAATTTCTGGTTCGTAATGAGACAATCAATGCAGCAGCTTATTGTGAGACATTGAACAATCTGCTACGTTCAATCCAGAACAAAAGTCGTGGCAAGTTGAGCAAGGGCATCGTTTTGCTGCATGACAATGCCCGTCCACATGTGGCTAATCAGACCAAAGATCTCATCACATCTTTTCGATGGGAAACTCTAGATCATCCTCCGTACAGCCCTGATCTGGCGCCCAGTGACTACCATCTGTTCCTGCACTTGAAGAAAAACCTGGGCGGTCAGCGTCTTGAAGACGATAACGAAGTCAAAACAGTTGTGATGCAGTGGTTAACAAGTCAGGCGGCAGACTTCTATGATGAGGGTTTTCAAAAACTGGTACTACGTTATGACAAGTGCCTCAATATTGATGGGAATTATGTAGAAAAGTAGAGTAAGGTACAGGCTTTCATGTAAAAATAAAATTATTGAGATATATTTGCAAGTCTTTCAAAACGGTACTTACTTAAAAAAACATGCCTCGTACTTTTTTTATTTTTATTTTATTTTTTACTTTTGGCTTTACGCCTCGTCGACGTCGAGGTCATTAAAGGCGGGATGGGACTTGGTACAAGGAAGGACGATGTTCTTGTTGAAGGAAGCATCCCGGTATTCGCCAAAAATGATGTGGGGAAACCATGGAAAACCCAAATCTGGATGCCCGGACGGGGATTCGAACCGGCGTCCTCCCGAATGCGAGGCCTGAGTGTTAACCGCTCATCCGCCACGCCCGGTACACCGTGTAGATTCAGTAACAAACGGCTAAAGGTGATAATATTTGAACTGTGACGGAAGAAATTAGGAAGGCGAGAAGCAATATGGAGCCACTGTATCCTCCTCATTCAGCCTGTCATGAAGTCTGTCTGAATGTATGTATTAATCACATTTTACATGAAGGGACTAAAACAATTTTCATCTAGAGTTACAGCCAGCATGTAAGTTCTATGAGTGACTATTTCAGCATTAGAAGTTGTCACCCTTTATGATGGGACACAACTAAATCATGTACCATTGTCTTCCCCGCTGCTTCCTTTCCCAGGACTTTACCTAATTACGAAACAAGTGTTACTCATTTTCAGCAACATATAAGATGTATTATATAAGCGTAGCGTGTAACCGATTCCAAGAGATCCGTGACGCTTTCACTCTGGTATCAAGCCGCCTCTGGGATAGTTTCTGTCTATTGCACCACCAGCGGAACCAGAACGTGCCTCACATACGTACAGTGACCCAGAGTTACCCGTCACCAACTTAGTGTCGAGCGAACCAGGAGGAACTTTAGAAGCAGATTTAAAAACCTGATTTAGCTGTACTGGGCAGCGAGGTTATGATTTCTTGTCTCACTGGGATCGTCCCCAATTGCCACCTCAGAAGCAGGCGTTTCAAATACACGGTATTACAGCTTACACTAGCAGAAAGTAAGGAGATAGTAGCGACGGCTATATGTCTTTTGGTTAGATCCGCCTTAATCATTTCGATAGAGATGTGAAGTTAAGACCCAGCAAAGAAATATCTACTGCTGTTTCATCTTTCTTTTCTGGTAGTTAAATATGACGGTATATGACATATTAACAATCCTAATGCAATGCATATATTTTTTTAGGTGTATCTGTACTCTGCAATTTATCGAGGTACTCTAGATGAGGAAGGAAATTGATAGTATTATCCTGATTTTTTTTAATAACTCCAAGTTTATTCTTAGCCTGCTTCATTTTTTCCGATATCGTTGTGGTACAATTACGATTTTAATTTGTTTTCTCCATTTCTTCAATTTTGCCCATCTAAGGACGACGAAATGTCAGCCTATGCATTCATCTCGAGACATCTTTTCTTGACTTCCAACAGTTCTTCATCCTTTCACCTTCTTGTTTCCTCCTTTCTTGGGTCCAGATGACATTACCTTTCCACTTTTTCTCCTGGAAATTCTTGAAATTTTGTATCATTCTTATGAAAGTTGCTCTATCTTGTATTATATGTTCTGTTATTCCGATCTCTATCATATCTTTGTTTACTCCTTGAATCTATTCGTTGCGCTTCTTATTCTTGTAGACGAGGTTGGAAATTATTTTTGTAAGTCTACTGTTAACCATTTTTTTAAATCTTGTCTGACAGGCTTTCATTTTCTTCTTCCTTGTAAAGTTCTTTATTCCTCCGGTGCCCAAATTTTTTTTCCATTTTTAATAGCCCCCATATTTTCCTCAAGATGTTTGAAAGAAAATTTTAAAGAAGAAACAATTCACGCAGACAGGTTACTGATTGCTAAGTCCAAAAGTAGGCCTATTTTTGATGGGAAAAACTGTGTAGATAGGGCATGTGAAGGACTTATTTTAGTACATAGATTGTATTGGAAACATTAGATCAGTTTTGAATAAAATGAGAAACTAATGACAGGTAAAAGAACTAGAAGTCATCTATTTGAGATTTATATACTGTACGTCTGATTCTCTATTCTGGATGAAAGTATAGTCCTCTTACATTCAATCGCGAATAATTCACATATCAAATTTTCCAATAAGAACGATTTCTGTATAATAACAGCAACTGTTCGTTAGCAACATTTTGTGGAAAAAGATTGTTCAAAAATTAATTGATTTTGATAATGATGAAATGAAAGTGTGCCCCAAGCTTACACAGTTTCACTTGTCAGTTAAAGGAAGAGAGCGCTAGAGGGTATTTTTGGCAATGCAGTTGTTTTCTAACACCACAGTACAAGCAATACGCTATCAAGCCAGAAGAAGAACTCGATGCTAATTTTTTCCAGCTTGTCAACGACTTATTCGACGTTATGAGCATTAGAGTACAGTCTGACAACAAGCCCTTAGCATGTGGATATGGTGTTCACCATGATATTCTAGAAAGAATTTTGAGACAGATGTATGAATGCTGTGAAAAAATGCAAGTTGTTGGATCAAACCAGCTACTTCCTTTCCAGAAAGGATCTATGAAAACAATTCATCCGTGTTTGGTCTATACTCCGAATTCCAAAATTTCAAAGTGAAATACTTTTTGACGGTTCGCTTGAAGCAAGATTGTTTAGACAATTTTTTCTCACAGATATTACCTGATATTTCTGAACCACTGGCTCCGACTGAAGGTGATTATGACCTTAAATATGTTAATATTTAATTCTAAAGTGATACCGCTCAGTCTTCATTTACAGAAGGCTAAGGCTTTCGTTATCTTGCTGGTTACATCACTCACTCCAGACGAAAATTCGATGCTACCATGGGAACACTTACATCGCTAATGTGTCTGCCTGCATCTACATCAAAATCTGAAGGATGAATAGAAGCACTATTTCGAGGAAGCCTTATTGTACAATCCGACGACTGGTTAAATAAAGTGTCACAATTTGAACTAATTTTTATGGATGTGAATGATTGTGATTTTATGTCGAAAGAAAAGAATATTCTTAAAACAATTTGTGCGAAAATCACTGAAAAATATCCAGAGGTACCAGTGGAAGTGATAAAAATCTGTGTAAGGACAAAAATGTTTATTCGTTTACGCTACATTAACCCTAAACTGGCCGCGGCGCATAGGAGCAAATCATGTCAGTTCATCGCATCTTCCCGTTCCAAATACGGAGAAAAAGTAACACAAGGAGGTATGTGAATCTTCCTACCAAATACTGTACTTAAAAAATTTCGTTGAATTAATTGCTTTGGCATCCGTAAAATGCGTAGTTTTGAAATGCAGCGCGCTTTGCTCATTTGCCGCTTGCATCCATTGCTTGAGTTTGCTCCTACAGTGACGTCATTTCAAGAGCCAATCGCCGCTCGTTGCGCTTCGGGCCCTCACTTTACTAGAATTACCATGGTATCAACTGTAATGGAACCATTTAACCTACTAACGCTGATTTGTAGTCACAATAGAAAAAAAATCAGTATGAATTAAGAGAGTTAATTAAAATCACTTACAAATTGGTGTTAGTACGATACGTTCATAAGCAGTACGGACATTATTTCGACTGCGAGAAGTAACTAAACTTTAAGTAGAACACTTTTTATGGTAATTTCCCAGGTTTTTGGTATCACCTCGAGAAGAACATTCCTTATTTTACTGCTGTCGTTTCACCGTCTTTGGGGTACGAAGAATCAGTCACTTCTTTGCATGGCTGTTCATTGTGCGGAACTTTATCAAAATCCGACGTTTTCGCGTGAATCGCATTCATCAAACACACAGACAATTATTTTGTTAAAAATTCTTTCTTTTTAGATTATTAATAATTCAAAACCAGTCTGTCAGAGGTATCTCAAATGTATAAACTTTATTCCGCTTACAGTTTTGTTATATTTATACATATGCCGCGGCGAATAGGCTATTTCCAGAAGATTGTATGTGTTGACACAATATATGGTGGTGTGTGTAGCAAATCAATTTGTTTCTTTTTATGTGATTATTTAAGACGAAATTCTCTGCAGTTGCTTGTTGAAGCAATGATTATGTATACTATTATAAGTCTGTAAGCAAGCTGCGTGTGTCTCTTTATTTGAACGGGAGCCGCGCAAAAACTATGACAGCAATTTGGACGGGGTTTTCAAATTTTTAGAACTAATGGTGCGAGTCAAAATCTGCGAAAATAGCTAATGACTTATATATACCTTGGGAAGGAGCATGAGAGACGTAAAGCAGTTAATAAAAAAAGGGAAGGAGCAAGCAATTAAAATCCTTTATATATGGAAAATTGTGGGCCGCGGATCATTATGCACACAGAGAAACTCACTCCTTTCGAAAAAATCTGACAAACTAAGGATTCCATTTTATTTTTTTACTTTTTCTGTACCGCAGTACCCTAAAATAAACGAAATACGTGAATCAAACTGCGAGAAGTAACTAAACTTTAAGTAGAACACTTTTTATCGTAATTTCCCAGGTTTTTGGTATCACCTCGAAAAGAACATTCCTTATCTTACTGCTGTCGTTTCACCGTCTTTGGGGTACGAAGAATCAGTCACTTCTTTGCATGGCTGTTCATTGTGCGGAACTTTATCAAAATCCGACGTTTTCGCGTGAATCGCATTCATCAAACACACAGACAATTATTTTGTTAAAAATTCTTTCTTTTTAGATTATTAATAATTCAAAACCAGTCTGTCAGAGGTATCTCAAATGTATAAACTTTATTCCGCTTACAGTTTTGTTATATTTATACATATGCCGCGGCGAATAGGCTATTTCCAGAAGATTGTATGTGTTGACACAATATTTGGTGGTGTGTGTAGCAAATCAATTTGTTTCTTTTTATGTGATTATTTAAGACGAAATTCTCTGCAGTTGCTTGTTGAAGCAATGATTATGTATACTATTATAAGTCTGTAAGCAAGCTGCGTGTGTCTCTTTATTTGAACGGGAGCCGGCAAAAACTATGACAGCAATTTGGACGGGGTTTTCAAATTTTTAGAACTAATGGTGCGAGTCAAAATCTGCGAAAATAGCTAATGACTTATATATACCTTGGGAAGGAGCATGAGAGACGTAAAGCAGTTAATAAAAAAAGGGAAGGAGCAAGCAATTAAAATCCTTTATATATGGAAAATTGTGGGCCGCGGATCATTATGCACACAGAGAAACTCACTCCTTTCGAAAAAATCTGACAAACTAAGGATTCCATTTTATTTTTTTACTTTTTCTGTTCAGTTTTCTGTACCGCAGTACCCTAAAATAAACGAAATACGTGAATCAAACTGCGAGAAGTAACTAAACTTTAAGTAGAACACTTTTTATCGTAATTTCCCAGGTTTTTGGTATCACCTCGAAAAGAACATTCCTTATCTTACTGCTGTCGTTTCACCGTCTTTGGGGTACGAAGAATCAGTCACTTCTTTGCATGGCTGTTCATTGTGCGGAACTTTATCAAAATCCGACGTTTTCGCGTGAATCGCATTCATCAAACACACAGACAATTATTTTGTTAAAAAAATCGATTCCTTCTTTTTAGATTATTAATAATCCAAAATCAGACTGTCAGAAGTATCTCAAATGTATAAACTTTATCCCGCTTACAGTTTTGTTATATTTATACATATGCCGCGGCGAACAGGCTATTTCCAGAAGATTGTATGTGTTGACACAATATATGTTGGTGTGTGTAGCAAATCAATTTCATTCTCTTTATGTGATTATTTAAGACGAAATTCTCTGCAGTTGCTTGTTGAAGCAATGATTATCTATACTATTATAAGTCTGTAAGCAAGCTGCGTGTGTCTCTTTATTTGAACGGGAGCCGCGCAAAAACTATGACAGCAATTTGGACGGGGTTTTCAAATTTTTAGAACTAATGGTGCGAGTCAAAATCTGCGAAAATAGCTAATGACTTATATGTACCTTGGGAAGGAGGAAGCAATTAAAAACCTTTATGTATGGAAAATTGTGGGCCGCGGATCATTATGCACTTTCAGAAACTCATTCCTTTCGCAAAAATCTGACAAACTAAGGATTCCATTTTATTTTTTTACTTTTTCTGTACCGCAGTACCCTAAAATAAACGAAATACGTGAATCAAACGTAATCAGCATTTATTTACATCGTAACAGGTCAGTTGTGTCATGTGCGTTAGATTACTAATGTCGTAGACATAGATTTCTTTGGTAGACAGTTAAACAGTTGTCTCCGGTACAATGTTCTTACTTGATCGTTACGCCAATATTTCTTCTTTACACAACATCATTGATACGAAATTCAGTTTCTTTCAAAGAAAGATTTCTTGGAAACAAGCTAACAGGTAACAATATGTAGTTTTTCCATAATAACTTCTACAGAACTGGCTATTATTTCGATTAATATATTTTTGGTGGCTCTAATGTGCAAATATCCTTAAACGTGTGAAAAATTTTGGCTGCTGTTCAAATCACAGGCAGTGAAATAAACTGTTTTTTCTATAAAATAACTTCAAAACCCTGATTTTTCTAATGTTTATCTCCATACGTGCAATTGAGATGGTGACGATAGCAACATGTAACCAATGAAATTAAAATTAACTAGGTATCTTAACACCTTATGTTATACCACGTAAATTATAAAACTAGATCCATTATGCCTTATGCTGTAACATAGCGTGTCAATTGGCCATTCTGGACCCAGCTGCGTTTCAACCTAACGACAAACTTGGCTTCGGTAACATGCGCATTAATACATTCACTGTTTCGCTATCGAATCTTTGCCTGCTGGAGGTACTTATATGATACGGCTTATAATACGGCTTTATTGAAAGCAAAGAGAATTTAAAATAATTCATATCCTGATGCTACACCGCATTAATTATAAAGCTAAATCTATATTGTCTCTTATGTTTCAAGCTTATCAACTGTCATCATGATCCAGGCTGTACTTCAACCGAACCACAACCACACATAATATTGTCGTTCGAAAATCATAGCTTTAGTTAAACGTGCATTAATACATACACTGTACCGTGACATTTTTTAATTATTTGTATGTGGCTGAAATAATGGCATTAGTAACAGGATGATTTGAAAGCGAAGTAAATTAAAAATAATTCTTAACGTGTGATACCGCGCAAGATTAATTTTAATCCACGTAAATTTATAGCAAAAATAACTGATCGTACTAACATATCGTCAAAATAAAACCAATGTCCTAACAGCAAAAGGGAAAAAAAATATTTCAGAAAATTAAATTGGGAATTGGAATCACTGAAAGGAGGTAGGGGGGGGGGGTGAAGAGAGTGCTGGGAATATACAGGGCATATGTTGGTGATGGGGCATGATGGGATTGGTCAAAGAATTAAGAATAGTACATGTAAGGGGAAACACGACCATGACCACAAGCTGGCGCTCGATTTCATGCATAAGGGAGCAGGAAAATTTTCTTTTGTTGGTAAGGGTATCAGGGATTAGAACAAATTACCAAGTGAAGTAATGAGTAAGTAATGTACCAAAAACGCTTAAGGATAAAATTAAAATTTTAAAATCAGAAAAATAAATGGGGGAGGGATTTAACACACCAATTATAAAATAAAATGGAAGGGATAATTAGATGACTGGGAGAATTGACACTGGAGTATTAGCTCCATTGCAATTAAATTAATAGTAATAATAAATCGTGCCGTCCTCCGTATCAGCATTTAAAAATGGCACAGACATTACAGTGACCAACCTACTAAGTAAGGTAACATTTTATTTATCTTAAACATTGTTACACCTACTTCCATCACAAAAATAAAACCCTTTCTAAACAATTTTTTTTTTTCTCACCATAATTGTCTCTACGAATTAGGACAGTTAATTTTTCAGCTAACTTTTCTACTATTTTATAAATTGTATAACATTAAAATATGAATGAAACAAAACTCTCGGACATCAGTATGAAATCCGAACCTAAGGCAATAACTAAAACAAAGGAAAGTTTGTAGAAGACATTTAGAATTCTCTCCTCTCAACGTTAATATTTGGTAATAGAATAAAATCCTTAAAGAATTTTTGCACATACCAAGGGTGAAGCAGCGGGCAAATTATTTAATAATTACGCCAATGCAACTAATTTCTGGTTTAGTTAGTTACTGACGCGTTTCGCCTATCGTTGAAATATCTTCAGCGATTGAATTTTAGTTAAATGTCTGTTGTCAGATTATTATCTGCCTCCAGGCGTAACATAATGGTATGTAGGCTTAAGACTCCGGAGCTGATATCAAACCAGACGAAAGACATTAAGAGCGGCAAAACGCATCAGTAAGTAAACAAAACCCGAAAACAGTTTCATTTGTTCACTTAGGGAGTGTCCAGAAATTACGTGGCTTGGTCTGGGGGGGGGGGGGGGAGAAGAGTCAGAGCCAGGCCACGTAGCCCTTCACTCATGTTATTTGTCACAGTTAAAATTAGGTACAGAACACACAACAGCATGTGGATATTTATTTACGTCTTTTAGTTATCTCCGTATGTAATTTAGATATCCTATATAGTAACAGTGCTGAACATGCTTGTGACTTGAAGTCATAGCGTTGAGGTTGCACGCGGCTGGCGCATTTAGACTAACCGACACGGGACGGCGCATTACGATTCGAAAATCATTAGACTCAAATTCGCTTACAGATGTCATCCGGGATTTTCCCAAGGCAGTGGCAGTTCCTATATTTTAATTGTTTGAAATATAGCTGTTATGTGTAGGATCGCCTGAATGTGGCCACACCTGTCGTTGATTTAAATGATTCTAATTTTGTTCTGTCGAGTGACTTTCAGTGCAACTTCAATTATAGTGTTTGCTGAAGTGTCTTTTCAAGTTCGAAGTATGGTGTGAAGTGGTGGTGTACAATAAATTTTACGAGACTATCGAAAACGTTTTTCCAAGCAGTTTTCACTATCTAACGAGCTAGAGAAATCTTTTAAGCACATAAAAGATTTATTCCCTGCCAATGTAGTAATAATGGTGACAGAACTAAAAAATAAATTAAAAAATAAGCATAAAAAAATGGACGTGTTCTTTTTTTATACGCGGCAAGTATAGTTTTTTATATTTTATCAGTGATTAATGAGAATGTGTCTTTAGTAACACCTCTAGAAGAAAAGGACCTCTGACTGTACTTCAGAAAGAGGTTTCTGCCAATAATTGACCATTTGCAGGAGTGGCTAATGTCAACATTTTATTAAAAATATTTATAAGTATAGAAAATCACATAGCGTAACTATCAGTTGTGTTGATTATATACGCAATAGTTTTAAAGATAATCTGTGAAATGCAAACAGTACTAAATATCTTCTTCTGAATTAATAAGGGAAGGAGGGAGGAGGAGTAGGGGATGAAAGAAGGCCAAAATAGTTTATGGACGCTCCTTTATTAAACAGTAATAATTATTTCTCCTTTATGATGCGAAATATTTTTCTTTGCTTTTTTTTAAGTTTTATTTCGCATACCAAACTGTCAGGGCATTTGATGGTTTTCATGTAGTGGCAGGGTGATTATCTATACGTACTGAAACCAGGCTTGCCAACTTTTCAGATTAGCGCGACCGGAGTAAACTAGACAGCTCGGGATCTTGAATAGGCGCAACTGAGAATTATGATGAGAACATTGAAAGACCCCGCTTGTGGATCGCCAACAATCGCTGCAAACAATCAGAATTGTATGAAAACAATAGGAACCTGTACAAAGTTACGAATAGCCACTAAGAAACATTTTAAAATTAAAATAAAGACCGTTTCATGCATTTAAACATAAACCTGACAAATTTACAAAATTTCATGTAGTCAAAAATTTTACTTCAAACATTATCGCTTACACAACATTCATAATTACAGTATTTCAATTAACACCTCAAACATTGTACTGTTTTTAATTGAATTACACCTCATTTAAAAAATTTCCAACTATCTAAACCAGGGTTTCTCAAACTTACAGCTACACGAACCTGTATAGAATTTGTCAGGCAATGGCTAACTCCCTAAAAAAAAAATTGGGGCTTTTTTTCAATTAAGGATTTTTAGTTTCAAAACGTAATACAGTCTCGGTGAGCAATATGCTACTAATTATTGTAATTCATGGGCTTGTTTCTTGCAGCAGGTTGAGTTGATTTTAGAAGCATTTTGCTAAATTTCAGTCTCAATTCACCATTGTGCGTGTTGGACGCTCGAGACAGTCAGACCGAGAGTGGTGGTGTAACGGTTAGCGTTCTCGCCTCGCATTCGGGAGGATGCCGGTTCGAATCCCCGTCCGGGCATCCAGATTTGGGTTTTCCACGGTTTCCCAAATCACTACAGGCAAATGCCGGTATGCTTCCTTCAAAAGGCCATGGCCGAATTCCTTCCCATTAATTGTCCCCCATTCTTTCCCGTCTCTAAAGACCTCGCTGTTAAGAGACGTTAAGCAATTAAAAATAAAAGACAGTCACCCGCCATAACGTAAATCGTGTCACGAACCCCCACGATCAACTCGCGAATCCCTAAGGGTTCGCGTACCAAACATTGAGAAACCCTGATCTAAACAATACGCATTTAAACTAGAAATATACAAACTTACGATTAACCAGTGTTTATTTCTGTCCAACACCGTAAGCTGAGGTGTGATGCGCACTACGGTGGTGCTCTGCGAAGCTTGTACGAGTGCTCAGAAGCCTGTACTCCCATAAGGCACCCTTAGGACGTGCTGGTCAGTTGGGCGCCGTGGAATGATCACTAGGAGGGCATTCGGATCTACGTGGAGAACCGGGTCCGGTCGGGACCGGGGGGAAGGCAGTGTCGGGTAGGCCCGCACAGTGGATAGGTGGGGTCGGGCGCGCGCGGGACTAGCAGAGAGGCTGTAGCTATGCGGTCAGGTTTCCTCTTCGGCCTGGCCGTGGCAGGCGCCGCGTCTTAGTCGCTCCCCGCGGTCACCAACATTGGTGGTGAAGTGTGCCTAGCCTCACCATCCCCGCTGTAATGGCGGGTAGTTTGGAAGGGTTCCTTTTCTGCTGTGGTGGTGGATGTTGTGTGATGGATGGTTTGGGGGGGATCTGTCAGGGTGTGAAGAAGTAATTTCGGGTGCACCCATTGATCGGACCGATTACTCCCTAGAGGTGTATGTCCAACACCAGTGCATGTAATTAATTAATAGCAAGCTGGGTGTGAGAGCTACCTGCAGCAGGTTGGAGGCGAGCGGGATGTCCATGACGAAGTTCTCCTGGCGACCGGCCTCTATGAGCAGCACCTTCCAGTCGGGGACTTCCGTGAGTCGGCTGGCGACCACGCAGCCCGCGGAGCCCGCGCCCACCACCACGAAGTCGTACTCGGGCAGCACTGTGCGCACGTCCCGGGGCTCCTGGTCCCACTGCCGGGAGCCCTGGACCAGCAGCGAAAGGCTCGACTCGAGGATTCCGGGGCGCTGGCAGGACGCGAGCGAGGCCACCAGCACCAGCCACCACGACCACCAGCGCGCACCTGCGGCACAAACACCGTGTGGGAGAAAGCTACGCTGGAGGGCGTCCATTAACTAACAGATCCCACGAAATATCACGTTCTCTTTTTAAGAAAAGTAGAGCAAAAAAAAAAAAAAGAAATGTTCTACAAAGTAGTAGCGACGGTGTTGGGGAGGGGGGATCTCAGGGTCTCACCACCCTTAAAAAAAAGTCCCAAGCAAGGGGGAGAGGCATTTGTCACAGTCTTCTTCTTCTTCTCGTGTTGATGACAGCATCAAATATGAGGTAGTCTTTCCGCCACTGCGGTGGCTTTGTCAGTAGCTGATTGGAGACCAAATTAGGATACATTCATTCATATTTGTGGACAAGACAACAGATGTACCATGGTTTCTCTCTCCCCGCACGAACATGTGGTATCTGACTGTTCTCTCAGGTATCTCCATGTGGCAAGAGTATCTTTGGAACGCCCAACTCCAACTCGAAGCGTATTTAGTGACCTTCTTTTGGCTTGATACACTCGAAATCATGTTGCACTCTCTTCTCCCAAGGCACTATTCTTTCATTGCTTGGAGCTCCATTTAGTGGCTTTGAAGTCCGCAGGAAGCTAGATCATTACTTTAGTCTCGATGGCGCTGGTGTATAGCCATGTAGCGAGTGTCGGGCGTCTTCGTTCACTCTAATAAGCCTTGGCAACTTCCCGGCGTATACCTCCACGGGGGATGCCAGCTAGTATCTCACAGGCGATGGTCTGAGACAACCTGTGAAGAGCCGGTATGTTCTGTGGAGCGCAACGTCTACTGTCTTAGCATGACTTTGCCACACAGGACATGCATACTCTGCTGCGGAGTAGCATAATGCTAAGGCAGAGGTGCGGATGACGCTTGGGTTAGCTCCCCAGCTAGATCCGGTCAACTTGCTTAAGATAGTTGCGCGATGATACATTCATCTTGACGTTGCGACAGTGGTTTTTAAAAGTGAGACCTCTGTCAAGAATTACGCCGAGGTATTTTGGGTTTACACTGTGCAGAACTCGATCTATTCCAGGTCGCATTCAACTTTCGCTTAGCGCATTTATTGCGCAAGTGAAATAGGGTACAGAATACACAACAGCGTTTGGATATTTATTTCCCTCATTTAATTACGTATCTCCTTATTTTAGATGCCGTATATACTGACAGAGTTATGAACGCGAGTGACTTGAAGTCATAGTGTTTGGATCGCACTGTGCCTGCGCATTGAGGACCGCAAACCATTGGGCAACAAGTACGCTTGCAGGTACCACACGGGGTTTTCCACACCTTTAACAGTCGGCACTGTTTTGAAAAAGAGCTGTCCTGAATCCGACAACCCGCTTGACACCACACCGCTCTTCGATAAAACAATCCTAATTTTGTTCTGTCAAGTGAATTTCAGTGCGTATTTAATTATAGTTCTTCTTGAAGTGTTCAGAGGGTGGTGTAAAATTGCGATGTACGATAAACTTTACGAGGCTAATCGGAAACTTTTTTTTCAGCGAGTTTTAAATATGCAAACAGGTCACTGTGAGATATGGAATCCTATTATAGCAGGAAAATAATAATTTCACAGTAATGTAGAAATAAAGGTGAGAGATCTGCACAACAAAAGAAAACAAAATTGCAATTCTTCTTAAGGGTTTTTTCACCCTGCATATATATTACTTTATCAGTTAATAAACAATGATGAATGAGATTAGGAGAATGTTTTTGGTAGCACCAGAATAGGAAGGAGATCCTTGGTCGTACCAGACAAAGAGGTTTTTCCCAATAATTAATAATTTGAAGGAGTGGCTAAAGTTACCATTTCATTCCGAATATTTATAATTATAGAAAAGTATATCAAACAAATATCGGCCGTGTTCATTATAAACGCAATAATTTTAACGCTCTTAGATAGCGAAACGAGGATTCAGTGTAGTCAGAAATTCATTAGCTAAGGAAAGAAATAGTTTGTCAGCTGCAGAACGCGGCTATTTCACATTGCTGTTAGTAAGTAAGGCACAAAACATGGAAAAACACGCGGCTCTGCCCTCTAATTAATAACATTTTTAATCATGATGTGTATTTGTTAATGAGACTGTGAACAGTACACCAATACTGTTAATATCTTTTAATGAAGTAACTTTAGATACATGTCCTCGTTTTTCTATGTATGATATTGTACGCTTCCCCTAACAGGGTTGCCATCGAATTACTGTTTCAAAAAGTGGGTTACGAATCCAAAATTGTGAGCACTTTAGGTTGCATTATTTATTACAAGAAGGGGAGTCGATGTGTTTTTTTTTCTGAAAAAGGGTGTTGAGTGTTTTTTTTTAAAGGGTCGGTGTGTATTTTTTTTTTTTTCCGTAAAGGGGGTGATACGCCATAGAAGGTTGGGAACCTATGGTCTAGAACAGTGTTTCTCAAAGTTTTAGCTCCACTACCCCTATAAAATTTCCCAGGCAATGGCGAACCGTTTAACAAACAAACCTGCGACTGCTACTTTTTTTTTTTTCAGCTCCACTACTGGCAGCAACAATGAGTGAACCCCCTACGATCAACTGGCGAACCCCCAGGGTTTCGCGTACCCTATCTTGAGAAACACTGGTCTGGAAGCTGAGAATAGCGTGCATGTTATGATACAAGGCACAGCGCAGATAGTGTCTTCGAACAATATGACAATCTCTGACGGTGATGTGGATAGATCAGTATATGCATATTTGTTTTATTGTGGATGAGGTAGAACTGTGTATCCGTAAATCGTTGAACCAACTTGTGACCACTAATAATCAATTTTTATCATCAAGTCAAAATGTATTATGAAACACTTTAAAAAAAAATCATATCTATACCACATATTCTCATTTCAGTCGAGTTTTCATTGTGGAATATTTCGCTGGTCTTTGGGCGGAGACACAATCATACGACCTCTTCAGTAGATGGCGTTTTTTATATTGAAAACAGGTATGATACGGTTTTGAGGAATAAGTGATGTTGTAGGTGTAGTGGTGTGACTTGTGATGGTGATCACTTGGGGGGGAAAATATTGAGTTGAGAGATTCCGCGTGTGGCTCTCTCCGGCTTGCACATACCTAAGGCACGGCCCTCGCTGATTACCAATGAGAACGAATTCAGTATGCGCTGCACACGACATGTTGAGCGCTGCGAGGAATTAGAAGTGACCCAACCCGTTCTGCAGGCAACACCTTCAGGGAAACTACAGCTCGCAGTACATTGCAGTGTAATCTATATATGTATAAAGATGAATGTATGTATGTATGTTTGTTTGTATGTTTGATTGTTTGTTTGTTTGTTTGATTGTTTGTTTGTTTGTTTGTTCTTCATACAAATCCACAGTTTTCATCCTATCTCCATGAAACTTTGCACACTTATCCTCTGAAACAAGGAGAAAAATACTGTCTACATTTGGTTGAAAAATTATCTGTATAAATAATACATGTTGTCTCATAATTTCGAAATACTATTGAATGGCGATAGACAGACGAGTTGGATATGGACGTCTGTATACTGCTTTTCCTTGTATCGGTCAGACAGCTCAGTGGTTAAAGCGCTTGCTTACAAAAGTTTGGGTCGTGGTCTCCGGTTCAAATCTCCGTGGAGGCTAAGATTTTAAAAAATTGTTTTTGATCGTAAGAGTCACGCCTGGGCCGTAGGTTATCCGGATTGAATGTTAAACTGTAGATATCACAAAGTTAGGGATGCAATGCGAGGCAAATCGTAGGTAGTCTTGCAATGCTGTAGGTGTACACTTTTCTACGTTATAATGATTCCTCAGGAGTTGTTCGCAGTCAGAGAGAGAGAGAGAGAGAAAGAGAGAGTGTGTGTGTGTGTGAACCGCAGTAATAATACCATAAATACGGAAGTAAGTCTGTCTTTTTGTTACGTTTTGACGACGAAATGGCTATATCGATGTTGATGGAATTTGATAAGAAAATCTGTATGAAGGGCACAGGTCGTTTTCTCCGGTATGTTTAGTAGTTGTAGTCACGAAATTTTGAGACCTTATCGAATGGTGACAGAAATATGTTGGAAATTGATTCTCTTCAAGAGACAGGTTCGACGGTAGAATGATATAGTGATAGCTTTCCTGTCATATTATGCCGACTCGGTGTTGTTTGGGACCAATCCTTCGTTACCAACAACTTTTTATATTCAATTCTGGCAAAAAATTCTTAATCCACGCTTACGAAGTCGCAGGTACGAGCCAGTAGTACAATATCCCTAGTTACGTCGACCTTCACTCATCGAGTTTCCTAATAAAATTTGTACAAAATGTATAAATAAACAAAACGTGAGAGTGTTGCCACAGCGTATATCTGCACATCTTTGTTAATTAAAGATTATTTAATTAAATTTTTTCGATAATAACTGTCTTAAAAAATGTAACACCGATCGAGAATTAAAGATATAAATAAAACCTTCTTCCAGAGAGTAATGAAAGGTTGCCAGGTGAAAACAGGTAAGCGTGTGTGAGTAATTTACCCATGTCAAGTTTCTTATATAGTTGTATTGTTATGGTCCTGTTCCAACATAGGATCTCAGGACATCACTACAGACTTTGGCCAACGGATTTGCCTTTGCACCCCCCGCTGGCAGTATGGGAACCATAGCCATCTCACCCCGAAAGACACGCCTCGCTAACGTCCCGAGGCTAGAAGCTATTGTCGGCTACCATAGACCCAAGATCTCCGAGCGGTTATGGGATGATGAGGGGATTGATCAGATTGGCTTACTGGAATATGGTTATCCGAGAGGGTTTAGTGCTTTCGTGGAGCTTATGCTAGAATTAGTAATGACACGGGGTTGAGCGTGAGGAAGTACATATAAAGACATACTCTGAGGTAGAGCAAATGGTTCATGAACAGAAAGGTTACTAGATAGATCCTCACAATAGATTACGGCCCATTAGAACTGGCTGGTATGCTTACGTTTGGTGATGACAGAGGGTGCGGATGCTGTCCGGTTACTGGGTTCGACCCCGACCCTCTGACCGGGTCGAGAAGACAAAATGGTTCACTGAGCGAATCCCCGACGGCTTGATCGGCCTATATACTCGTCTGCCACCTGTGGGCATTACTCAGTTTGGAAACAAGCTTCAAGCGTTATCTAAAAGGGTCGGCGCGGCCACCGCTTATCCTAAAATGGCTTCGCGTGCGCCCTCCATCCAACGGGGCGTCGATGACCGTATAAACTACGGATACTGGCTCAGACCCATACTTGGTATTAATTCTATTCTTGGAACATGGCGTGGCCATAATAGAATGTAGGTAATTATATTTCAAACAAGATGCTATAGGGATGTCTTACCAAAAGTAGGAAAATCTTATGGTTGTCGTGATTTAAAGTTTTATTAAAAAGACCCAGAATAACAGCTTGTTAGGGTTCTTATGGTGGTTTAATTACTGATTAATTAATTAAAAAATCCACCAAACAGGTTATGTTTGAAGATGTCTGTTTTATTGTGATCCAAACAAGTCAGCGATATTCACTAGTATAGGTACAATACAGAGATGCACAGTCGCAAACTCAACTGAATGATTGAAACTCTCTGTAACACTGAATACTGTCAACTAAACTGACTTACTAACTGAGCAAAATTCTCTGTCCAGGCGATCTGTTTATATAGTCTTTATCGAAATTACGAGAATTCTTCAAAGGCATCCGCCCGATATTTCTCGATCATTAACAATCACTCAAACAATCTAACATATTAAAAACAATCGGAATTGATACAAAATTAATTAACAACATTACAAAATGATCAGAAATGGTAATTATAGATACTTAAATACAAAATTATTTACAGAAATCCTTTCCAACTGTAGAAAAATGTCCTGTAGACATCGTAACTTACATTAATACATGGAATTACAATCATTTAAGAAATTCTCTTGCATCATTCGGTTCTTAAACATATTAAATGGCCTTTGAATAATTTTCTTACCTAAAACAAAGTCTATATACACTGATTTACAAGAAATTACAAAACAAACATATCAAATCACTTTCAACCAAACATTAGCTCACTACAAATACTTCATACAGTACAATGCTATTCAAAATTCAGGTATTAGGGCTGTTACAAGCTGTTTTCGGGAAATACAAAAAAAAAAAAAAAAAAATTGTACCATTTAAATTACAAAAAGTTGATTTACTAATAATTATTCAGTATCAGATCCATCAGAAGAAGTTCTGAGGGATTATTATCATTACTAGTCCTACTAAAACAACAGCTTGTAAGAGGATTGGGTCCCCGAGGAACCTTATTGGCTTTAAACACCCATCCATTTACAGCCTGCAAGATTCGGGCCTTAGTTTACACAGCAAGGATCGGTAGCATTAAGCGACACAGAATTAATATATCATATTAGGGTTGAAGCTTTTAATTTTTTTTCATAAATTGCTCATTAATTCATTATTAATGTTGGCCGAACAATTTATTTGAAATATGCGAAATCTCGCTTCATTAACACTAGTGCACTGCTTAATGCCATATACAAGAGCAATGAAATTTTTGGTATCATCAGTTAATGTATTAAAAATTTTCTGTTTATTGTAAAAGCAGCGATTGTGTTCTTGAGACTGCAATCAAACAGACAGAACTCTTGAAGGAAACAGCTGAGAAAGCAGGACTACAAATATCGTTTGCGAAATACGGAATACATGAACATAGACGCAAAAGACCAGACATGGACACTGAAAACTAAATATGGTGATATTACTATTACTATTACTCCGCGATTCACTAAAAGTGTGTGGCATTGCACCTATCCGAAAGGCTAATAGTTTTGAAGGGATATACGGGATATGGCAGGAGGCGCCCATGGGCTATTGTGAGGAACCATCCCAGCATTAGCGTGGAGTGATCTGAGAAAACCATGGAAAACCCAGATCATGATATTAAAGAATACAGAAGTTCAAATACCTTGATGAAATTTTGATTCCCAATGTTACTAAAAATACTGTAGTTGAAGACTTGGAACAGCTTTCAGGATTTGTCAAAAGACATACAAATCAAAATTACTCTCCCATCAGGCGAAATACATGCACTATAATACGGTAGTGAAGCCAGAATGTTTATACGCAACAGAAACACTAGCGTCAAAGGGACTGACGGAAATAGAAAAGAAAGAAAGAACGTTTCTAACCAAAATATTGGGACCAATAAAGCGATAGGAAGCGAGTTCAATTTCCGTTTGAGATCGAACCAGAATTATACGAAAAGTTTTAAAAGATATCAAACACAATTAAGAAAAGGAGATTAGCCTTCTATGGACACATCAAGAGGAACCAGAAAGAATGGCAAAGAAAATACTCAACTTTCAAGAGTACAGGAAGACTCAGGTTCCATGGGTGAAGGAGTTCCATCAGGATATGAAAAGATGTGGGATCAGCATGGAAGACATCCAAGACGGAATTTTTCAGAGGAAAAATTGCGGAAGTAAAGGATCTGACTGAAGAAAAACCAATCGGGAAAAGGAGGGCATTTACGGAGGAAGAAAAAACAAGAGTGAGCCAGAGAATGAAAGAGTACTGGCGACGGAGGAAGGAAACTAAGAAGAGGAAATGAAGTTGCGTAGTCGTAGTCCATAAATAGCTGAACGGAAAGAAGCAGAGAGAAAAAAAAAAAGATAGCAGCGATATAGTTACTCACGTGCAGTTGTTTTTCTGCTTCTTTCTCTATTTCACGGACAAATGAGCATTGGCACTCTTTCGCACCAGGCTCTATTACTCCATTATTAAAAGTTTAAATCACGACAACCATAAGATTTTCCTATACCACCGTGTTAGAAATAAAATTATCTACATTTTTATACACAATTATGTAAACAGATTTAATGACGTAGTAATTGCCTGGTAAAAGTTAGGTAACCTTACTTTGGCGTTTCATTTATCTCTGTTTCTCTCGATCGGTGGTGCTGATTTTTTTAAGAAACTATGCGTCAGTTTTCGAAAAAACTTAATTAAATTTTTAATTAAAAATAGATGTGAAAGGAAATGGTGTGGCAACCCTATCACGTTTGGTTTATTTATTTTGTATAAAATATAAATTTTACTAGGAAACTCGATGAGGAAAGGTCGATGTTAATCAGGATCTTAGACTATAATGGCTGCATTAGATTTCAACGACGGCAATAAATCGTCCGTCTAGAACACATTCGATACTTCATTTTTCTTTGCAACTAAAAAGGATCGACATTATCCGTAGCCGGCGGTATTTGATGGCAAAAGAAATACCGCCTCACCAGGTCTCGACGAAATATGGAGTTACCACCGACTTCCGTCAACGCTTATGAAACAATATTGGATACCGTCGGTGTACCTTTGTGACAGATTCATATATATTTTTCCTTGCCGTGATAACTGAGCTGCGGGATTCGAAAAACTTTCTGAAAACAAGTAATAAATCTGCTCCTGCTCATTATAATTTAAAATTATGAAGATTAGCACAGGATAGGAAGGGATGGAGGATTGCATCAAACCAGTCGAAAGACTGACGACAGCAAAAAAAATAATGAAGATATAGAAAACTGTTAGATAATTTTCCACTTCTGTTATTTAAAGTCTAGTGTGTTAATTTAGATCCTTATAGGAATTAGTCAAGCAACATAGAACCTTTTCTTGGGCCGTAGAAACGAACGCAAAACCCAGTTAGTATGGATTGCTAGGTATCTATCTGCTGTGGTGTGCAATACATATAATCAGTCCCTGGGATGAATCCAAAATTTCTTCACATTCTATCATATTTAAGTTTGTAAGAGTAGGCCTGAATGGTCAGGTACCGATTTTACGTATATTCTTTCAATCTCGTCTGCACAACACAGTGCACTTACCACACACCTCACGTTGCTCTACATATTCAGACGTTGGAAGGCTTATCGTTAGTCTGGGAGCCGCCTCACAGCAGCCAGATCGATTTAAACCCCTGCTGAGTCATCGTATGTGCGCCTGGCCCGAGCTGGTGTATCATTACACTGCTTTCGCTTTTCAACATACCGAGCCGAGGGCGCTTTCGTCGTTAATATTGCCCAAAATCTCTTCCGGCCTGAACGCTTTCTCTCGTCCGGTCGCCGGTTTTCTTGGGGCCCACCTGGTTTAGCCACACCTTTCAAACCTGCGCGTGAGCCCGGTTAGACTGCTTTCCTGTTATGTAAGGTGCGACCAAAATTAAGTGCTCCCAGGGTGGCAGGAAACGGAAACCATCTGGCCTGTAATCCACTATGCAGGTACCGTCTGATTGGTGAATCTTTCGTCTTGCCTGTTTCAACTTGCTGCCTGCTCTTGTATTGCTAGGATTTCTATCTCCATAATGTTGCGAGATAGCTTAACTGTCCGAAACCGGGTAAAGATATACAGTTTGTGAGTTAACGACAAACTGATTAATTCTGAATGTTAAAAGTTATATTTCCTTTGTCACTTCGGTCGGTTTCGATACCAATTAGATGTGGTAGCCCGCTGAGAATAACAAAGTATGGCCCAAAAATTGTTATTACGACCCTCACACCCAGCGTCGAATGAAATTGTATTTTAAGAATTATTTGTAGCACATTTGGAGTTGAGTAAATATGGTTTTGTATATTTTTCTTGCATTTTTCATTCTGCTTAACGTCTCTTAACAGTGACGTATTTAGAGACGGGAAAGGATGGGGGGGCAAGGAATGGGAAGGAATTCGGCCATGGCCTTTTAAAGGAAACATCCCGGCATTTGCCTGGAGTGATTTGGGAAACCATGGAAAACCCAAATCTGGAAGCCCGGACGGGGATTCGAACCGGCGTCCTCCCGAATGCGAGGCCAGAACGCTTACCATTACACCACCACGCTCGGTATTTTTCTTGCAATTAATTGTGAATTTGTGTAAGTGAACATTTTTTTATGGAAAGAAACTATGTAAATACTATATAATATGTTCAAGGACGGTACAATGCATGAAACATTAGTTAAAAGTTTGTAATTCTAAGAAATGAAGTGTGCTACGATGTTTAGAGGACAATTTGCGACCATTTGGACTCACTTCGGTGGATAAATTTGTCTGTAAATATCTTTAATTTTTGTTTCTGTGATTTTCATAATGATTGTAAATGATTTTGTATTAATTCGGATTGTTTTTATTATGATTTTATTTGTTTAACTATTTTTAGTGTCCGAGAAACATGTGTCGGAAGTCTTCGAAGTATTCTAGAATTTTCTGTAAAGCTTATATCAGTGATCGGCAAAGACGAGTATTCAGTTTAGTAGTAGACCTACTAGTGGTGGTGGTGGTGGTAGTATTGAAAGTTAGCTGATTTTTGGTGTTTAAGTTATAATCGCTGTAGCATTTGTTTACGTTTGCAGCTAGTATCTTTGGAGTTCGATGGCTTAAAGAAAAATAAACCGACGAATCTGAATATTCTTAGACTCGTTATTTCATATTAAAACGAGATACCTGTCACTGTCTTTATGCACAGATTGTACTATCCCTTGCTTGGTATTTAATATCTCTGAATATATTCGAAAGGTGATCATTCTTAACACACAATCACAACAGAACTTTAAATGAAAATGTTTAGTTACTGCAAAAACCTCAACCGCTCCAACAAGTAATTTATACAAGGATCTTGTATCTATTTATAGAGTCATAATATATAAGATAATGTTACACTGGCCTGAATCTGACCGAAATAGAGCGTGTACTTCATGTAAACTTAACACATTCCAACGCCATTACAGTCATTCTTTTACTGCGAGTGGCGAACTACCTCCCCTGGAGAAGTCTAATCAATATTTGTACCTCCCTGGTTCTCCCACTGCTGCCAACTGAAAAAAAACTTTAAGTACCCTCAATCACAATTGTATTCACTAGGAAAGTTAAGTGTATATATATATATATATATATATATATATATATATATATATGAAATGATTGGGGAAGTGAGAATGTCACTTAGTGTATTGGTTACTATCATTGCAGCGGTCTGGCTGCTGAGATTCCAAATCAGCTGTTGAGACGTCCTAGGTTCAGATTCCTATCTCGGCCAAAAATTTTACTCGCTCTCAAGTTGGTCTCATACTGGACACTATTTCATTTATTCAAATGAAGATATCTACAAATGTTCCGTGGTTCGAATCTCTTAAGACCAATAAGTTGGTGGAGATTGTAAGCTTAAGTTATACTATCACCAGAGACGAGGATTGCACTTGATCGAGCGTGGTGGGCGAGCGGTTAACGTTCTGGCCTCGCATTCGGGACGACGCCTGTTCTAATCCCCTTCCGCGCATCCAGATTTGGATTTTCCATGGTTTCCCCAAATCACTCCATGCTAATGTCGGGGCGCTAAATTCAAAAGGCCACGGCCGAATTCTTTCCCGTTCCTTGTTCCCAGTCCCATCCCACCTCTAATGACCTCGGCGGATTAGTTTGTCCTGCGCACGACCGTGAAAGTGGTTTGGGCGACCCACGGAGCCAGAGGCGGCGGTCAGCAGGTATGGCTTTCTAGCACACACACACACACACACACACACACACCCACACACACACACCGACCACTTTTCACGAGTTCCGCTCTGTCGAATTCTCGAGTCTACTTCGGCCATCGGGAGAGATGAGAAAGTAGAGTGTTGCGATCCAGTTTACCAAACAAACATCTCGAAATGTTAGCTTTACTGATTACTTCCTCTTTTTGAGACGAGTTTGATGGCATTCGAACGCTGAGTTGCCGAATGTGTGACCCGTTCTTACACAGCCTACTGACGAAGTTTTGGTACTGTTGTTCTGCTTCAATTACAGGAAGTGGTGGAGGAAAAACGTAAGAAAATCCCTGGCTGTATAGATTGATTACAGTTTATTTGCTGAAGCTGAGAAACACAATTGACAGAAGGGAGCATCAGGAGTTAATGTAATTCAAGAACGCAAGCGACATGACCATTGGATAATCCGCTTTTTAAAGTTCCCATGAAACGCGACTGAGAAGATGTTCTAAATCGGTTTGTCAAATTTATTTGAGGTAAATTTTAGCAAAAAAAGAAATACAATATTTTCCAAAGTAATCTACATAACATTCAATATACTTTGTACCTCTGATTTTGCTGTTCAGTTATTGAAAATGTTTGAGTGAATTTTCATTCCCTTTCTGAGTTTTCTTTTTAACAAATTTTCACTTTGTTTCGAATATTGATACAAATTTTTGACGTTTGCTCCAAAGCTTCTGTTTATGATTTTCAGCAAGCTGTTTCGCAATGCACTTTCAAAAAAGTTTAAGTGTTTTTATGTGCGGTAGGTTACATAAAGAAATCCACGATGGTTTGAGAATTATTTTACACATTACCCACTGTCACTTGTCTGCGTATTCGGCAGAGCTATTTCACCTGTCAATCACTTTGTTGTCCTTATTTTTTAACCTCGCATTCGGGAGGACGGCGGTTCGAATCCCCGTCCGGGCATCCAGGTTTGGGTTTTCCATGGTTTCCCAAATCACTCCAGGCGTATGCCGGGATGCTTCCTGCAAAAACGCCATGGCCGAATTCCTTCCCATTGCTTGCCCCCCATCCTTTCCCGTCTCTAAAGACCTCGCTGTTAAGAAACGTTAAGCAGTTAAAAAAATATTTTTTAAAGGGGCTCTGGCTTTTTCTAGTCATTTAACCTGCTTCACCATGTTTCTTACTAAGTCAAGTATTTATTCTCCATCACTTTTTGAAATCTACATGATATCTTTATTGTACATGTAAATAATACGTGTAAAGTATTTTTTGTCAACCGTAGTTCGGGCAACGTAGGACGGACGCCCGAACCCGGACGTGAACCGGCGACCCCCTGCTAAGCCAAGTCCGCTCGCAGACAGCCGTGTGACACTACTCCAACTTCCCTGCCAATTCACATTCACTTGTTTGCCCAGAAATAGCGATTCCAAACAAGCGGAGCGTGTGAATTTAGACTCTGCCTCCTCGCTCTAATGTTTTGGGTCTGGGAAGCAACTGAATCAGATAACCGGTGGAATCTCTCCGCAGGAGACGCGGGAGATGCGTGGCCGGACGCGTTGCACCATTTCGTCCATTCCTCCAGCTTTCACGGGAGGCAATGAAGTGAAAGTGAGGCGTGCTCCGAAAGGCATGCCTCGCCCATCGGGGCTCAATGGAAACGTCACTCGGCGGCTGTTATCGGGAACGAGTTAGCTGGAACAAAGGGACAAGCCAGCAGCCACACAGGTGCGGTCAAACACCTGCCGCGAGCAGAATCTGTTCGGCTTAGGTCCGCTCTCCTGTGACTAAATACATACAGCGGCGATTAGTGTTCGGATCATTATGACCAAAAAAAAATGGAGAAATATACAGGCAAATATGACCTTAAAAGTGGGTAAATATGACCAAACATTAAAATATACTATACATGAAAACATGTTCAATTAAACGTGATTTATTTAATCTATTAGTGTCGCTTTCAGTAGACAACATAATTTGCTTCCATGCACTCGCTGCACCATTGGAAAATTAAATTTTAAGTCGTTTTATTGAAGTCACTTTAATTTTAGGTGAGTAAAATATAGAACTCTTTCATCTGTACCAAAATACTCCTCTCTAAATTCCCTTCCGTAACTTCGCACCTTCAGGAAATTTTATTTTCCTCATCGTGGTAGGTCAGATTTAACGATGACTGAGGATATTTCATTGAGATATTGACTGACACGGATCGACACATGCATGCTTTTCTGCTGCATTGTCGAGATTAAAAGGCGGGCGGAACATTAATTCTTGACTCGTGAATTCTGACCACAGTGAAAATTATTTTTTTTCCTCCTCGCCTATATAGCAGAAGTACAGTACTGTGAATACGTATCTTAATTTATTTTCATCTATATGTAGTGAATTCCCGGTAGGCCTTCTATTTTTTTTAAAAAAACTACCAGTTTTTCCCTCAAAATATGACCATATGACCGTAAATATTATCGAAATATGACCAAAACTGGAAAAATTGTATGAATATGCATTTATATGCTATATAAAATACATTTAAATACAATCAGGAATGTTGAATCAATGTTTTATTCAGCATTTCAGCTCAAAAAGAAGACAGGAAAAAAAATATGAATTATCATAAAGATCCGAACCCTAGTTATTATATATGACTATTACTGCTTAGATTCCTGGTCGTCAGACCGTAATTCAAAGTAAACCAGGTTACATTCAACATAATATTTTCATAAGATTCAAAGTGGTCTTTGTTATTAGGAAGAAATTTATCAGTAATTATTTCTTGTTAAGAATTATATTTCCTGAGTAAAAAGAGAAGTACAGGTAGATGTCACCAAGCCATGACCAGTACCTTGATGCTGCAAACGCTAATTATTCTTCTGAGGCTAAAGAAATATTTTTTTAAAAAATTTTTAAGCAGTGGTGTGCAAGGGAAGATTGACTGAGATTAGTTTTTAGCACCATTTGGGCAGTCAGTTTTGCTTATAATTATTAAATATGCTTGTTTACTGAGTCCGGAAGCGACAGTTCACAGCGCTATGACTTGTTGGGACGCTGTATTGGAGAATAATATCACTTGGACACGGAGTTGCCAGGTGGCTCAGTTATTTAAATTAAGTGACTGGTAGTGCGGAGGTTCCCGCTCGAATTTTTACGTTACTTAAAACTGATCTTCAACTTTGTTGTGGACTACGCTAGAACGATCCGTGGTTCTGATTCCACGTTAAACTACAGGCCCCTGAAGAAATCATTTGGCCTTCTTGCCTCTGACACAATAGCTTGGTACATCTACAGCGTGTTTCAAAAATGACCCATATATTTGAAAAAATCAGTAAAAATTAAACGGGTAGCGATAGAAATACACCGTTTGTTGCAATCTGCTCGGGACAACAGTAAATTTTCAGGCAGATAAACTTTCGAAATTAGTTACAATTTTCAATAACAGATGGCGCTGCAGTCTGGAAAAATCTAAAGTACGATATTTTCCACATATCCACCATTTTTTCACAGCAAACTTGCAATCTCTGAACAGCACACGCTTACAGCAGAAAAACTACTTACAGAATGGCGAACTCACAGACTGCGTTTACTTATATATCTTTCAAATCGCCTGCAGCGCGATCTGCTGTTGAAAATTTTAACTGATTTAGAAAGTTTGTCTGCCTGAAAATTTACTGTTGTCCCAAGCATATTGCAACAAACGGTGTATTTCTATCGCTGCCCGTTAAGTTTTTATTGATTTTTCAAATACACCGGTCTTTGTTGAAACACCCGGTATCTCCTTATGGAACATTCGACGAACCGTCGGCTTGTGAACTAAGTTACATTGTTATTTTTTGAAGTGAAAACTTCTTTGGGCGTGTTGGGCGATTTTTGAATGGGCAAAATCTTATGAGTTGTCATTACCGACATGCTAATGTTAATAGTGTATCCGTAGCGGTCTGGTGGCTCAGTGGTTAAGGTGTTGACAGGCGAATGAAATGTCCCCGGGTCGAATCTCTGTCTCGGTGGAGACATTAACCCGGCCTTCACCTCTGGCACAGCTTGCTTGTAAGACCCTAGGCTGATACCGGGGCTGTAGTATAGCCTTAGTGCCTCAACTAAACAGTTTGTGGTTGACTCAAACTTCTGTAGAAAATTTGCGAAACAATTTAAACTTGACCCTGTAGCCGGATAACTCAACTTAAATGCTTGAGGTCGCCACAATATTTGTTAACCCACAAATAGAGAAAAGGTAGTAAGCAAACTACTGAACCACACAAGTTCACTACTCGAAAATCAAAAATTTTATTTTCAAAGTCACAATGTTAAATATGCATTTTTAAGTTGAGTTGGCAAATCGAACACTCTTTTCCAAAGTTTGCAGGTTGTGGAGAGAAATTTGAACCGACCGAACCCCCTTAGTAAATTTACCAGTTCTTAACAGTCATTAAAGTTACTATATAACACGACACCAAAGTTTCAACATGCTCGAACTAGCCAGCATGGCGAGTTACAACCAACCGACGCAAACTAATCGAGACTACATGCTTGAACAGACGACCGACAGGAACAGACCACAGGCAGGAACAGACTGACTACATTTTGCTAAGATCCTACTTTACACATCACTGATCAAGTCATGAGCGGAGTTGCTCGATCACTTCCCGGCGTAAGAATGAGACAACGTGTGCTTACCGCACGAACTATTATAGCCCTGCGCGCGCCTATGACCTTGACAAATCTTTCTTTAATTAATATCTTCAAAAGTATATGATAGTTTAATTTGAGATTTTTACAGGGACTTTCTATCATCCTGTTCTATCTATTTTAATTTAATTTACTATTCCAAAAGGTTTCTTTCGTCTTAAAACTGAATTAATCACGTGACCAATCTTGGCGGACTTTGTGGACTTTCCCGAACTTCTACCCGACAATCAGCAATAATCCATTTTCAAAAACTTGATTACCAGCCAAATACTGAAACTTTTTATGGCAACTAATATATGTTCGAAATCGTCTTGATTAGGGCTATCTACTGATGTAATTTTTAATTTAATATTTCTTTTAGATAAAAGTTTATTTTTTTCTCTTAATTAAAACTACTAATTAAACTTTACCAAATTACTTAATTTTATTACCAAACTGTCGGGGATAGTGCTGACTACAGCTGGTGATAAAAGTTCGGTTGTAGCTTTACTCGATTTAAAGTTATTGCAAATCTTAGAATTTCAACTTTTACGATCGCGTGTTTCCAAACTTGAACAAACGGGAATATCTCTTAAACCAAACGTTTCCCGATATGATAAATACACTTTAAAATGATTTTTATGACGCATTGTTACTGTGGGAAAGATTACAGGGAAATTACTTAAGGTTGAAAACTGCTCTTCTCGAAATTTCTAAGTCCCGCCTAAGCAAAACTAAAATTTGCCAAAATTCTAAGGTGCTTACATGCTGTGTAATGTGAAGTACGCCAGAACGCTTCCGTGGTTCGGATTCCACGTTAAACTGTAGGTCCTCTGTACTTGGTAGCATTACTGGGTTAGGTTAAGGCGGCTAAGACAGGGGCGGAAAGCGCATCCAGGAGAAACCCTTTCACCAGGTAATTACGTCCACAGAGAATTATTATTATTTAGTATATCTGTAGCTATAAGTACGACTTGTTGCGCCTATGATATTAATAGTTTTAAGTTTTCGCTTCTGTTGGCAGTTCCCAATGACTGCCTATAGGTTTTTTTTTCCCTCAAGCAAATTCAAAAAAAATTTCGACATCGTCCTCATGTCTCGATTAATCCTCGCTCTGCAATGACACGGAAACAGTATGAAAAAAAGAGAACAAACATGATTCTTGCGTTAGGAAGTCCGTGGTGACACTACCGTCAAATGGTAGTGGCAACTGAATATGCCAAGGTCGTCTTCGGTGCTGAATAGGTTTAAGAGTAAACCAAGTGCAGACGCCGGGTAGGAAACCCGCTGAGCGTGGTCGGAGGTTTGTTTACGCTGCCACTGCATTTACATGTCGCCTTGGCGCTTTTGTTCTCGTCCCGTGGATTTGTACCGCCCACTTTTAAGATTACGGCGGTACGAAAAAATAAAATAGAGATTTACGACTCGTCGACAGCGAGGTCATTGGCGCCGGGCCAGATTGTGTTGGCAACGAAACGGGAATCAAATCTGCAGTGGAATTTACCGTCGAGTTGTTCACCGAAAGCATTGGAAACCGAAAACTTAGCAACCGAAACCCGCTCTTAGTATTACAGGCCCGAAGGCTATGTCCTGCCCTCCGGGGCTGGTGTGACAACATCCTATCTGCTTAGTTACGTACGCTATTAAGCATCCCAGTATATGGAAAACACCATTGTCAGGTTCTACGCAGGACGTTGTTACAGTAAAGTACGACTTTTTGATATTCACCAGCAAAGCATGAGTTAAGAGATCTCATTTTAGTCGGCATTTTTTTCGGAAGCCATCAAGGCGAATTCAGAGCCGGTCCCCATTTTCCACTTCACAAAATAAACATTTCACAAATAAAAAATATACATCGCACGCTGAACATACTTACACGTCTCACACTTCAGTTCCCGCATTAGTACTCAATACGACCCAACAGTACGCATAAAATGCTTGGCGGCAGCAAAGGGATCCTGCCGTGAAACTATAGCTCCAAATTTGAGTCGAAGTCAGCCGTCCTCAAAATGTTCGTAAAAGGTGTGGAAGGAGAATAATTTTAGACCGCATTGGAAAACTACGCCAGATGCTGCGAATGCCAAACAGTTGCTCGGATCGATGGTTTGATACATACCCTGTGGTGACTGTTGCGTAACTTCCGTACAGCGAAAGTTCGAGATACATCGGAAGTAAGGTCGTATCTCGACGGGAAATCCCATCCGACCTACCCAGTATTCTCGATGGTCACCTCATCATAATAATTCTCTAGCTCTAGTCTTCCAGGTGCTGGTCACGAGCACTCTACACTTCTTCCTGTCCATGAATAGCTGGTGTTCATGAGTAATCCTCCCATCAAGCCCTATGCCATTCAGTTCCTCCTTGATTTGGTCACCGAGAGTGGTGGGTGAGCGGTTAACGTTCTGGCCTCGCATTCGGGAGGTCGCCTGTTCGAATCCCCGTCCGGCATCGAGATTTAGATTTTCCATGGTTTCCCCAAATCACTCCAGGTGAATGCCGGGATGCTACCTTCAAAACGCCATGGCTGAATTCCTTCCCGTTCTTTGTCCCATCCCACCTTTATTGACCTCGACGTCGATGAGCCGTAAAGTCATAAATAAAAAAATGATTTGAACTATCCATTTCTGTTTGGCCTTCACACAGGTGGTTTCCCTTTGATGTCTATATTGAAGTAGGCATTTCTTTTTGTTTCATTCCCCATTCATTGGACATTTCCATACAAACTAAGGTGAGACTGCTGTCAGGATTTTGCCCAACTGGTGTTTATACTAGGGTTACCAGAATTTTTTTCTCCAAATCCGGGGACGCTTCACAACTTTTTCACCAAAATCCGGGAACGCTTTCGGCATTTGTCCTAATTACGCGTTGTACTTTTATACGTTATATGATTAAAGGTTGGGTTAACTTAAAAGCCACATATTGTTTATATTATATATTTTAAATGGGGATCACAGACAGCCATGTTGCACACAGCAAGGAGACTTGATTTTCCAAAGCTGTTGTGTTCAAGACGTAGTATGCTTGTAATTTTCTTTTAATCCTAGGCACGTACAAGGAAAGAAGTGCTGTTCATATCTCTTGCTTTAAACGAATGCATTACCAAATAAGGGATTTAAAAAAAATCTGAGAACAACAGTAAAAATCCGGGGACATTGCGGGGACGAAATCTGTCCGGGGACAGAGAGCTAAATAAGGGGACTGACCCCGGTAAACGGGGACGTCTGGTAACCCTAGTTTATACCAGCTTCTCTCCTCCTAAAATTGTACACTTTACAAAAAAGGAATAATCAGAAATCCGTAAGCGCACAAAATACCACCACACGCAGGAACACCGACCAACAACGGACACCTTCGACCTAGAACGCTCTGAACTGCACGAAAACACGCTTAGAATAACAAGCGATCATAAACAAAACAGTCGTGTATGTCATTTCCACACAAAACGTTGCATTCTACCTCAAGTAACATTTTAATAGAGGGGAAAAAAAGGTAACAAGATATCAATACCATATGAAGGAAATTATACGTAATTCAATGACGTCAGTGTATCATTACATTTTCAATCAACAGTGCCAAAAACTATTTGCTTAAAGTACTTAATATAGCGCAAAACATGCATATACGGCAGTACTACACACCTAATAGTGTTTATATTAGTCCTCAAAGTGCAGGTGCGGGATTTTCATGAAGTGGTTAAAACAAAGTGGAAAGGAACATTGTGCACACCTCAATAAAGCTACGTTATCACATTCCAAATCACTTTCACATTCACGCAGTCCAATATCAAAAGCCACACTAATTACGTTTTCAAATCATGATGTATGTACGTCAATGTCATAAACTGGCTTTCGCCAAGCATATTGCAACGTAGGTTTATACGTAGGTGCAGCAAATTGATCGTAAATCACAGAGTGAAGTTTCATGATGAAATAACGCTCGTGTATCTTCACTTGTGGTTTGGCACATTGTAGTCTTACTAAATCAGTAATCCTTCTGTTTTAGAGCTTATATTCCCGAAGGGGTTGGCAATATTTTGTTATTTTCGGTGGCAATAAAATGTCTGTTTGGAAAAGTTGCATCCAGAAGGGTACGATCTGTATGACCTGACCAGGAATCACACAACAATTGGCTCTTTTCATGCCTCTTTAATGGCGGTAGCAGACAAGTGCGGAGTTTTGCTGGGAAATGACACACACCACTGTTTTGTTTATGATCGCTGGTTATTCTAAGCACGTTTCCGTGCCGTTGCGGGCGTTCGAGGTCAGAGGTGTCCGTTGTAAGTGACCCTTGAGCTGCTGTAGGAACACCCCTTTCTCCTTGGTAATGTTGAGAGCTGCCTACCTGCCATGACGTGCTAGCAGCTCCAAGCGCTGCCGTCTCGCGGCCCGGCGTCCCGCGACTGACTCGGCTGTCGCTGCCACCAGCCACAGCAGGTATCCCTACCGACACCTCATCTCTGGCTCGGCGAAAGTCCGCTCACGTTACACGGCTACCACTACCGCCCTCACCTAAGGCCGCCATTACACCGTGAAAGATCTTTGTCAAAGATCTTTAATGAAAGATATTTTATAAAATACTTTACATGGGACATGGGACATATTTTATAAAAGACTAGCTCGTACCCGCGACTTCGTACGCGTGGATTAAGATTTTTTTTTGCCAGAATTGAATATAGAAAGTTGTTGGTAACGAAGGATTGGTCCCAAACATCACCGAGTCAGCATAATATGACAGGAAAGCTATTACTGTATCATTGTACCGTCGAACCTGTCTCTTGAAGAGAATCAATTTACAACATATTTCTGTCACCATTCGATAAGGTCTCAAAATTTCGGGACTACAACTGTTAATCATACTGGAAAAAATGTCCTATGACCTATGCCCTTCATACAGATTTTCTTGTCAAATTCCATCAGTATCGATATATCCATTTAGTCGTCAAAACGTGACAAAAAGAAACTTACTTCCTTATTTATGGTATTATTACTGCGGTTCACACACACACACACACACACACACACACACACACACACACACACACACACACACACACACACTGACTGCGAACGACCCCTGAGGGATCATTATAATATAAAAAAGTGTACACATACAGCATTGCAAGACTACCTATGATTTGCCTCGCATTGCACCCCTAACTTTGTAATATTTACAGTTTAACATTCAATCCGAATAACCGACGGCCCAGGCGTGACTCTTACGATCAAAAACAATTTTTAAAAATCTTAGCCTCCACGGAGATTTGAACCGGAGACCACGACCTAAACATTAGTAAGCCAGCGCTTTAGCCACTGAGCTACATGACCGCTACACGGAAAAACGGTAGAGAGACCTCCATATCCATCGCGTCTGTCTATCGCCCTTCAGTAGTATTTCGAAATCATGAGACAACATGTATTATTTATACAGATAATTTTTCAACCAAATGTGAACAGTATTTTTCTCCTTGTTTCAAAGGATAAGTGTGCAAAGTTTCATCACGATCGGAGGAAAACTGTGGATTTGTATGAAGAACAAACTAACAAAGAAACAAACATACATTCATCTTTATATATATAGATTTCCTTTCAAAGTGAACAAATAAAATGGTGCAACCAATATTACCGAATCAATTTTTTATAAAGGTGAATAACACGCCAATGCAATTGAATTTTGTTTTATTTTTGTGTCGTACGCGTTTCGCTCTATTTAAAGAGCATCATCAGCGACGTTTGATATGATGCTCTTGAAATAGAGCGAAACGCGTACGACACAAAAATAAAACAAAATTGAATTGCATTGGCGTGTTATTCACCTTTATAAAAAATTGATTAACTTGCAATTGAGTTAATGTCCCACAATATCCAGTCATTAATATTACCGAAGTTTGTTAGGACTGCCGAATCCATGAAAATCATAATTTCTGAATTTAACAGAGGAAAATGTTGTACATCAGAAATATATAGACCTCAATGGCATGGAACGCGGACGGGGAAGATGGCAGAAGAGGCAACCCTGTACTCAGGGGTAAAATATGAGTACAAACTGCTGCCTTACAGATTCGGTAGGGGAATACCAAAGGCTAAGGGAGTAAACACTGATCAAGAATCTTCTCATACGTGAGAGGAGTGATCAGCAACTTACTTTCAATGTTAAATCTCTGAAATGAAGTTTTTTGCGTACCATGCTTCAGAGAACACGTAAGGAATGAAATCAATGGTGCAGATGCCAGTGTAAACATCAGTGTGACAAAATCCTTACAGCGTTCTCGCCTGACGTGGTATGGACATGTCCAAAGGATGGAGGAAGAAAGAAGAGCAAAGGCCTACTTTAATATGATCATCCAAGGAAAAAGACGTGTGGGAAGCCCATAAAGATATGGACATAACAAATCAAGGATATAGAAGGTTTAGGGTTTGATTGGAAGATTCGTGGACAAGAAGAAGCGTGTTCGTGACCGGTACCTGGGAGACTGCAGCTGGGGAATGATGATGATGATGATGATGAAGAATAGGATTAAAAAGGAGGACACTTACGCAAAGATTGCGAAGTTAATTAGTTCTATGAAACAAGGCTGTGCTACGGATAACGCGAAAAAGAAAATTAATTGATCAACAAGCTAGAACTTGACAGGTTTCTGGAATAACAGCTGGGCAATACAGATGCCATACTGCAGGATGGTGTAGTTCCGCCACCAGCAATTGAGTACAACCCATTGCACATACACCGTAAAAATAGACGCCCAATAGTAGACTATATATCGTAAAGTTCGGGGGTAATAATTCTGAAATACGGAAATTTTTGAAAATATTGCGGTAAGAATTTATTGGACGTAAGCTGCAACTTCGACCATAATTTTTATAATATTTCACTTCCTCACATTGCAGATCTTTCACTAAACTTAACGTTTACTTCTATTCTTTTTCTTCAATAAAACACATATCGTGACAGCTGCTCGTACTGCGGCTGCACAAGCATACAAGTTCACTTCATTCATTTCAGAGAACTATGATGAAAAATTTTATGTAGTGCAATGGGTCCGATAAAAGATCATACAATAAATATGATAAAATCTTTTATAGAACACCTTTGATAAAGATATTTTACAGTGTACTGCCGGCCTAAGGAATCATCCGTACACTATGTCCCTTCCTCCCCACACATACCTTAATTGGCTTTTGTTTAGACATCCCCTCACCCCATTTGGAACGTAGCTTTTTTCCCCTACTAATTTCAGAAGAAGAAGATATTTTGTGCCGTTTTCTGCGTATGTAATAAACATGTCCGATGTTTGTTTACATTTTATATTTATACATATTCTCAATGAAATGGTGACACTACCCTCTCCAACAAATGTTCAGTTATTGGGAAAACACCTTTCTCAGGTACAACAAGGGATAGTTTACTTCTCATCTCTATGATAATTTTTATTTTCCTTTTCGTTTCAGCCATCTATGGACCACGATTACATTACTTCGTTTCCTCTTCCTCCGTCGCCAGTACTCTTTCATTCTCTGGCTCACTCTTGCTTTTTCTTCCTCTGAAAATGCCCCCTTTTTCCTGATTTGTTCTTCTTCAGTTAGATCCTTTACCCCCGCAATTTTTCCTCTGTATGATTCCCTGTCTTCGATGTCTTCCATGCTGTTTCCACGTCCTGATGGATCTCCTTCACCCTAGGAACTTGAGTGTTTTTGTTCTCTTGAAACTTGAGTATTTTCTTTGCCATTATTTCTGGTTTCATTCACCTGATGTGTCCATAGAGAGCTAATGTCCTTTTCTTAATTGCGTTTGATGCCTTTTCGATCTCAAACGGAAATTAATTTCGCTTCCTAACATTTTTTTGGTACCAAGATTCTTTATTAATTATAAAAAATAGAACAAACTATAGCAGTCGCGTAAAAAAAAACAAGAAAAAGTGTTTTTATTTTAGTTTGCTGCTCACCTGTAACCTATCTTCGTGCATTACCAGGAATATCTACACGCTGTTGTGTATTCCGTATTCCATTGTAATTTTGACAACCTCTCTCCCCCCGCAGTCCAGCTCCCTTAGGGACGTCCATTAATTACGTGAGGTGAAATAGGCGGGAGGGGGTACGGCGAAATCTCACGAAGGGGGAGGGAGGTCGAAGCAGAAAAAAAAATTGTCTACAAACGATCGGGATGTCGACTTTGGGGGGGGGGGGTTATATGATCTACAAACGACGCGGATATCGCTTTTGTGGATGGTATAAGGGGCCGTGCACAAACTACGTGGCTCGGTCTAGGGGGGGAGGGGTTGGCTGGAAGGCTACGCTGGGCTACGTGGGGGGAGGGGGTTTCCGAGCCAGGCCACGTAGCTTTCCTTTCATAACATTTTTCACACTTAAAATGAGGAACAGAACTCACAACAGCATGTGAATATTTATTTCCGTCAGTTAATTATCTCCGTATGTAATTTACAATAGTCTGACAAGAGAAAACGGTACAAAATGCCTTCTGGAATCAAAAGGGAAAAAAGCTACGTACTACGAGGGGGGGGGAGGGTAGAGGCAAAAGCCACGTAGGGCTACGTGGGGGGGAGGGGGGGTTCACAAGAGGCCAAAATGGAGCTACGTGGTTTATGCACGCTCCCTAACCGTCGACGCTACGAGGTCGATCAGCAGGGGGAGGGGGAGTCCCGTCAAAATCTGACGTCATATTAGTGGAGAGGTACGACCATTCTCACGAGACCGGGGGGGGGGGGGGGTCTGGAATTCAGGTAAAACACCGCCACGTAATTAATGAAGGCCTCCTCATCTGAGAAGCGAAGCTGCTGCTGTTCGGAATTTGAGAGCTGTTGTTCACTACTGTACGAAGAGTAAAGAGATACAGCATTTACCTGCCCTTCCAAGGAGATCCAGCTTTAACTGAATAGAGCTTAATACCAAAAATAAGTGATTGCGTTGTGTATATTGAAAAAAGAAAGTTTTCAAATATATCCGGATACACTATGCCGAAACACAATTCAAGTACCATCTGTACAAGTTGACTGAATTTCGTACCGTACTCTGTAATTATTTTCCCTCTTATTTATTTCTTGTGTTATACTGCCAATGTTTTCGTGGTTAAACGCTTTGTGGAGTTCGACTTAACCCGAGTAATACCTCTGTACCCTTAGGAACCCACGCCTCTGTCTGCATAGTGTGAAGTATGCTTGGCTTCGTGGTTGACTTTACTTCGCTCCGGAAGGTCATACAATTAGTGCCGGAGTTTCTTGGAAGTTACACAACGCTTCACTGAAGTCACCAGAAGTTAAAACCCAGTGGCTTTCCGTAGAGAACATTCATGTTCCCTGTCTGCTTTTGAATTGATTGTGCTTCTGGCGACGATGCCTAAACCTCGTCCGTTCATTGAGTGCAGGTCACATTAACATTTGATTGGAAGAGCATAAATGCAGTCTCCCCTAAACGTTTCCAGTACTGACGTGTAACAGGTTCCTTACTAACTTCGTCCTACTTCGCGATACTGACCAAGACGTTAGGTAGGATGTGGGTTCAATTCCGGATGCAACCATTCAGATTTCGACTATTCATCGTCCCTGGGAACACTCCAGTTGAATATTATTCCAAAAAGATAAGGACGAATTTCTTGCCCTTTATACTATATAGGCTCTAATGAGCATTGAAGTCCTAATTACAAGAAGAAGGAACCAGTTGGCAGTCATTCGGGATTGCTGACAGAAGTCAAAACTTCAAACTATTAATACATACGCGCAACACGTCATACTTGTAGCTAAGTTATGCTAAATAGTAGAGGAGAATCGGGTAATATGGAATACCATTTATGCTTTGTTGCATAAAACAATACTGAAAATAATTTAAAACCTGAAACTAAAACCAATACAACCTTCAACTTCTTGTGATAATATATATCTAATAAAAAGCTGTCAAAACAGATTTTTCTTAATTAGTATAATTTAGTTTTAAAAAAAATGTCGTTTGGAATAGGCGGGTAATATGGAATAGAAGGTTTCAAATAAAGTAAACTATCAGGAGTTGAGAAAAACGGATCTAATGATACTTTTTAGTCAATATCATCATCTTTGCTTACTCAATAGCTTTCGCTTCTTTCTTTTTCAGCTATTCTGAAAACAAAACATAATTAATGAATTAATTCAGAAATATTTACTTTCTCAACTTTTATTTTCAGTCAATACTAACAAAAATAGTATTACCTACACTTATATTTGATTAAAAATGTATTTCAACTCAGTAATTATTTTTTGGGTTGTATGAAATACCACAGTTTTATGTCTGGTTTTGTGGAATACTAAGTATCTCATATTACCCGAATCGCCATCTTGGACAAAATAGGCTTGATGATATTACAAAAAAAAAAAGAGATGCTAGCCAGAAAAGAGAACTGTACAACAAACCATCACTCTTTTAGTACAAATTATACTAAGACTAGCGATCAACAAAATAAATCTAATATTTTTTTATTTATTTTAGAAAACTAATCTGCAAAAATTCACCAAAGTGGAAAAACAAACTTTGTTGGCCAGCAAACACAGTTCAGCTCCCAAATGACCGACCTTCATAACAAAGCATCAAAGGAGTTTTGAGCAGCAATTGATGGTACTTCCACTATACAGCAGCATTCGGCAGAGGAGAAACCTCGGTATTCCATATTACCCGACTATTCCATATTACCAGACTATTCCATAAACCCCGTGTGGTCGTACTGACCTGGTGACAGGGTTTCTACTGGCTGCGCTTTCCGCCGCTGTCTTAGCCGCCTTAACCTAACCCGGTAGCTATGCCAGACGTGAAGGTCGGGTTATTGGTCTGTGAAAATCCCCGTCGAGACAGAGATCTGAACCGGGGACCTTTCGTTCGCCTGTCAGACACCTTAACCACTGAGCCACCAGACCGCAACAGATATACTGTTACTATTAACATGTCGGTAATGTGAACTTATAAGATTTTACCCATTCAAAAATCGCCCAACGCGCTTAAAGAAGAATTTATTCCAGAAACTAAAAATCTTATTTAGTGCACAACCCGACGGTTCGTCGAATCTTCTCGAAGGAGATATACAAAGCTAATCAGAGGCAAGAAGGCTGTTTCGTTCAGTGGCTTGCAGTTTAATGTGGAATCGGAACCATGGAACGTCCCGGCGTTGCTCGTATCATCAAATGAAACTCCTAAAAACACTTACTCGCCGCTAGTTTGAAGCCGCGACCGGAGGGAGAATTTTTGGAAGTAACCGCCTTAACCGCTGAGCTACCAGACCGCCTTGTTTTGAAGTATACGTGTGATAAATACTATCAAAATCGGATAAAAACTGTGGGTTTGTATGAACAACGGTGACAGAAATTAATGAGGAGTGGGTTTAGGTTTCTGTAAATCAAAGGTAAACAGTGTTTTTCTCATTGTTTTAAAGTATACGAATGCAAAGTTCCATCAAAATCTCATAAAATTGTGTGTTTGTATAAACATTTTACGAAACGCGCCCAACGCGCATTTCAGACACGCAACAGGTGGTGTGATGGTGACGCGCGCAACAGGTGGCTTCTTGGTTACGGAACGTCGCGAACTCATAGATTTACCCCCGTCCAAACATCGCGCCTATAGACATTCTCACTTCAAAAACTGTACCATAAATAAGAACCCGCCAGTGTGGCTCAGTGCTCTGGGAGGTACACCGTGATCGGGCACGACTCCAGGACCCCGCGTACCACTCGTCATGGATGCGGTGTTAGAGGTTTCCCGCAATCGCCTAGGTGACTACCGGAACAGACCCCAATCTCTACCTCGTATACTATATATTTTACAAACAAAAAACACTCTTACTATACAACACAACAAAAGCTACACATTTCCCAGACAGGTGGCGACACGAGATTCTCCTCCAAGGGACTAGGTACGCCGGCCCTAACAGGCCCGTTTAGTGTCCGGACAGGAACTCAGTTAATTCCCTCCCCCTTCACTCTCATGATTCACACTGTCCCCCTGTCTGAACAGGTGGCCAGTGTCCTCGTGGTACTTCGTTGCCGAATCGGCGAAAGAAAAGGAGAATAGTAATAAACAACGTGATCGATTCCATCCTTATCTTCCGAAAGACTCTGCGTAAGCTTTACAGAGAATCTTTTAATTTAATCTTGGGATTTGGTGCATAGTCTGGTTAATTAGAAACTGCGCACCGCCACTGTTAGGCTGTTGTCCATGGTCCGAACCGGTTATCCTCTGGTCCACAGGCGGGCACCGTTAGTGCTCTTTATCAGCCTTGACCACCAGCAGAGCTAATACAGGATCTACGACGTCACATAATGACGAAAACACAACCGCATTATTCCTTGGTAAATAATTAAAAGTGAATTGACAAATTTCGATCTGACTTCGGTTTTCATTTCCAAACTTAAATGTTACGGGAATGGACCACCTCCTGTTTACTTACAGTTAATATGAAACACAACACACAACACCTTACAGTCTCATCCAGACACGCATGACATACGCTACTATCTCTGTATCATCCTTCCAAACACTGAAAGCTGAAAGTGTTCAAATAGCGCCATATTGGAAAAGGGAGTGCGGATTCATGTAGCTGAGTTTCTGGAATCCTTAAATTTGGTTCGAAAATCCGGCGCTCTATTCCCAAACAAGCTGAAGGTTTTTGATTTTTAACGATTCCCCAGGTCTATTTAGTTGGTTTCAGTTTAGCAGGTTATTAGAGGCGGGAACAAAGAACGGATCTGTGGTATTTTTTGAAAGAACGATCCCGGTATTCGCCTTAATTGATTCGGGAGCCATGGAGTACCGAAATCTGGTTAGCAGGATGGGAATTCGAACCCGCGTCTTCTGTTCGCGAGGTTAGAGCGTTACGCCGGCGGTGAATCTGCGGCAGTACGTGACTGTAAACGGTTAATATCTGCGAATGAGGCGCGTCGCTATTGTACGCACTTAGCGTCGATCGTCAATCTAACCGCGTCGCAGTAAAAGCAATCCTTTATCCGCCATCGCCGATTCAACGAACTTCCTAAACGACCTGAATGATGTATTTCACTTTCGTTGTTGTCACCATGAAATGCATTTTTCTTTTAAGCCTGTTTTAATCCTTTTAACGTTTGGTATAATGAAAATTATTTAATTTAATTAACTTTGGTCGGAAGCTAACGCTCTCTACTATTATTCCAGCTCTGGTGACATCAAAATTTCGCTGATCATTCAGAACATTATGACTAGCTTCATACTATCGATATAAACCCGTCCAGGCGATAGCAGCGTCTCCTGACGAGGAATGACTAGTCAGTCACACGCACGGTGCATGTAGTATTAGCGAACGTGCTATCCGTGTTTAGAATGGGGAAGGCGCGCGATCTATTTAGTTTTACCGAGGGCAGATTGTGATGGCCCGGAGAATCGGCACGAGCATTTCGGAAACTGAACGACTTGTCGGGTGTTCGAGGAGTGCTGTGGTGAGTGTCTTCAACAAGTGCCGAAACCAAGGTGAAACCAAGTCCAAACATGAGGGATTGGGCGGCTATCCCTCATTAGTCATTACACATATCGGACGTCGTAGGCTGGGAAGACTGGTAAAACAGGACAGGGGGGCGAACTGTGGCGGAACTAACATCGGACTTTAATGGTGGGCAGAGTACAAGTTTGTCTGAACACACAGTGCATTGAACACTACTCACGATGGGTCTCCGCAGCCGACGACTCGATGCATGTGCCAATGTTAACACCACGACATCGACAACTACGACTGAAATGGGCACGTCACCATCGTCACTGGACGTTGGCGCAATGGCAGTGTGTTGCATGGTCTGATGTATCTCGATACCTTCTTCATCATGCCGATGGGAGGGTGCGAATCCGTCGTTTTCCAGGGAAACAGCTTCTTGATACCTGTACTGTGGGACGGAGACAAGCTGGCGGTGACTCAATTATGCTCTGGGGAACATTAACGTGGGAATTCATGGGTCCAGTGGAGCTTGTGCAAGGTACTGTGACGGCCAATATGTATCGTACACTAGTTGTAGACTACGTAGACCCCTTCATGACGACCATGTTTTCCAACGGCAGTGGCATTTTTCAGCTAGATAATGCGCCATGTCACAAGGCCAGGACTGTGATGGAGTGGTTCGAGGAACACAGTGATGAGTTGCAATTGATGTACTGGCCCCCCCCCCCCCTACCCCTTCCAACTCCCCACACTTGAACCCGATCGAACACATTTAGGATGTTACGGGAATTAGGTGACTTGTGTGTGCAGATGTGGTGCCAACTCCCTCCAGAACCTGCCAAGGCCTCATTGCTCCCATGCCAAGACACGTCGCCGCTGTTATCCGTGCCGAAGGCGGACATAGCGGCTATTAAGTAGGTGGTCATAATGTTCTGGCTGATCAGTGTAGTTCACATTACGGAAGATGCCATCACAATTAAATTAGCCATTTGAGTGAGTTTGTCGGTTCTGACGCTTAAGCAATAGTGATCTAACTAGGAGTTTGGATGAATACTTATTGTCTTATGTAGCTGTTACCCACACTTAGTACGCGTGGACATAGATTTTTTTTTTGCCAGAATTGGATACCAAAAGATGTAAGTTATGTGAAATGTGTCCCAAAAAGGATGGAGTCTGGATAGAATGACGGGGAAGCAATTACGATACCGTTCTACCATTGTACCTGTCTCGCGAAGAGAACTAGTTTGCAACATGTAGAAAGATAGCATCAAACTAAGGGAGATAGAGGGGGCGGGAGGAAGAGATAACAGCGAGAGACTATCCACCACAATTCCTCCGGCAGTTTTTCTTTGTGTTTAAAAATTGCCAATATAAACACAAAACAATAGTCTGATACAGCGCAAATTCTCATCTAAATTTATGCTATATAATAAATTATGTCTGTACATTTTATAAAAATATGATACACAAACTGACTGCAAGAGAAATAAAGCCTGCGACCGATATAACATTACAGGAACGGTATCCGTCTGTCTGTCACCATTGTGCTAGTTTTCAAAATTTCATGAATATATATGTTATTCCACTCTAAAACAGTATCGTATGTACTTCCTAGTGATGCAAAGTATTTCCTTGTAAAATATCATCGAGATTGGTTTAACCATTTAGTCGCGAAAACATAAGACAGACAGTCATAGCTACTTTCGCATTTATAATATTAGTGTAGGCCTACGTAATAATTGGTGTACAGAAAATATAATAATGTTACGAATGTATTTTGCGTAAAAAAATTATGTAAACTTATAAATATTTCATATGCAGCATGATTTTGGTAATAGAAATTGGAAAAAACTGGTCGTATTTTTAAAATCATGTTTTGTCTCTGAACAGTAGACAGATTTTATGTTTTGTTTTTGTTTCAGTATTATGCCGATTAAATCTTAAATGAGTGTACTAAATCTACAGGCGGTACTTACAATTAAAAAGATATTAAACAAATTCGGAACTATCCGATTGTTAGTTAATTGTTAATAAAGAACACAAATACAACTATTTTCTTTTTTGTTAATTTCCGTACGCGTTTCACTTGTCATCGAGCCATGTCTGATACTTATATTACCTTTTGTAACTGCTACTGATGGTGTATGGTACTTGCTTGAGCGGAAAAAATGTTTGCCAATGGTTATCAATCTGTAACTGTTATTTAATAACCAGCGTAAAATCTGATTAATATCATCTGCACTAAATTCACTGTCACCTTTGTTGTATTTTTTAATATTCAAATCAAAATAAGTAACTATAATTTTTCGGGCAAACGTCAACTCTTCTTCGTCGGTTCTTCGGGAGAGATTTAAACACCTCGTATTAGCCCGCATTGTCTACTTATTTATTTATAAATATATGTATGCATAAATAATATATATTAATAATAAATAAGCTCATTTTGTCGAGTCACGCGCGGTACCTGACGGAAGTTTGTCTGAACTTCTAGTACCAGGATATTGTATTGGTTTGTTAGCTGCTTGATATTGGCGAGACTTTGTCGCTTGTTTGGGAAACAGTAAAATGCTCTGCCAGAACAAGTGCACGTAACAGCTGATTTCGGAAACCAGTCACCCTTGTCAAGGACTGAAAACTGGAAGAGCAGCTTCTGTCGCGAAGTTACCTTGTGGAAATGCGCAGCAGAATAATCAACTGGATTATTCCACTGCCAGCAGGATCAAAGTTTAAAATAACTTGTTCCGTTGCGGAAAATAACTTTCTACTTATACTTCAGGTTCCTGTTTCCTTCAGTGCTGTTATGTTTCATCACTTATTTTCTGTTTTTTCTTTTTTTTTGCTTATGGCCGCCTCGACATCGAGGTAATTAGAGGCGGGAAAGGAAGCATCCAGGAATTTGCCTGGAGTGATTTGGGGAAACCATGCAAAACCCAAATCTCAATGCTCGGACGAGGATTCGAACCCACGTCCTCCCGAAAGCGAGACCAGAACGTTAAACGTTCATACACAACGCTCGGTGTATTTTCTGTTCCAAGAGCTCTTATTTTAATTTCTTGGCGTGGCAATGACATTACCGGTTAATTTAAAACGAAGAGCAAAAAAGAATACCTTCGAGGTTACTTCTTGTGGTCCGGCAGCAAAGAATGTTACGTATAGGAAATACCCTCGTACAACCGTTTCATCACGCTAGTCTTCGGTCTCAAACGTTGCTTGTATGCTATGGTGTGTACCATTATTTCAGAACGTTTCAATAAATTTTCCTTTTGTATTGCCAAACGATAAGTGCGAATGATATTATTCGTCTGGAGAGCATCGGAAATTCGTCACTTACTTAATTTAGTTTTCTCAATTTGTCACGCAATCTGCACCTGTGAGCCAGCCTAACGTATCCCATAAAACCTTGCGGATAATGTCTCTACACTTTTATTTTTCCCACTTTCTTGTGTCCGCCTCGCCCTGGTCTAGCATTCGGGAGGACGCCGGTTCAAATTCCCGTCCAGGTTTCCACAAATCACTCCAGGCGAATGCCGGGATGCTTCATTCAAAAGACCATGGCCGAATTTCTTTCAGTTCCTTGTTCCCAGTCCCATACTGCCCCTAACGAACTTGACGTCGACGAGGCGTAAAGCCAAAAGTAAAAAAAAAAGTATCCGCCTCCTTTTGAGCTCTAAGAATTTCAACTTTAAATTCTTTCAACGTTTTGGTGAATTAGTCATCATTTCTCTTGGTAATTTATTTTAATCTCTGATCCCCTTATCCACGAAGCAAATTTTTCTTACATCCTTATGTCTGACATTGAGAGCCAGCTTTGTGGTCTTTGTCATCTTTTCCCTTCCGTCTACCTCTCTTAATTCTTCGACCAATATCTTTCCACGTCCGTCACCAATATAAGCCTTGTTCACTCCCAACACTCTCTTTACCCTCCTCCTACCTACCAATGAATCCCATTCCAGCTCCTTTATCGTATAGGTTACTGATTGTGTTCTGTGGTAATTTCTAGAGACAAATCTGGCATATTTTCTTTCCACGCCCTACTACACGTGTATTTGACAGCCACAACGTGAGTCCCATACTACACTACCATATTAGAGCGATGATCTGACCATAGTTTTTAACCCAATTCCCTTACTTCTCTGGTACATCCCCTCACCCTCTCTCCAACAAGCGAAGGACATTGAAACCTTTCCCTACCCCCTTGATAACTAAACGAAATATATGAATGAGGTATCATTTCAAAGCTTAAGATATCCACTTTAATCAAATCATATTGTAAGAAAAGAATTTTTCGGAATTCAACCCTTAAAGGAAAAAAAGTCAATATTTCTAAAATGAGATTTTTTGTACCACGAATCATTTGTCTCCCTGCATTCCTAACCAAAATCGATAAATGAAGAATCATTTTAAAGATTAAGATCTTCGCTTTAGTGACATCGTAAATTAAGAAAGCAACTTTTCAGAATTCTACCCTTAAAGGGCAAATGTACCAACATTTCTGCAAAGTGTTTTTGTCACGAGCCATTTATCTCTCTTGATATCTAACCGATCTAGATAAATGAGCTATCATTTTAAAGATTAAGATCTCAGCCATGGTCACATCATATTTTTTAGAAAGGAATCTTTTGGAATTTGGGGCAAAATTATCATTATTATTATTTCCATAACGTATATTTTTGTCACGAGCTATGTATCTCCTTTGATATCTAACCGAAAAAGATGAATGAGGTATCAAATTAAAGATTAAGGTCCTCTGGTTTGTTCATATAATTTCTAAAGAACGAATTTTTTTTCGGAATTTGATCCTTTAAGGGAAAAAATAATAACTCTGAATGTCTCGCGTATGAGACAGTTCACAATCCAACCGACAGATAGCAGTAACACACACATATCACAGAGATATTAATAAACTGCTTCACTGGCGTCGACGTTTGTTATGCACCTATTACACAAAACAGATAAACAATTGAAACAAATGAGGCGGATCTTCTTTCATCCTGTTCCAAACACCCAACCTTACCATACATTGCATTCGCAAAATTTTCGCACAGATCATTTATTTTTTATATTGTTAGCATTTGGAATGTTGGTATACAGCCATCGAACATACAGTTTAACATTTTTACATTTCATATATATTAATATCTGTACGTATACGAAGCTAAATGCAAAATGTGTTGTTCCTCGCGGTTGTGCAAGGTGACGATTCTTCCTGCCAGCGTCTCCACTGGCCGAATCTCTTTAGATGGCTATGTTGTTCCTAGCGACAACTCTGTTCAGGAGCCCGAATATGTTTAGTTTCTTCAAAGCTAGAGGGGCTGGTATTGATGTTGGTTCCCTTCCCATGCCCTTATGAGATCGTCAGTAGTTGCAACATATTTACCGCAGACAGCGATTTAGTGGTCTGGCCTTTCTTCCTCACCGAGACCGCAATCAGAGGTTGGATAATGTCCAGGGGACGGAACTGGTGTAATCCAGTCCATCTTGCTCGAAACCCTCCTTCCCTGCACTTCCACCAAAAATTGTCAGCCATTCCTTCGGATCGCTGACGTTTTTGGCGAAGGTGATTGGACGACGTAGATGAAAATTTACAATCATTTTAATAATGTTTATAAGCAACCATTTCCCTGTTCCCCAGTCGTCTGCACGTCTTTCACACGCTTAAGTCTTCGTCGGTCCGTTAGAACTGTACGTCATAGTGTTCCGCAGACATCACGTCTTCGGTTGGCTGGCTAGTCACGTGGTGTGCGTACCCCGGGCTACGCTGCGTCAGCAACGATATGGAGTCTCGTCGTTAGCGCAGACAACACGCGCTCGTTAGCGAATATCGGAGAGTCCAAAACAACCAGCAACTCCCGACACACTCATTCGCTCCAGAACGGCTTCCATTGTGAAAGACAGAAACCTAATTGAAAAGCAGTTTGACATCACTCAGTCTTGGAGAAGGGAATGGGAGAAATCGTTACCAGCGCAATTAAGTGATCTCCAGGTTATATCACTTGTCTTTGACCTATCCAGAACACCGTGGAATGTCTGAATAGCATTCGATCGCGGGTTACAAGTTGAATATGACTTCATTCCCACAACACACAAGGCCACTTCACGGGTTTCTTGAATGCCGCCATTCATTGTGTTTGTATTCTAGATATAAGCATGTAACAGTAACTATTCTTTTACAATTATTTTCTGATGTATTCTGTGCTGACATGTTACTTTTACGAATTTAATTCACTTAATAATGATGTTAATAATAATAATACTCCTTCTTTCCATTCATACTCGGTTTCATTACGCAACAGTATCTTAAGCAAGTTGATCGGATCTAGCTGGAGAGCTAACCCAAGTGTCATCCGCACCTCTGCCTTAGCATTATGCTACTCCGCAGCAGAGTATGCATGTCCTGTGTGGCAAAAATCAAGTCGTGCTAAGACAGTAGACGTTGTGCTCCACAGAACATGCCGGCTCACCACAGGTTGTCTCAGACCATCGCCTGTGAGATACTAGCTGGCATCGCCCCTGGAGACATCCGCCTGGAAGTTGCCACCAGCGTGGCAAAGCTTAGAGTGAACGAGGACGCCCGACACCCTCTACACCAGCGCCATCGAGACTAAAGACACGATCAAGCTTCCAGCGGATTTCAAATCCACTAAATGGAGCACCAAGAAATGAGAGATTATTGGCTTGGGAGAAGGGAGTGCTACATCATACCGAGTGGATCAAGCCAAAAGAGGGTCTTCCACCTGGGTCTGAACAACGATGGCCCATATGGAAGTCACTAAATACGTTTCGAGTTGGAGTTGGCCGTTCCAAAGATACCAATGCCTCATGGGGATTCTTGGGAGAACAGCAAAATACCGCATGTTCGTGAGGGGAGAGAGAATCCATGGTACCTCAATCAAGGTACAAATCGGAGTGAATGTATCCCAGTTTTACGTCCAATCAGCTACTAATAAGGCGATCGCACTGGCGGAAAAACTACCTCATATTTGATGCTTTCATCGACACGAGAAAAAGATTCGAGACATAATACTTCCATGTTATCGCACACAACGTATGGTAATATAACACTGAAAAAATTTAAGATTAAAAACAGGAAATCATGAATTGGGAAGTTGACACCGGATCACAGTCTATCGCAGTTTATTTACATATTCGGAGCAAACTGTAACACTATAACTCAAATGTCTCTATTCGCAAAATCGTCTGTTCCAGAAGATTCCATGCTTGTAAGTCAGTATATTTAACATTTCAGAAACCTTCGTTATGAACTGACTCATTCACTGTCTTGTGATTGCGTACGTATTATTTAAAAGTTTAACTCTGCGGTAGTTTCCTACAACTATATTGAATTATTGAATTATGCTAACATTTTCTTTGTAGAAAAGATCGCATAGACGTTTGTCGCGCAGCAAACGCAATTTCGCAGAAAGATGCAAACATCCGTGAGTTCTGCTAAGTCTTTCGCCAAGACACAACCAATAAATTACTCCGTTGCATAAGCAGTAGGCGACGGAGTAGTTGACAAAGTGAGCGACACAATGAGAAGTAAGAATCCGCTAATGTAATAGCAAACGGTTGTCAAGTAATGGCTCCACGTAACTCAACGAGAAGCTAACTGCGTGTCTTCTTTAGAAACGCTAATGAGTTTAGAAAATATCATCCAACAAGCCTATTACTAAAAATAATATGAATCATAGAATCTCTCGGACTAAGGATCTTATTCTTGTTTAGGCTCCTCTTCTTAGAGGCGTTGTTTAGGGAGCGTCCATGAACTACGTGGTTCCGTCTTTGGGGGGGGAGGCTGGAAAGCTACGCTGAGCTACGTGGGGGAGAGAGAGGAGGGGTGTTCCAAGCCAAACCACGTAACTTCTTATTCAAATTATTTGTCACAGTTAAAATAAGGTACAGAACACACAGTAGCATGTGAATATTTATTTCTGTCATTTAACTGTCTCCGTATGTAATTTACGGTCGTCTGTCAAGAGATAACAGTACAAAATATCTTCTGGAATCAATAGGGAAAAATCCTACGTGCTGCGTGGGGAAAGGGGGGGGGGAGGGGGGTTCACAGCAGGCTAAAATGGAGCTACGCTCCCCTATGAAGAAACAGAACAGAAAATATCCAGTTATGTGCTGCTGAACATTTTTGTGTATTTGATCTGCCAACAGCTGGTTTTCCTTGTGTTTTCCCTACGCTAATGACGCTTGGAACCTTTTTCTTTGATCCTCATGACATATCCCAGATACTGCGTTTTCCTCTTTTTTTCGTTGAATGTAGTTCCTTATTGACATATCCCAGATACTGCGTTTTCCTCTTTTTTTCGTTGAATGTAGTTCCTTATGATCTGTATGCGATTAATAATGAAATTGTTGTAGATTCTTTATGTGCACTATATACGACAGTGTAAAATACCAGGCGATATAAGCATTTAAAATCGAGCTTTCATAACGTAACGTAACGTAGCGTTTAATGATGCGAGTTCAGATCTGAAAAAATTTCTTCGTCCTTATTGTGTTCTGGTTTGTCCTATCTTACCTCTTTTTGTGAGTCACTGTAATAATTCAAAACAGCTTCCACGTTTTTTGTTGTTTCTACTACTTTTTATTCAGAGAGTTTGCACGTTCTCTCGTTTCCGAAACTGCAACCTCTTCTGTTTAGGACTCATTAAGAGACGCAACAAACTTTTCTTAGTTGAATATCACGTGTGGCACCCCAGGCGGAACCTTTATTGTGATTGGGTGGTCAGCGTTTCTGATGGTCAGTACTTCTCTAAGCGTACTGACAATCTGTCCTTTATTTCGAACCAGGACACTGTAGACGTAGATAGATTTCTGAGTTTCTTTGTCACTTATGGTCTTCTTTCAAAATAGTTTACACCGTAAAAACGAGCGTGGTGGGTGAGTGGTTAACGCTCTCGCCTCGCATTTGGGAGGACGGCGGCCCGAATCCCCGTCTGGGCATCCAGATTTGGGTTTTCCATAATTTCCCCAAATCACTCCAGGCGAATGCCGGGATACTTCCTTCAATAGACCATGGCCGAATTCCTTCTCTTCTCTACAGTCCCAACCCGCCCGTAATGACCTCGACGTCGAGGAGGCGTAAAGCCATAAGTATAAAAAAATTTACACGGTAACGTAGCCTTCTAATTCCTAAGTAACCTGTTTGGTTTCGTTACAACCGACACGATTATATTACTACACACACTTCCATTCGATTGAATAACTTGATGAACTACCTGTCGACCACTTGGAATTGATTAGCCGGTTTTTCTAAGAGAAAGAAAACGTGAATCATTTCGTAGTCTGCGTCTTTAAGACCTGCAGATCGTAGTGTCTTGACACTTACTCACCTATTCAGCGCTGGTCATTGTTTAGTTTTGAATTTGTATCCTTCATTGCCTGTTTTTATCTTATTTTCTTTGATTGTGAGCCTTCAACAAATACCTTCATTCTGTACAAAAGTATATTCTTATTTTCATTGTTGTTGTTATTGTGAATAGATATTACATCAATGGTCGGGTAACACGGAAGAGCAGTTCCGATGGCTAAGTGACAAAATTTCAATATGCCGCTCAGTCCGCTTTGTGGTGATCTCAAAACGTCACTACATGTTTTATTAGAAGGGACGATTGAAATGCAAAGATTTGCATTGGGTGACCATGCCTACACCGATCGAATTCGGTGACGAAGCGATTCCAGTTTGGCGTCGCATATTCGTCTGGCCCGAGCAGACAATAGTGCGGCCTTGGAATGCCCAGACCGACACAGGGTGGCCACAGTTGGTGGAGGGGGAGAAGAGGACCGCTAAAGCGGACATTGCGGCAGAACGTTGCCGGTGCAGCGCAGTGCTGTTTGCTGCGAAAACTTTTTTTTGTATGTGTGGATGCTGCAGCACCAGTGAGGACTCCACATTGTAATGTACCATCCCTTCTGACTGAAAAGTGTTGACATTTCGCTGCCATAGTGATTTAAAAGCACAGTACGACCCTGACAGCTGTGAAAATTGCTAATTGCGTCTCCCAACATATATTTGACTGCAGTGAGCTAGCCGTGGAACTTGTACGATTATTGATAAACGAATGTTAGTCCTTCTGGAACAGAACTCCAGAATCCATGCATACATATCATGTGTGTCAATTTTGTAAAACTTCATATTTAAATATGTTTAATTGTTTATGCTAGAATAAAAATTCGATGGTTTTAAATAAATTACTCATTCTGTTCCCTTAATTTTCCTCTTTTGGAATGGCGCCCTTGGAATCATTTTCATAGTAATTAATTAAATAAGTTAAACTCAAAAAAATCAAAATATTCTCATTACAAAGAGCTCATTAAGAGACGAGAGTAGACAGAGCATTTCAGCTTCTGTCGTCACTACATTAGGGAATATACTTGTTTTGCATGGAATCTGAACCAGCGTTCATCTTAAAGTAATTCTTGGGATCAACGCTTTGACGGAGATGGTCAAATTTAAGGGCCTGTAGGTATCTAGCCTGTCAATCACCACGGAATCGCTTGAACCGTTGTTTTTATGATTTTTACTGGATCTTTCTCAGGCGTATCAACCTTCAGTTTATATTCATTTTGGTGTTCGGCTGTCGTTAGAGGAATATGGTTTAAGAATCAGCACTGTCGACCTAAATGTCGACGCACCCCTTACTTCCAAAAGCAGATACAGCGTCATTATTTTAACCTCCCACCTTCCTCTATTAGTGCAGCAGTTAGTGTTCCGAATATACGTGGAAATACCAGTATTTGAACCTCAAGACCGCGAAGGATGGTCTGTCGAGCCGCCTTGGCCGCTGTCCCAGCTCCCATCGACCACGCGTCTCACGTACAGAGTGGACGTTAGCTGCCTCCACAGTCGCTTCTTCAAATGCGGGACGTGGCTCACTTCTTTGTTTCGCAATGAAACATGCTCTCTCTTTCTGGCAGACATACTTTGTTTCCAAACGTATATTTCCACAGTCACCCAAACCAATTACAGCGCAAGTATTTTTCTTCTCTTCTGATTTGTTTCTGCTTGTAAAGGGTGGAGTCACGAGAGATAATACGTCTACTAAAACGTCTACTAAATAACCCCAAAGAGGCTAGACCACGGCTGCGAAAATTCTGAACTCTTACACTACCGTCTGCCTTATAGCACATGCGTGCTGGATTGCTTGGTTTGCTTGGTTTGCTCTTCGTAAATGCATTCAGATATTCTTCCGAGTGCACTATCCTCCACCGTAACATTTAACCAAGGAAATACACTTCACACCAAAATGCACTCAATAGAACCATCTGCCCCATCAAACATTCTGTACATATCCGATCATGGTTACTCAAGTGTATGCAGTGTACTTTGTTGTAATGGTCATTAACGGCGAATTAATTACAGACAGTTGTTGAAATACAAAAAAAATTATGAAACAATTACAAAGAAATAAAAAAGCTGCTGAATACTGATGTGATCCTCCGGAATAGCTTTTTCTTTTGTTTCCAAATCTGATCATATCTAGACCGCTTAGAATTTAAATTACGGCTTTTGTTGCCTTTTTTTTCGCTTTTTGAATATTATCAATCTGTGCCTATTTTTAGTTTTCTGTCCTGGAATCTGAGGTTGTGTTTTCATCTCCTGAACTCTTTTCTGCTGTGTACCATTTCTGTTGTAATTCCCATTTCTTCTGCGTCCGTCTAATGCTACAACAAATTTGAAGAGCTTTTTTACAATATGTGGGTACATTTTCACCAAATGTCCCTAGAATTTAAATCGTTTCTGCATAGTATACGCGATGTTTTTGTCTATATGTGTTGTCAGATACGTTATTTTCTGTGGTCTTGAGTAAAATGCAGAAAAAAAGTTTATCTTCTCTTCATCTCTTACAAGTTCACTCTGTTATTCACTGTGTCATTATATGCTACAGAAGCCTCTACTACTGGATTCTACTACTTTATTGTACTGCACGATTTTCGTCTTGAAGGATATTCCCCCTTTTCACATGTTAGCAAGGAGGTCATTTATATAGTTGCATTTTTATCAAGACCATTTGAAGATAACTTTGATACAAGGAAGCTGGCATGCTACAAGCTCTGTTACGTCGATTACTAATAACAGTCCTCATCTGTAACGGGTAAGAGACTATGTTAACTTCCTCACAAATGACAGAAGTCGTTAAAGCAATTAACAGAACTAGCGTGATACGACGATGTGAAATGTCTTCCGTGACCCGTGGATCTGGGACACACAGTACTTAACTCTCCACTTGCTTGAGCCTCGCGGTTATGGGAATTTAATAACACACCTGTCTGGCTGCAACTCGGGAATAGCCAGTATATACAGGTCGGCAGCAATTAAGTGTTCGCACACTTTCACGTTGACACCGCCTGCTTCGTCGAACTGTGGCTCCTCTGCTCGGACAGGTTTCCTATTAGAGGGACTATATGTAGTAACACTTCAGTGTGTCAATGTCTAGTGCCGTACAGCACAAGTTTACAAAGTTCGCATGCATGACATCTCCAATCAGTTTTGTTCCAAGAACTATTCGAATGAACCATCTCTTGGCGCATTAAATGAATGCTGATTTCATTTAGCAAAAATGTTTGTCGTTATCTAAAAAAAAAAATTATGAGTAAAGGTCTCCCTTATTTCAACACAAAGTAACGCCGCAATCACGTCGAATAACGGATCTAATTTTTTTTTAGGTAGACTGTTGGATGGAAGATACATAGAACGAGGTACCACATATAGTGGAAGGTTAAGCCAAGTCTTCAGATAAAACATAAACAGTTTTGAAAGTAGTTATTACAAATTGAACTGAGAGAATGTAACAATCTATTGTTGTACGTGCCAACTTTAACATCGGATCCAGGACGGCTTGATAGACTTCTTGAATGGATGACCATCACGGCAAGAAACTCATCCCAAACTTATTGCCATATGAAACATTAATCTTTAGAACAATTGGATCTGTTAGGGGTTCGTTTGAGAATATTTGCAACAGTTTTGCTTTGCATTGAGATCTGAGCCGCAATAGACATTTCGTCTACTATAACTTCTACGAAGAGAGTAATACAGGATGATCTTAAACTCTTAATTGCAGTTTAGCTGAAGACAGTGACAACTGCCATTATTCATCTGTAAGTTGTTCATTGGTGCAAACAGTCTTGTTTCGCTGCTGGTTTGGGCATGTGAAGAGAATGACTAGTAAAAGACTGCCAAAAAATTATTTGGAAAAAAGGATACTGGGCAAAAGACCAGTGGGAAGACCAAGAAGAAGATGGACAGACCAACTGAAGGAGGACGTAGAGAGAAGAGGCTGGAATTGGGAGTACATCACAGACAAAGAAACCTTTCTGGACAGGAAAAGGTGGAAAACAATCGTCTATAACAACCAAGGCTCGTAAACCACACCCGGGAAACTGGAGATGGTCCCCAACGATAATGATGATGATTAACTGAATGCTGGGATGACTAAATTACTGTGATGTGTTCTTAACGACAAATGACATTCCACCGTTGTTACTAGTAGTATCTGATCAGTCACTCGTGTGTAATATGGTTACAGTGGCTGCCTTTCTCAGGGAGACGCACCTTTGAGGAGGCAGCCAGTTTCACCTCACTGCTGCTTTAGTCGCCTATATGCCAGGAGTTGGCTTTACTGCGTGCGAGATACGCCTGTATTAACGGCAGCCCGTTTCACCATACTGCTTACGTAATTTGCCTGTATGCGAGGAGCTGTCTTAGCTGCGAGTGAGATCAGTACATTTATTTCGGAATCTGCGAAAAGTTCGTATATTGTTGTTAATCGACTGCAGTCGGATGTGTTAAACTTCGTTTGCTGATTAATTTCCTACAAGCTGATATAAAGCCAAAGCACTATTCCGTTAAAGTGAATCTAGTTTGGTAACATTTTAAACTTTTCGCGGCCGTCGAAACACCTAGATTTAATTACTTTACGGATTTTTCTGCCGCATTTCTCTTTTTCTTTTTTCCGATGTGGAAACCGAATCCGCGACAAAAGAAAATGAAGGAGGCAACAGGAAAACCCCTAAACTAATTAAATCTCCGTATCAGGTGAGTGTAAGTACCGGTAAGTTCAGGATTGCTTTTGTCTGCCTCTTGTTGTTAACCACCGTGGCTGGTGTGTTGAATCAGTATTAACGTTTCACATCTGGACAAAATCCATACCCACATCTGGTATCGTACAAGCTTTCACGTTTGTGCATTACATACGGTTTCATTACTAAACTGTAATTTGTATCTGTATGTGAGATTAAAGTCAGAAATTTGAGAAAAGTGTGTTGATTACCTGCTTATTGTCTTTTTAAGAGCGATAGTGTCTGAATCAATAAAGAGAGATAAGGCGTACACTAGCCTTGATTTTTTGTTGTGTAGAACAGTGTTATGATAAAATTAGCTAACTGGATTGCCTTGGTCTTGTTGCAGGTGAGGAGCTATATCTTACGTTCCTGTAGACATCCGGTTCGACCTTGCATTACCCTGAACAGGTTAGTATTGGAGAGAGCTACCGATCGGTGTTTAGAAAATCGCTTCACTGCTTACTAGGGAGCGTCCATAAACCACGTAGCTCCATTTTGGTCTCCTGTGAAACCCCCACGCCCCCCCCCCCCCCCCACGTAGCCCGACGTGGCTTTGGCTTCTACCCCTCTCCTCCCCTCCTCGTAGCATTCAAGAAGACATTTTCTACTGTTTTCTCTTGTCAGACTATCGTAAATTACATACGGAGATAATTAACTGAGGGAAATAAATATACACATGTTGCTGTGTGTTCTGTGCCTCATTTTTATTGTGACCAATAATATGAATGGAAAGCTACGTGGGCTGGCTGTGAAGCCCCCCCACCCCTTTTCCTCGTAGCCCAGCGTAGTTTTCTACCCAACCTCTCCCTCCTGGGCTGAACCACGTAATTTATAGACGTTCCCCTAACACTTGTTGTTCACTGCAATAGAATAAGTTGGATACTTGCGAAATGAACCGAAAGAATGTGTTTTGTTTATTGTATAATGTGTGTTTATTTTCAATAAGTTTGGACCTGGCATCGGAAGATGACATCTCCTCTGGTAAAGTAAGTTTTTCGTTAGACCGCAGCAGTATGGTTGGTAATAAAGTAAGGGGAGAGAGGGGAGGCTTGAGTAATATCACTGCTTGAATCCACAGTTATTCCCAAGCATAGTCCTGGTAAGCGATGCGATGCTTCTGATGCTACCCTTTATTGGTTTACTGGAGACGAGCATTGTGTGCCACAGAACTAGAGGAGTAAATGTTACGCGACTACGTAAAGTTTCAGTGCTCAGTTTTCAGAGAAATGCATACGTTATTTATAATCTCAGTGATTGTAAAATAACAAGAAACTAATTTACAAGTTGACTGTGTGTATTAGAGATTATGTTATTGTCATTGCTTTCTTTATCTCTGGAATCTACTCCTGTACACCTGGCTGGAAATTCATTTTGTGAGTGTCTTGACGATTCCCGTCTGACTAAAGAAGTCTCCTTATTCTAATATTACCGCTTTCTTCGATCTATCTGTCTGCATCTAATCTTCCTCCTTCTGTTGTTCGTGGTTCTGACTTTTTTTTCAAAATATTTATTTCCTTACCTCTTCTATTTTGTGTGTTTTATTTGGGATCATACACCTTGTTGTGGGGATAAGTCACGTTTTATTACTGTAGTGTAGTGCCCGATTTTAGTTTTGTCTGACAATAAGAGATTGTTTTTTGTATGTATCCTAAGCTTTTCTCATTTTTGTTTTATTAGAATCTTTTTCTGTGCCCCGGTTTGAATTATTCACCTATTATTGTTTCAACTTGGTATTTGAATTTTTCCATCTTGTCACTATTTTGTTATCTTATTAATCTTGTCATGAATTTTGTTTTTGTAAAAATATTTAATATCCAACTATTTTAGCAAATTATTTCAGAAGATTAATTTGTTCAAGTTCTATTCGTCTGCGTTCAGAGCGATTTGCATTATGGTTAGTTAAAGTAAAGCATACATCCTGCGAGCTTTTACCCTAATCTTATTCGTTATGGAATCTTTTATCTTTGAGTTAATCTTTCCATAGCCACTATGAGGATCCTTGATACTCTTATTACAAGCTTTATATGGAACGCAGCTTCGGGGAAAGTCCTTTCACTGTTTCAAGTTTTTAGTTTAAATTGCTGTGAGATCTGTCCCGTACATTTCACTCCTGACTTTGCTCTGAGAGTGTTTATATAGATTGATTTCTGGTTATCACAAACGTTTTCATGTTTCTTGCCGTTACTGGAAGTAAAACGACACTTGCGGCAATGCGTATGAAACTATGTTTTGCACAGTGTTTAAACGTACCTAATGAAGCAAATTTGATTGGCCTGCCAACATAAACGACAAGGTTTGATTTGCAACGCATTCCACCTGTGACGCGGCTGGTTTTTATCGTTTATACATACATTTTTTAAATTTTAGAGACACTATCTTTACCTATCATCCGTATCTTAAGGAGAAAGCTGTAATTCTGAGTTTTGTGAGCACCAAGATAGTCGCGTTTAGAATTATGGAATTTTGTACTCCACGAAATGATTTCTGTTTAAACTCCCTCTCACGTTTAAATGGAATATTTTAGATCTGACAGTGAATTTTTTGTAGTATCAGTGACAATGTAATCTACTTCTCGCGAATAAATATTTCTTACGTTTTGTCTTGATACAAACTGAGAGTATTCTCCACTAATCTGTTGTGTTCTGATTTCTTTCGTGTGTCCTTCTCCTTTAATAGTCCATGATTATACGTTTTTCACTTTCCTTCTCTTTCGTAAGGGAGCGTCCATAAACCACGTAGCTCCATTTTGGCATCCTGTCAACCCTTCCCCCCCCCCCCTCCCTCCCTCGCAGCCCGACGTGTTTTGTCTTTACCCCCGCTCCCCGCGTAGCACGTAGCTTTTTTCCCCCTGTTGATTGTAGAAGACATTTTGTACTGTTTTTTCTTATCATACTATCGTAAATTACATACGGAGATAATTAAATTAAAGAAATAAATATTTACACGCTGTTATGTGTTCTGAACTTTACTGTAACTGTGACAAATAATATTAATGAAAAGCTACGTGGCCTGGCTCGGACCCCCCCCCCACCCCTTACGTAGTCCAGCGTAGCTTACCAGCCAACACCTCCCCCCACATCTAGAGAGCCACGTAGTTTATTCACGCTCCCTAATAAGCGCCTCGTTTACTCCGCACATGATTGCAATTTCGCCATGGGGCTGATTTATTTACCGTCAAGCACTATTTCTCCTAAATCAGTGGCTCTAATTTTTTGTTAATGGTTGTTATTCTTTTTCCTGTGGGTACCTTGAGTAGCTGTCCGTGATCCATATAATTACTGTCCCGCTTAATCTGGCTAACCCTGACACTAGTTCGCAGTTGTTGACGTAATTTTTTTGGTGGTTCTAGAAACTGGCTTAAACTTGGGGAAAGGTTCTCTTCTGGGTTGACGGAGCATACACAGAGAGCGAGATTAGCGGGAAGGTGCTCGCGACAGAGTAACAGTAAAAAGCTCAGCCCATTCATAAGGAAGGTGACGCGTTCACAGTCGACCATTACGCAGCATACCATTCACAGTCAATGTTTTCTGCTGACTCATAGCTTTCCAGGAATGACTATTCGTTACTATGTCAGTAATTATTGATGAAAGCTGAGCCTTACTGGCTAATGTTCAAGTACTGCCTTACTTGTTAGGTGGTTGCCACCTCGAGTAGAACAGTGATATTGTGTGTTGAGCTGTAGTAGTAGGTAAAAGTTTTTAGATACGTCTGCCGTACATGCTCCCCACAGTCAATGAAAGATGCAAGAACTAGGTTCAGCACACTCTGTATTTAATACGTAGGTAGCAGATATTATTTCGCAATCTTTGCAACAGTTAGCACTAAAGTTGATGGATGACTTGCGACACTAATATTGTAATAATAGTCTTTGGACTTAAAACTGTCCTGAATTGCGACAAGCGGACGTTAAGTTAAATGGAGCTGCTTGTTCGTACTCTCCAAAATTCCGATTTGGACACCACTCTGAAAGAAAGGTGAACCATTAATATTTTCTACATTTTCCCGCAACTAGCCTCCTTCGATCCTATAATATTGACCTGTAACGCTATTCATTTTTTTTTACACTATGGCAGCTTTTATCGAGTACTTCGAACCTGTCTATTTTTGGATGATCTCGTTCTAAATGTCCATAGGGTGGCTAAGTTTTCCTCCAAGCTCCATTCACTACTCGATACAGTTTAATTGTAAGCAAACAAGGTAATGTTGATCTTAATCTAGTTCTAGAAGATCCTGACATGGTAATCAGCTTAATTACTCAACCAAACATATATTGTCCCCAATCACTATTATGCTGACTTATCTCGACACGCTAACGCAGCTGTTTCACGTAACAATATGGACAACATATCAGACACTACTGGTACAAATTCTCAAAACTACTCGAAATATAGAAATGCCGCACTAGTAAGAAGGTATTTGATTTGAAATATCGGAAGAAACGTGTTTGTTGGGTGACATTCGAGCCCTGCAGTTGTGAGGAGGCTGGTTCGTTAAGCTTTACGGCCATTGGTTTCCCTAAACCTCTCCAGGTCAGTGCAAGGGTGGTTACTTCAAAAGGCCATGACACAGTTCCTTCACGTTGCTTGTCCACAATCCTCTGGAGGACGTCAACGAACCGTAAGTAAATCAATTAATCAATCATACCTTCACATTGCTGCTTTACATTTAAAGCAAAGAGGTATTTTATGAAATGCATCTCATTCCTTTTAACCCGTTTGGCTACAGCAACATGTTATTCTCGTGGTCAGACGGTTAGCGTTCTCGCCTCGCATTCGGGAGGACGGCGGTTCGAATCCCCGTCCGGGCATCCAGTTTTGGGTTTTCCATGGTTTCCCAAATCACTCCAGGCAAATGCCGGGATGCTTCCTTCAAAAGGCCATGACCGAATTCCTTCCCATTCCGTCCCATTCCTTGCCTCCCATCCTTTCCCGTCTCTAAAGACCTCGCTGTTGAGAGACGTAAAGCAGGTAAAAAAAAAAAATCGTGGTCAGGTTTTCGAGCCAAAACTGATTGTCACGGGCGTGGCCCGTGGTACATCGGTCGGTCTAAATGAAAACATCGCGAAAAATATTACCGGTTGAAGATTATTAATTTTTGTAAAAACGCTAATTGTGTGCATTGAGAATTTATTCAGGTATTGGACTTAAATATTATTGAAATATAATCTTCACGGTTGTTCAGCTGGATGGTGTCAAAGTAACACGACGTTTCGACAGCAAGCTCGGCTGTCTTCATCAGGTATCGGTGTCTGCTGGCTGTCGTAAGCTGGCTGTCACCGATAAGATGATAAATCTTCTGTGATATATTTACTTCAGTTATTAACCTTTACTGTTTCTTTTTTAATATATCATTTAGTTTTGATTATTTGTTTGTTTTTAATTTTTCATTTGTGTTTTTGTAATTAATTAAATTAACTTTTCCCAAATTATATTCTAATAGGTACGACACCCCACGTGTGCGATTGGTACAACTTAACACACATTTGCCGAGCCGTGGAATGGCTCGGCAGTACTGTTTACGTTTTGAGGCCCCGCTATTGAATCTTAAATCGCAGGGCAAGTGGCTGATCTCCTGTACTTCATAGTCATTAATACCGTGTTACCTTGGCGCTAGCACAAAGATATGACTACCACTATACAGAATATTTTTTAATTCAGTGTAAGACATTATTGCATAATAAAAATATTTATTGAAGTATTACAACATGTATACATTAATAAATAAAAACTTAACAAATAAATGTAAACTTGCTATGCAAGTATTAACCCAACTTAGAAAAACTGTTCGACTTGAAACATAAACAGCTGTTTTGGTGTTTTGTAAACCTGCGGCCCTTAAAATCACTGAGGTAGTCCAGACTGCAACGGACTTGCTACATTATTACTTTAAATCGTCATTCAGAAAGAACAGCCTCTTCCTTGTAGAACGAGCTGCACATCAAAGTAACAAAGGATTCCTTCTGATGTTATAATGTGTACACACCTACACCTATATCTTACGACCTTTAGACAAGTTTAAGTGTTTTCTTCTGTCTATACTACCACAAAAATTTGTTCATTTAGGTTTGTAGATATAAATAATCCTATTTTATTTTCACAGTTCAGGAAACTAACTGTAACTAAAATTACACTGTACTGGCCTTACATTACTAAACCTCCTACCTAGCATTATGGGGCGGTGAACCTTATCAATATTTCATTTCTTATTGGTAAGAATAGACATGGTCATAGGAAGTGTTGGAACAGAGGATGGCTACTGTTATTCGCATTGTGTGTGTGATATAGATGTATAAATAAGATCTATGTAAAACTATGTATAATTTTGTATCTGAGGCTCTACGATCGAAGTATTTTGTAGCCATGAATTCTGGTCAGCTGTGTCGGTAGCCTTCCTCTGCTCGATAGCGAGAAGGGATTCTCGCTTGCGAGTAACCAGTATCAGTTGGTCAGACATAGTGGCAGCCACGTCCTTCTGATGTGATCTAGACAGATTGTCTAGAGTGTCTCGTACTGAACGATTCGTTGGCCGCTGTATGTAACAGTTTATTGCCACGCCGTGTGTTTGTGTTGAATAAGTGAGTTGTAAAGTGCTTGGTCTAAAGAGTGAGAATCACCATCAGTACCATTTCTTTTAAATCAGATTGAAAGTGATAGTATTACAAGAAAATGTTGAAATTTATTATCTTAAATCGTTCATAGTCAAAGTTCTGAATTTATTTGAAACAACGTGAAATTTACCAATGCGTACAACAAACGAACCCCTCACATGTCTTACAGCGGCGTTTCTCAACTTTTTTTCAACCCGAGGATTAGTAAAATGTCAAAAATAATTCTGTGGAATATTGACTTATGGGGGCCTTGGTATTTTTACCCATGTGTAAATTATTAACATTTTGGAAATATTGTGTTGTATCATCATAACATGTATCTATGGACGTGTTTTAAATTTCAACTGAGACTCGCTTATGAAATTACAAGTGAACTGTTAAAAGTGAAATAGATATAAAACATGCTTCATATTTAGTAATCAGATGAATAATAAGGGCCTGTCCACTAACCACATGTTGAGAAACACTGTGTCGGAGCTTTCTGTTGTGTAGTGGCGTGAAACTTACTTACTGTACTGAAGAAATTTGTTAGCTGCCAGTTTTAACTGTGAGAAATACACTACCTTCTGTTGCCAATACTGCGATTTACTTAAAAATTTGATTGTTTAGAATGGGGCGAATGCAATGAAACTTTGCTGATGGTAGGAGGGTAACAAGATACAGCATTGCTTCCGCGACCGTTTGGAATTTAAACTAACGATTGTATCGAATGTTTTATTTCTGCATCGTAGTTTGGTCGGATTTGCCGCAGGTACCGCGCCCTACCGTCTGCACGTAAATTCTTTCTGTTACGTATTTGAAATCCGGAGTTAGTGGTCGGATTTGATAGACATATAAGTCTAGCATCCAGTGATAGGTGGCTGCAGGATGCTAGATCAAGCTAGTAGAAGAATATAAATACATGGGTGCATTCGCACGGGGTTATGGCACGGCCGACGTTTGTTCAGCCAGAATCTGAGAGTTGGTTATAAGTGATCACAGATGTAGTCGACGCCTTTGGAGTCGATATGGAGATCGATCGAGTGACGCGATGTGCACTGGCTGCTGCTACCGCCCCCTGTAGTTGGCCATGCGCCTGCGGACCTGGTTGGTCTCGACGGCTCCGGAGGTCTCCTTGCCAAGGCGGCCCCAGTCCTCTTTGATCATGTCCGCCGCCTTCTCGGCGATCATGTAGACGGGCGCGTTGGTGTGCGCGGAGGGGATGATGGGTATGACGGAGGCGTCCACCACCCTGAGCCCCGTGATGCCGCGCACCCTCAGCCGGGGGTCGACCACGGCGTCTGGGTCGGAGGCGGGACCCATCTTGCAGGTGCCCGACTGGTGGTAGATGGTGAAGGTCAGGTGCCTCGCCGCGCACTCCCAGTACCTGCAACACAACCATCAACAATCATACTTTTAGCGAGCGTCATGTTCGTAAAATTGCATTTACTTTTTACGGGTTTAGGGTTGCTTCAACAATGTTGTTACTGCAACGTAACGGTGCCCAACCAGAACCTTCCTTACGGCTATTTCGGGCTGTTTATATCCTGCTGGTTACACCACCTCATCGTTCACCTGCACGCTAGGTACATTGTTTTCATTTCTCACTGAAGATAGCTCCAGGTTGGGTGTCGAAACGTTGGTAGTAACGTCATCATCGAAGTACCGCTAAACAGACATGAATTAAATGCAAATTTACAATCAACAACGAGATTATTTTTGAATTGCATTTTACCTTAAAGCAATTTAACCAACTAATTTTTTTGCTATTGCTTTATTCAAATATATTAAGCTATTCCAGTATTACTGATAATTACAAACGGAATAACAGCATAAGATGGACAGGACATTCAATTAAACCCACTCGTACCCTAGACCAGACTTACATTGCGAAGCCGACTTGCTAACTTCACGCTGGCGCATGTAGGTCATAATTTTAATTTATTATAAAAATAGTTAAATTATTGAAATTGAAATCTCTATTAGTAGCTATTAGGAGGACCCTGAAAATTCGATATATTTAATAAATACCTTGAATTTGAAATTTGTATTTATACCGTTGTCTCGTATATGTTTTTGCAGATTTAGTTTGGTAAGCATTTGAAAGAAGTGGAGTAATTTTTTCGTTTCACCCTCATGAAAATTAAACAACATAACTCTTTCTTGGCTATTTCAATGATAAATGTTTTCCTATATAAAATGTTATCGGGCCCTCCTGTGGGAGAAAACGTCAATCTGATGCTGCGTTTCGAAGCCGTTCTTCGATTTTATCTTCCGGCGAAGTGCCAGGCTCACGGAGAGTCCGTCCTTATATAGCCCGTGCCGTGCAACGGTTACAAGTGACGTCACGGTCACGTGAGTCGAGTGCCTTCGGAACGTCGCATCAAATTGACGCTCTCCTCCGGTGGAGAGCCCGAGAACATTTTATACAGTTGATACTCCAGGATAGCCTCCACTGATTCAAATGTTTACCTGTTTACTTTAGTTCAGATGTCCTCTTAAGAGGCTACCAACTTTTTACTTGGCACCTCAGAGTCTTGTCGGCTATTTCATATAACCTGGCGTTGCTTACTTGTCCGAGTTGAAGCCGAACTTGGCGCAGGCGGGGATGGGGATGTCGTGGAGCTTGGAGTTGAACCTGCGGAAGGGCGCGGTGTCGGCGAGCTGGATGGCCTTGCGGACGCCGCGCACCATGGTGTCGACGTCCTGCTGGTGCGCGAAGTAGTTGTGGAAGATGCGCGGCTTGCTGGCGGGGTCCCTGTTGCGCAGCATGATGCGGCCCCGGCTCAGCGGCCGCATCAGCATCGGCAGCACCATCCACGTGTGCGCCTGCTCGATGGGCGCGAACACCGCCTCGTACAGCGCGTCGTCGATGCCGAAGTTGCGCCGCAGCGTCGCCTCCGACACGATCGAGCCGCCCTGCCGCACAGCGCACAGTGTTAACACACACACACACACACACACACACACACACACACACACACACACACATATATATATATATATATATATATATATATATATATATGTATATATAAAACCTCAAGTTTGATCCACATAGTGCATCAGTACACTATTCCGCCACCAAGAGCGCCAGCGTAGTGCACTGTTAAAAAGGCTGCTTTCACTCGTGCGGTACGTGCTCGCTGTGTGTTTTGGTTTCATAAAACGAATTCTGCAACAACTGGTGTTTCATTAAAGATATTGTGTATGTCCCTCCCCTACGAAACAATTAGGCCGACCTGAAGAATTGAATCTACGATGCCGTTGCCCAAGGGTATATACAGGGTGAGCCAAAAAGTAGTTTGGAACTTTGGAAAGATATAGAAATTTACTGAGATAACTTATAGGGCGGTTCATTAATTATGTGAGTTGATATAAGGGGGGCGAATCTCACCAAAAGTCACGAAAGGGGGTGGCGAGTTGACGGAAATCTCATGTGAGATTTTGAAATTTATGAAGGAGGGTATAAGGTCCAGAATCAATGCAGATATCGCCTTTGTTGAGGTTATAACCACTATCTGTAGCAGGAGAACTGCAAAAAAGTCTAATAAAACTACGAGGTCGATCAGCGGGGAGAGGGTCCCGTCATAGTTTCACGTAATCTTACCAAATATCACTATAAAAGGGGGGGGGTTCCGGAATAACACCTCACGTAATTAATTGACGCCCCCTTACAGAATCGGGAGATGTCATTTTGTAGCAAACAACCTCAAGTTTCACATGAAATTGTCAAGTGTCATTTTGGTTTGATGTGACTACCATTTGTCATGCGGCAAACATCCCAGCGGTAGTCAATTTATTGACACACTAGCCTCGTACCCGCGACTTCGTACGCGTGGATTAAGAATTTTTTTGCCAGAATTAATTATAAAAAGTTGTTGGTAACGAATGATTGGTCCCAAACAATATCGAGTCGGCATAATATGACAGGAACTATATCATTCTACCCTCGAACCTGCCTCTTGAAGAAAATCAATTTCCAACATATTTCTGTAACTATTCGATAAGATTTCAAAATTTCGTGACTACAACTGTTAATCATACTGGAAAAAATATCCTGTGCCCTTCATACAGCTTTCCTTATAAAATTCCATCACAACGATATAGCCATATAGTCGTCAAAAGTAACAAAAAGACAGAGACTTACTTCCGTATTTATATTAGTATTACTGTGGTTCACACTCACACACTGACTGCGAACAACACCTGAGGAATCATTATAACGTAAAAAAGTGTACACCAACAAAATTGCAAGACTACCTACGATTTGCCTCGCATTGCACCCCTAACTTTATATTATCTACAGTTTAACATGCAATTCGAATAACCTACGGCCCAGGCCTGACTCTTACGATGAAAATTTTTTTAAAAATCTTAGCCTCTACGGAGATTTGAACAGGAGACCACAACGTTGGTAAGCAAGCGCTTCAGCCACTAAGCTGCCAGCCCACTACACGGAAACACGGTACGGAGGCGACCATATCCAACGTGATGTCTATCGCCGTATTTCGAAGTTATGAGACAACTTGTGTTATTTATACAGGTAATTTGTCAACCAAATGTAGACAGTATTTTTCTCCTTGTTTCAAAGGATAAGTGTGCAAAGTTTCATCGAGATCGGATGAAAACTGTGGATTTGTATGAAGAACAAACAAACCAACAAACAAACAAACAAACAAACATACATTCATCTCTATATATAAAGATTCGTTGCAGCAAATCTGGCGTAGCTTGTGCAACGGCAGCGTAAATTCGATTTTTCAGTTGAGCCAAATTGTTTGGTAGTGGAGGAACATAAACAACATATGTAATGACACCCCAGTTGTTGCAGAGTTCGTTTTATGAAACAAAAACACCCAGCGCGCACGCTCAGTACCAATGAAAGTACCCGTTTTAACTGTGCACTACGCTGGCGGTGTTAGTGGCGGTATAGTGTTCTGATGACTTACGTGCATCAAACTTGAGGTTGTTTGCTGCAAAATGACACATTTGCCGATTATGTAAGTTATCTCAGGAAATTTACGTTTCCCTTCCAAAGTTGTAAACACCTTTTTTAGTCACCCTATATATATGCATTTGGTTACAAGGCCATACAGGTAGTTACTAAGTAATTTGTAACTATTTACTGGATCATTTATTCTAGCATTGCGAAGTATTAACAATACATGACCAACAAAACACTTAATCAAAACCACCCGAAGAACTGATAGTGTGCAATACATCCATCAGTGAAAATCCCTGTAGTCAATGAAGGGGTCAGTGACACTGCTCCGGGTGCCGGGATTGGGGTTGGTTCGCCGCTCACGAGCGTGGTGCTTGAGGAGGGGGGGTGGGGTGGAAGCTTAGCCTCTTTCCTTCTACAATAAGGCCTCTGTCTAGTGGGGACTGGTAATGCATGCGTTTTACCCGGCTGCGGGAGCATCACCCTGTGAGCGCTGTGGGTCTCTGCAGGGGGATCGTTGTCTACGGTGGTGCTCTGTGGAGCTTGACAAGTTCGTGGGAACCAGCGCTCGTATAGTGACGCTTTGCGCGTCGGTTGCGTGCGGGGAAAAGCGCGCTAGGAGCGCGCCGTAGTGTGGAAAACCGCGTCATTCAGTGCCGCTGTGCCCAGTCGGTTGGTGTAGTGGGTCATGTGACGGGGCCTACCTGTGCGGCGCTCGGTCGCTGCGGTTTCCGCCCTGCTCTGCTGGGACGGGTGAGCCTGGGTGTGCGCGTGGGAATCTCAGAGAGGCTTATGGTATACTGCCAGGTTTTGTAGGGTCTTCGGCCTGGTTCGTGGCGGGCGCTGCATCCACGCTGCTCCCCGTGGGCACCCTTAATGGGTGGCGAAACGCGCTTTGCTGTAATGGCGAGTGATTCGGAAGAGTCGTAATTCCGCGGCGGGGGCGAAGTGATGTAGTAAGGTAGATTGGTGTGGTTGGGGCGGCAGATGAAGGGCTTTGGCCAAGTTACTGAATACGCTTCAACCCGGTCGTTGGTCCAAACATCTGTACTTACTCATGTGGACACAGAAACGCATTGAGGCCCCTTTGAGGCCCCTTTTTATTTTGGCTTTCGAAAGTGTTCTCGCTGTGTTCTACATTATTATACTGTACAGATTGCCTCATAAGATATGTAAGGTTATAAGATTTTCCCTACGGGAAGACCCACAAGTAAGATAACAGGACCATTTATTTTTAATTTCCACCAACGATCCTATTAACATTAACAGCAGTAAAGGGTGTATCTCTTTGTGATATAACCTTCCCTATTTTCAACGTTTTCGTTGATGTAATTACCTAACGGAACATCGATTACATGATGTTATTATGTAAACAGGGTGTGTTGAAGATATACTACTTAACCGCTTGAGCTCACCCCTAATGTATTGAATCTACTTGTATGGATTCAAACTGCGTAGAATGCAATACACGTTTAAAATCCCGTAACTCACCCTGATACGTCCAGGACTGGTCTCCGGTGGGAAGCGAGTTCATCTTGGTGCCCCTGTCCGAAATTTGGTACCGAGCGTGGTGGTGTAACGGCTAGCGTTCTGGCCTCGCATTCGGCAGGACGGCGGTTTGAATCCCCGTCCGGGCATCCAGATTTGGGTTTTCCATTGTTTCCCAAATCACTCCAGGCAAATGCCGGGATGCTTTCTTCAAAAGGCCATAGCCGAATTATTTCCCATTCCTTGTCCCCATCCTTTCCCGTCTCTAAATACCTCACTGTTAGAGGGACGTTAAGCAGAAAAAAAAAACGGAGTTTGGTTTTACCTCGCTTCCCTAAATATGCCCAGGTGAGTGTTACGGTAGGCCCTTCTTTAAAGCTATGATGGATATAGTTCGCATTCAGTGTCTAAAGTTCTTTCCCAACTCTGATAACTACATCGTCAAAGAGGCATTTAACACCACTTAAAAAAGGTACTGTAAACGAGTCCCTGCTATGTGAATTACGCGAAAAAAGCGAAATAAAATTCGATGTTGCCAGAATTCATACTTAACTAAATAAATTCCAGTTCAGACTCATCTTTCAATCATTTATTGTAATTATATTCTGATTCAAGATATTGCTATATCCCAGACGTCACATTTTGTTGTATTTTTCATATTATAATGTTCATGATGAAAAAGTTTTCTTACATTACCTGATTATGTTATGCGTAGTACATCATCGACATAATAACATATACCGACTCTTAGTTCCTTCAGGAACAGGTGTTGCGTAATTACTGACTTGTATCTTGGTGACTACTTTTGCCCGCCCTTGCTTTGTCGTTGTCCTTGATTGGTAGTAAACTTGTTTCATCTCCAGTGCGTTTACAGTTCTTTTTTTCCCCCTATATTACCACTAAAATGACCGGGAGAGCCACTTTTTGCAGGATGTTGCTTACGCACTCGGCGTCCTTGATGAAATGCGAAATGCTGTTTGCTCGTATGTTCAACTCTGTTCGCAAAACGGAATGTGTACCACAGGGCGTAGGGCGCAGTGCGTGATGGTAGACGCCCTCTAGTCCGAAATGAAGGTTGTATAATGGCTTTTGATCAGATCTAATTGGTCTTTAACGTGTTTTATATTGTAGGAGCAGATTTTTTGCCATTTTATTCATATAATGTCTGAATTTAAATTTCGAAGTAGTGTTTCAATTTACCTTTGTTCTATTGTGTTCCTTGTTTTTGGCTTTATGTAGTTATGCATGTTATATGTAGAAGAAGCAATGAAGAAAGTCAAAGAAAAATTTCCATGTGGCATAACGTTTCAGGGAGAAAAAATCAGTATGCTACGATTTGCTGATGACATTGTCTTGTTAGCAGAGAGGGCTGAGGATATAGAGAAGTTACTGAATGGCATGAACAAAATACTGAAGGAAGATTTTGGACTGAATATAAATCAAAGCAAGACAAAAGTGATGAAATGTAGCAGAAATGATACCAATACTAGTAGATAAAATATAAAAATAGGATCAGATGCAATAGGAGAAGTAAGAGAATTCTGTTACTTGGGAAGTAAAATAACAACTGATGGCCGAAGCAGGAATGATGTTAAAAGCAGAATAGCACTAGCAAAAAGAGCCTTCATGATAAAGAGAAACCATTTAGTTTCAAATATTGATCTAGGAATTAGAAAGAACTTTTTAAAACTCTTTGTGTGGAGCACAGCACTTTATGGTAGCGAACATGGACTTTAGGAATACCGGAAATAAAGAAACTTGAAGCATTTGAAATGTGGCGCTACAGAAGAATGCTGAAAATTAAGTGGACAGACAAAGTAAGAAATGAGCGAGTTTTGGAAATGATGGGTGAGAAAAGAAGTTTGTGGAAGAAGCTTACAGAAAGAAGAGACAGGCTGGTAGGTCATATTTTGAGACATGCTGGATTGGTTAATTTGTAAGTGGAGGGAACAGTGGAGGGTAAGAACTGTAGAGGAAGACAGAGATTAGAATATATGAAACAGATAATTGAGGACGTGGGCTGTAAGGGGTATGTAGAAATGAAGAGGGTAGCACAGGATAGGAAAGGATGGAGGATTGTATCAAACCAGTCGAAAGACTGACGACAGCAAAAAAAAAAAAGTTATATAAAAGGAACAAAACAATAGAAGACACTAGACAGCTGCGGGATGATCTAGATAGGATAACTAACTGGGTGAGTCAACATGGGATGAAGATAAAAGCAAAGAAGAACCAGCTTATTAGGTACGCAGATAAAAATATGAGGTTGATTATGATTATAAAGTGGGGAAGGAGCTACTTATTGAAGACTCGAAATGTAAATACCTCGGCATAACATTTGATAGCAGACCTAACCGGTGCAGGACACATTGGACAGGCAGTAGGAAAAGGGTTAAAAACCCTTCACCTGTTGGAAACAGTGATGAGGGGATGCACTAGAGACGTAAGGGAATCGGGGTACAATACTTTGGTCAGACCACTGCTGGAATATGGTAGTGTAGTATGGGATCCACATTTTGGGTATCAAATACAGGAATTGGAAGGGGTGCAAAAAAGGGCTGCCAGATTTGTGTTTGGAAATTACCGCAAAACACCATCGGTAACTAATATGATAAAAGGAGAATACGAGGAGGGTGAAGAGACTCGTGACAGTGTACAAGGCGTATATAGGTGATGAAGCGTGGAAAGATATTGGAAAGAAAATTAAGAGCGGTACATGGAAGGGTAAAGATGAACATGACCACAAGTTGGCGCTTGATTTTAGGCATAAAGGTGTGGGAAAATTTTCTTTCTTAGGAAAGGGTGTAAGGGATTGGAATAAAGTGGCAATCGAATTGGTAAATAATTTACCAAAATCACTGAAAGAATTTAAAGTAAAAATTAATTTATGGCAAAAGTAGGTTGGAAGAGGAAAGGAGAAAGCTTGGTGTGTAGGGAGATTGTCAGAGGAGCGGCCGAGCCATCGCAATTTTATCAATTATTATTATTTATTCAAGCTGAAGGTTGTAGCATTATTGATCGAAATGTAAAACTAGTCATGTGTATGTTCGAACATCCATGTGCAGTTGTTGAAGATTTTTCATCGCCTAATGAGAAGGTTGTGAGATGTAATTTTAGGGTGTATAACATTAAGGAATCACACATCAATCAGCGATTTTGTATTGATGCACCTATCCCTGTAGAAACGACACTACTGTGGTGTGCGCCATATTTTTCTCGTAATACGCTGCAACATGTGGCGTTTATTCAATATACGTTCTCGTTTTATTTAGAAACAGAGCCAGTATTACCACATTTCGACGCATCATTTTGCCATCCATTGGCAAAGGGTTTCAGTACTCCTATTTTTCTAGATGGGTCAAACAGGCCTATGTTGACAATATATTTAATTTGATATAACGGTATGAATAATAATGATTATTAATGGCGAATATACATTTGAGATACGGTACTACTCTGTTAAATGCCGAGAAAAAAAAAAGGAATAAAGAGATAATCATGATCAGGGCAAGGCAAGATGAATGATAGAGGAGTTTTCATGTTGAGAGAGACCGAATTAAATATGAAGAACACTATGAGATACCGCAGATAATTAGTTCTCTATGTTAAAATGGTAATTAATGTTGTGAAAGTGGCTGTGTTGTGTTGTGTTTATACTGTAAAGTGATGTACTGACGTTTTGCACAACGGAAGAATAAATATACCGTTTACTGTCAAATGCAGAGTAAATCAATATTGAGAGATAAATGAGGCAAAATAGTAAGTATTGGAAGGATAAGTTTTCTATTCCAGGTTGTTCGAAGCCGAATTTGCACTAGAACCAGCAATGTACTACATCTGTGGAGACAAAGATGATACTCTTCGGGTTTAGTAGATGGCACTTCAAGATAAATACGTCAATTTTATTTTGAGATCTGGGCATTTCAGAAGGCGCGGTTTGTTTGGGAGACGTTTTATCAATGTAAATGTATCTGACATTTCGGAAGGTTCCACTCTTTCTTTTATCAGCAGTTTAAAAATAATATGCTGTAAAATGCTGGGATGAGCTTCTGCTTCCACACATCTGCCTACATCTAATAGAGCACACAGTTTTACCGAAACGCTGAAATAGGTTGGAAATTTTTCTTGGGCTTCAACTTTTGCTATCAACCTGAAAATTTGTTCCCGTCTCTAGGCGCTTACCTCAAACGATATTAAAAACAGATCGACGGCGCTACTTTCCCGTTGCACGGAAATCTCACGTGAGATTTTGCGAAAAATTTGGGGACAGTAGAGCAAAAAAAAAAAAAGGTCTAAAATTTACGGCAAAGTCGACTTTAGGAGGGTATTTTGTCAAAAAAGTTAGGGTGGGACCTAAAAAAAAAGTTTCCAGGGCGATTTCTAGGGGGGGTTCTCACGGACCAGATCTCACCAGAGGGGGGGGGGGGTCCGGCCAGATCTCACGAAATCTCACCAGGGGGGAGGGGGGGTCCAGAAATCCGGAAAAACACCTCACGTAATTTGTGGATGCCCCCTGTTTACACAATTCCGCTGTTGTTCTTAACAGACGCCAGGATATTGCGGTCGTGACGTCACGCTCGTAGCATAGCTGGTTGGCTAACTGCATGAGATCAGCCTAGACACTTCGTACAGTAGGACGCTCATATCATAGGCTGTTCAGAACTTTCTGCTAATGACGCCACTGGTTGTCGTTAGAAGGGAAACTTTAATTTTGGTAAGAGCGGAGAGCAATTTGGCTATGTCTGGTGGCCCACGATCAAGATCTTTGTTAAATGTAAGCAAATGGTTGCAGACATTGCTTCGGAATAGAATTATCCGCACCTTGGCTTACGTGGGAATGTTTAGCCTTCACATTGCCAAGAATCCACATTCAGGTAAGATTTTTAAGGCCGTCTACTCCAAACCAACCTACAAAGTTGTTTTCCTTGGCTTATTGCACGTATTAAAATAAAACTGTGACTTGCTCCTTCTGAATTTCGAACTCTGCTCTAACTTGAGTAAATTCAACCGTTTTCTTGCTGCATACAGACGTTGTGCACTCTAAAGTAGAACACATACTGTAATCGCCGAGCGTGAAGTCAAATCAACTTGTTAAGTCATCAGCTGAAATAATTTGGACGATACTCTTCTGCTAAGACTCCAGTCGCCATTTTTACGAGAAAACGACATTTAGATCTAGCTTTGACAAATTGTAGCTTTCTAGTTAAGTCTGGAGTCGACGATGATTAATTCTATCAGCATTACAATGCACTCAATCATGAAAATGCAACTGTGAGGCAATGGTCTGTGAACAATAACAATTAGAGATGCCACGAATAGTGATTTTGCCGAATACCGAATATTCGGCCACGCTCTCGGCCGAAGCACCGAATGTTCGGCAAACAATGTGTACTGTGTAGCTTTCGCGGGTGACGGGCTACGACCTGTCTCGTGGAGGCATCCATAAACCACGTGCTCCACTTTGGCCTCCTGTGAACCCCCCCTCCCACCATGTAGTCCGACGTGGCTTTTGCCTCCCTCAGCTTGTAGTGAAATTCTCATTCTCAGTAAATTTGTTCTATATGCAGTTATTTCCTTCCCCAGGTATTTCAACAATGTGACGATATGTGGAATCACTTCAGAGATGTAGGAAATACCTGAGCTGGTTATTGTCGTAATCTCCTCGAACGGCTTCAGGAGCTTGATACATTGTTCCATTAGGTGCCACTGAGAAGGTGTTAAATTGATTAAACACTCGTGATCAGTTATGAACAAAGAACCAGCTCGCTTTTGTTCTAATGATCTCTCCACTAAATAATGTGTCGAATTCAATCGAGTGCTTACATCTTGTACTAGTTGGCGGTTTGGAAAGTCAAGTTCTTGGCGAATGAATTTACCGCTTGTTAATATAATTTTTTTTTTTTTTAATTTCAACTTTTCTTGTACAATACCAGAGTGGTCAAAATGGGTAGCAATTCGTCTTGCTGCAAATGAGATTGATTTTTATTTGAAAACTGTTCGCCTACATCGGACGGCAGACCCTTAAAAGTGGTGGTCAGCAAACGAACGCTGAACAGTATCCAAGACTGACAGAATTCGCTCGGATTTATTTATCGTCTCCTGGCAGGACGGTATATAGTGAGAGGCTATTTTCAGAAGCAGGTTTACTTTATGAGGAAAAGTGCAACCGTTTTCTTTCAAAAAATGCTGAAACAATTGTTTTCATACATCACAACTTACCGCTGGTAGATTTTCAGTAATAAATGTAATAATTTGGAATTAGGATAAATACATTTCTGGGTAATATGTGAGTTTTCTTTTTTCATGATTTGGTATTCGGTATTCGGCCGAATAGTACGCAACATTCGGTAGAATACCGAATATGGAAAAAATTGGCCGAATAGTCCTAATACCGAATAGTAACCGAATATTCGTGGCATCTATAAATTTAACATTCCTGTAATGGACCGGCCTGCCCAGAGTCCCAACCTGACTCCAATGGAATACCTTCGCTTCAGACGCCAGCGTCCACACTGAGCGTGGCGGGTGAGTGGATAACGCTCTCGCCTCCCGTTCGGGAGGAGGTGGGTTCGAATCTCCGTTCGGGCATGCAAATTTGGGCTTTCCGGATCACTCCATGTGAATGCCGGGAGATTCCTTCAAACGACCAAGGCCTAATTCATTCCCATTCCTTACCTCCTGTCCGTCCCCCTCCCCCCATGATGACCTCGACGAGGCGGAAAGCCATAAGCAAAAATATATATCCAGCGTCCATCATCGCTATCTTCTATGGTTTGAGCTCTTGAGGAAGAATTGACTGCCATTCCTCCATTAAAAGGCTCCCCAGTAGAGTTAAAGCCGTCATAAAGGAAAAGCGTGTTCCCACCCAATATTAATGACCAATAATAGAGAACGTGACACGATTAAAGTCTAACTAGGAGAGGTTTTCATTATGGAAATCGCGATCGTAGAACGAAAATGTCTGATAAATAGTAAAGCACCTCTAGTTTCTCACCCCAAAGCAGTCCTGCCTGGTGGGCCTCCGTTTAAAGAACTGCTTTGGGGTAAGAAACCAGAGGTGACATACTATTTACCAGACTACGATCGCGATTTCCACACTGAAAACCTCTCCTAGTAAATGCAGTTTCAGATGGGTGTCCAATAGCTACTGCGTGTAGGACATGGTGTTAGGTGTAGTGTGTGCGTAATTTGTGTGTGTGTTTTGTCTGTGTTTATGTGTTTAGACTGTATTTTGTCTGTGTTTGTGTGTTTAGTCTGTGTCTGTGTGTGTATGCTTTGTCTGTGTGTTTTTTGTCTGTGCTTGTGTGTGTTTTTTTGTCTGTGCGTGTGTGGGTTTTTGTCTCTGTGTGTGCGTGTGTGTGTTTTTTGTCTGTGCGTGTGTTTGTGTGTACGTGTTTTTTGTCTGTGTGTGTGTTTTGTCTGTCTGTCTGTCTGTGTGTGTTTTTTGTCTGTGCCTGTGTGTGTGTGTTTTTTGTGTGTGTGTGTTTTTTGTCTGTGCGTGTGTGTGTATTTTGTGTGTGTGTGTGTATTTTGTGTGTGTGTGTGTGTGTGTGTGTGTGTGTTTTGTGTGTGTGTGTGTGTGTGTGTGTGTGTGTGTTCACCTGGAAGAGCAGCTCCATGTCGGCGTGTCCGTCGGGGTCGTTCTCGTTGTTGAGGTCGTAGAGTGCGAGCGCCTCGCAGCCCCCGGGCACGGCGAGTGGGCCGCGGTGGTACGCCAGGTAGTCGACGAGGTTCTCGCGCTTTCCCAGGATGGTCTCCGTGCGCAGCGACACGCTCTCGTTCACCACGAACGTCAGCCCGCCCAGCGCGATGTGGTCCATCAGGTTATACCCCACCTGACATGACACGACACAACACAAACAAACGCTGCTGCATTACATCTTATAAGACTCTGTTTTGCTTTATATGTATTGATGTGATGGCTCAGTGATTATGGCCTTTAAATGGATATCGAAAGGTCCCCGGTACGAATCCCTGTTGTTTAATTGTAGGTTCCTTATAAAATTAACTAACTTTATCCTCAACCCGAAGGTTGGTTGAATCCTCCTGAAGAAGACACACTAAGCCATTGTGTCGGAGGTAGGACGGCCAGTTCCTTTCCTCTTGGAAACGAGGAATCCGATCCACGGAACCCCCTGCCGTAGCTTATATCACCAAACTCGAGTCCTAAACATTCCTGGCCCTGCCGAGATTTCGATCCCGAACCGGTCCACCAACTTTTGAAAGCATGCGCTATAACCACTGAGCTACCAGACCAGTCAGTTCCTCTTTACCCGGTAGGAATACCGAGTTAAGTTGCCATTCTACCTCCAATATCGGCCTAAGTGTACCTCCTTACGGAGGGTGAAACCAACCTTCGACTTGAATTCCAAGCCTAGCTTAGCTTTTTTATCATACGTACTAAGCTTACGTCCAGAACTGTCTCCACTTTAACTCATATGAAGGCTATGTCATAGCTGATTTTGATTGTAAAGTAAAAATTAGAAAACAATTACCGTCAGTGTGTATTTATTATTTGTTTAAAATAGAAACAATGTGATTACCGCTATCAATGATGCCCATTATAAAGAGTAAATCACTTTTGGATGTTTTATATCAATCCTAATTTTGTATTTACTTCTACCACCTGTGTTAGTAATATTTTCTCAATTCCTATATTAAATTTATTTACTTAATATTGGAAAAATAAATTTGACGAAAACCTGATCACTTGCCTTTTCAGCCCAGTCTCTTCCGGTTTTTTTCCTCTTCTGGAGCTTCCAAAAATAAACTCTTTTTTTTTACCATGAATATTAGGCGTTTTGCTCCCGAACATTGCTGTTTTATTTTCTCTGTTAGGGAATAACGTGTAAAATTTCGTAATATATCCTACCGATCTGCTTGAAATAGTTGTATGTAAGATGCTCGCATGATACAAACATGTTAGAAAATTTTCGGTTTCACGAAAAAAAGTTACTTACGCAGACAATCTTGAGCTTGGATTTCTCCTTAATGAGGTAGCTACCTAAGCGCTCAGCCGTGAGGTTGGTTGCCTACGGTATCAGGCACTTCGCCTCTTTATAATGCGGAATCTCTCTGAATGAGCAGTAACGGTTTGTGCCTCTGGAGTTGTCAAGGTCAGAACCGTAGTAACCAGGCCAATGTTCCGAAAGTGCACTGCGACGGACATGTATTCAGTTGAACTGAGATTCGAATTCCTAGATTTCATTTTTGATTTATTTCCAACATGCCCGTATGTATCCTCGATAGACACCCAGAATCTTTCTGTCCAGTAACAGTTGACACGTATGTAATGATTTGTTGCTTAAGGAGCAACTAGTCCCAACAAAAATCGGAAAACTTGATGTGACCAGGCATGGTGCGTGAGCGGTTAACGCTCTGGCCTCGCATTCGGAAGTACGCCTGTTCGAATTCCCGTCCGGGCTTCCAGATTTGAGTTTACCATGGTTTCTCCAAATCACTCCAGGCGAATGCCAAGATGCTTCCTTCGAAGGGTCATGGCCGAATTACTTCCCGTTGCTTATTCCCAATACTATCCCACTTCTAATGACCTCGACGTCAACGAGGAGTAAAGTCATAAGTAAAAAAAAAGTGAACTTGGTGTGATTTTACGAGCTTTTGATGGTTTAGTTAAAGTTGAACGAAAAATCTTGCTCTAAATTTCAATGGAGACTTAACTTCAGTATTGCGCAGTGTTTATACTGAGTCACTACTTCTGAATCGTTGAATACACTACAAATCAGCGGTATCGATAGGGATCTTATTTTCATACGTCTTTTTTAAAGTTCTATTAGCTGACAGTAATTCAGCAATTAATTGGGACATTCAGAACTTAGTTGGTTGGATCTGAGGAAAATTTAACATTGTTATGTATGAGTTATTCCTTTCGCCGATTTGTTTCCCTCACATTAAGGGAGACCGCAGAATATTTCCAACCTGAGTTGGTACCACAAACAGTCGCTCTACCTACTAATCTAAACATTTCGCCTATTCCCTCTGATACGGTAAGTTTCGCTAAATTTTTCCTGAATTAATCTTCTTCTTCTTCTTGTTGCTATCCAGCTGGTGGCCTGTTATGGTCTCAATCCGTCTTCTTGATGGTCTTCCCATATTTTTCCTGTCTGTGGTTTGGTATTCCACGATGTTTCGTGGTATCCGTCCGTAGTACATGGTCAGTCCCAGATGTTCTGCAGTTTTGGGCAGCTTGGAGAAGTGGTTTAACTTTGAGTTCCTTAAGCATCTCATTGATATTTTTCTGTCCTGTAGTGGGTAACCAGCTGTTCTCACGAATTGCATGTCAGCGGTCATTAGTCTACGTCCGTAACCTGATTCTTGTGCGCCGTTGAACAAAATGACAAACCATTAAAACATAACTCTATTAATAACACCAGCCTCTAAGTTAGTTCTCGCATATAATGTATGATTAAAATTAAAAAATTTCAAATGATTACCAAACGGACTGTATTATCGTACGTCATTTAAAACTTTTGTACCTGCAGTTAAAACTCAATTGTTTCAGTTGGTTTAATGTCTTTGGTCCAGATGAAGTCAAAATTTCATTGATTACTGGAAATTTATCTTTTTTCAGTCCGGTTTTTTGCATTACAAGATCATGATGTAATAAGTTCGCTTAATTACTCGTATGTGTATATGGTACAACTTAACGTTTGTAATGTCTGTATTTGTCAGATGGCTGTGGTGGGTGTTCTGTACTGGATTAAACTCGTTTTCTTAATGTTTTTCCTAAGACTTGCGAAGAATTTCTTCTTCTTTGTACTGCTGTTCTTCTTCTGTTAACTGACACCTAAACTTTGGCTGCCTGGGATAGCCCAGTGTTTCTCAAAGTAGTGGGGTACGCATACCCCTAGGGATTTTCGGGTTGATCGTAGGGGGTTCGTGACAAGATTTACGTAATGGCGGGGACTAGCTATCTTAAGCACAATGGTCAATATCGCTCATTGTTGGCAGTAGTGGAGCTAAAAACAAAAAGTCGTAGTTTTTTGTTAAGGGGGTTCGCAATTGTCTGGGAAATTTTATAGGGGTAGGTGGAACTAAATGTTTGAGAAGCACTGCTCTATCCGAATATAATACTGAAGCCGCTATAGTCCATGTTAATTGCAACATGCTTAATGGTTCAGTTACAAGTAAAACTACATCTGCGGACTCTACGCTACATAATGTGAGCAAAGGCTACGTTTCTGCAATAGAAAACATTCTAAGACAGATAGTCGAACGTGCATTGGCGGGTGCTAGCGGCGATAGAACGATAGACGTTCCGAGGCAGTGCCTGCCGCTACCGTAGATCAGATACAAGTGAGAAAAATTACAGGTTGTTCGCTACAAGGTGAACTAAGCAGCGCGTGCGATTTCAGCCTCTCGCGGCGTATTTGCTGAGCTGACGGCTGCAGTTCCCGTTCGGCTGAACCAGCGCTTTATCGCACGTGCGCCACCGATACTCAGACTTGGTGAAACTGAATAAAAAAAAATTGAAAATAATTAAAATATGTCCTCCACATGTTGTTTGAGCTGTTGGGTGGATTATCATTGCGATCCCAGAGATTTCACAAGATAGTGTTGCAGGAGCAACACGTGTTTCAAAGGTGGGGGAGTTGTAAGTGGACTAAATAACCGACAGTAATATTCAGTAAAAGTGAAGTGAATTTTAACTCGCTATTAGTGACAGAAGCACGTTGGTTGCCGCGTAACACGATGCTTTCACGTGATAAGGCGTCAGCACTTCTCCCTCGCGAGTGCTTATGTACTCTGGCAATCGGCCTCGCAGTTCGCGATTTACTAGCAACAGTACCACTTTGTACCCTATTTCGGCAACTGGAGTCTAAATTCTAGATAGCGGGAGCACAGATAACATATTGTGTGGGATTGGAGTTACGTTCAGTGTTTGTGAAACTGTCATTGTATCAGAGAAATTGCGATAAACCGGAAGTTTGCTGTAACTATTGTTTCTTTACGTAAAACCTTTCTATTCCGTATCAGGCTAATAACACACTAGCCGCGAAGAACTTACGCAGTTTTTCTATAAAAAAATTATAACATCTATAACAGAGCTTGTTGTGTTCGCAGTCTGGTAATACTGCCTTATCAACAACTACCTGGTGCGAAGACAGAAGACCGTCACCCTGACGACATATCATCAAGAAGAAGGTAGTGATTTCACATCCGATAGACAATAAATCGAGATCCACTCGGCCACCCAAACAAACTCTGGTGTCATCTGCGGGACTCAAACCCTGCGCCACACACACCACAGTGGATTATCTGTGGGATTTGTAGTTGATTACAGGTAGTGACTGTGCGCACCTTGAGGTCCCTGAGGACGGGTATCCTGAGCTGCTCGAGGTGCTGCCTGGGCCCCACGCCGGACAGCATCAGCAGCTGAGGGCTGTTGATGGCGCCCGCAGACACGATCACCTCCCGCTTGGCGCGCACGTAGTAGCGGCGGCCGTCGCGCAGGAACTCGACGCCCCTCGCCGTGTTGGTCGCGGGGTCGATGTCCACCCGCGTCACCAGCGACCTCTTCTTCACGTGCAGGTTGCGGCGGTTGCGGGCTGGGTGCAGGAAGGCGCGAGACGCCGACCACCTGGTCCCGTTCCGTATAGTGCCTGCCCAGAGAGGAAAAAATAGGAAATATTAATACAGGACAAGCTAATATAAGCCAAGTAAGAGTCTTCAAATTGGTTTGAAGTACAATTACTGATGACTTGAGATGCCACCAACAGGTGCAGCGAAGGAAGCTGTCCATAGGAAGAGTAGACCATTAACCGGAAAACTAGATAAAACATCGAGGAAAAGAATTGGCAAGTGTTTTTATGTTGTGTGGCACTTTATAGAGAAGATATATGGACACTGAGATGAGAGGATGAAAAAAGGATAAAAGCGTTTGAGAAGTGGATGTAGAGGAGACTCGGGATTATAAGCTGGATGGAAAAAAGTGATTAATGCTGAAAAGGGTTGGTGAGACAAGGAAACTATTGCAAATTATCCTCACATTCTGGAAGACAGCGGTTGGCATCCCCGTCTGGTCATCCAGATTTGGGTTTTCCACGGTTTTCCCAAATCACTCCAGGCGAATGCCGGGATGCTTCCTTCTAAAGCGCCATGGCCGAATTCCTTCCCGTTCGTTGTCCCCAGTCCTTTCTCGCCTCTAATGACTTCGACATCGACGAAGAAAATTGAATAACTTTCTTGTTGTTTGACTTACAGCGTTCATTTTCAGTCTTCTAGCGGTTCATCTTGCACAATTTTCATTGATACTGAGCGACCCGGTAGCTCATTGGTTAAGGCGTTAAGGTCCCCGGTTAGAATCGCTGTCTCAGTTAGTATTTCAAACGCCCTTTAACCCTGCCTTCATTCTGGCACAGCTTGTTGTGTAATATTAAGTATGCCAGAACGCTTTCTCGATTCGGACTCCACGTGTTAAACTGTAGATGCCCATATTGGCGGTAGGACTTCCGGGTTAGATTAGGTGGCTACGATATGGGCGGACTCGGTCTGTATGAAACCCTGTCATGAGATCATTACGACTACACGGTATTACTTAATTACTCATTAATAATTGCTGCAATTGTTCAGAACAAATATACATTTTCCGGAGGGTGACTGCTGATCAGAATGAGACCTTACTGGAGGCACTATTCTCACACGTCGTCATTAAGAGTGTATTCCGGGTATTCTGCGGGATAAGTTGTTCTGTCCACAACGTTTCGGCAGCAACCTCCACTGCCTTCATCAGATAAGATGTCACAATCTCACCTGATGAAGGCAGCGGAGGTTGCTGCCGAAACGTTGTGGACAGAAGAACTTATCCAGCAGAATACCCGAGAAGAATTTTTGCTATCCACACTCCGGGGAAACTTAATTCTCACATTAAGATGGTATGTTGAGTTTTCTAATACAAGCTTCTGCTTGTGGAAGTTATTATGAGAACCTTCTTACGGCGATTTCCAGTGGAATATGGTGGCCGTGCATCTAATTAGGATCATAAACGTACGCTACATGTTTCACATTGAGAGCCCGCAGATACATGCAACTTGCTTCATAGCTAAAACTGTAACCCGCATGCTGGTGTCATTGACCGGCAATGTAAACAAAAACGTTGACCCTGTTATATGCAAGATGCACGTTTATGCCGGATAATTATTTCAGTGTAGCGTGAAAGTCACAACAATTTCTGCTTACTGCCACAAACTGTAAGTAAACGAACTTAGGTTTCTGATCGGTTGAGGTTCATTACCGGGAAAAGCATGGAAGGAATGATCCAACGACTGTACTCCGGATATCAGTGTGGTCAACAACTTCAACGGAAAATTATTAATCACAGCTATTGACAATACTAAGTGCAGTATACACAATCTTCGAGTCTGCGTGTCTTCTCTCTCCCACATATCTGTCCTGCCTTTTCGTCTACTAATCATGAGACGCTCAGATGCCATTAGCTTTTCGGTGCGTGAGGAATCATCTAGATTCTACACTAATGCTGTAAATGTGGAAGTTACTCTGCCTCTGTTTATGTTTTCACGACTAAACGGCTAAACCGATCGTGATGAAATTTGACAAGGAAATCATCATGTATCATTAGGACGGAAAATTGGATACTTTTTTTGGTAAATAATATATTTTTTCAACAAATTTTAAAACTAACCGAACGGTGGCAGACAGATGGATTGCGTGTGTCAGTCTCTGTAATGTTATATTGGTAGCTCAGACTTTCTCTCGCAGCAATTTTTGTAGGATGTGTTTATAAATTTTATGTAGAAACACAACTAATGATCTATATCACCCTGGTAAGACCAATTATGGAATACGCTTGTCCAGTATGGGGCTATGCGGCTGCTTCGCACCTTCGGCGCCTTCAGGTGATACAGAACAGGGCACTAAAACGGGCCCTCCATTTACCGAGCAGATTCCCGACTGCAGTTCTGCACGAGACTACTAACATCCCGCTGCTGACGGATCGCTTCAGACAGCTGTCCGCGACGTTCTACGAGCGCGCCCAGAAGACCAGGAACCCGGAAGTCAACTCGCTCGGGCAATACGTTACTGGTATTGACCGTCATAAAAGACCACTCGCTATTCTAAACTAAGAACGCCAACGATAAGCCATACCAAAAGCAAAGTGTTGCTCCTTCTAGATTATGTTGAAGTAAATGTCGAAAGACAACACACTTCAAAATACTCTGCCTGTGATTAACTGGCAGTAAATGGCGTGGCTACTACAACTAATGCATTCAGAAATCTTGAAAAATTGATAACTCCAATTATTAACGAGGACTTAGCCATGAACAGCAGATGCGCCAGACTCGAGAGAATATACAAAAATTTTAAGAACATGTGTGGACCTAAATCCATCTCCCTTAACCTCAAACGCAGGCACTATAATACTGTAGTTCGACCATTAGTCCTGTATGCAATAAAGTGCTTGAACATGAAACTGTACCTAAGGTGAGTAAGATTTTTAGAAAAATCATGGGTCCTGTCAAAGAAGAAGGAAAATAGATTCAAGCATAATAAGGATCTATACCAACAACTGGAGAGCATTACCAAAGGCATGAGAAAAAGGAGATTAATTTTCTACGGTCACATAGTTCCCATCGACAAACATACTCATCTCCAAAATCTTCAACACCGCCCTTAGAGGGAAAGGAACTAATGCAAAATGATCTCGAGCAACTGCAAATTTACAACAGAGTCAAGTACAGAACGTGATTAAAGTATCCGATTCTCTCCAGACACAGCCAAAACACTGTGCTCAGGATCTGGGGTGAAATGGACACAAGAAAGAAAAGACAACCACAGTGCAATATTGGGCTAAGAAGAAAGCTCATCAGAGTTAAGAACCTCGTGGCCCATAGAGGCCAAAACGAAAGAGAAGAAGACACGTTATATGGTATAGTTGTATCATTGCATGCGATGACCATCAATAAAGACCAGGGACAGACACTGAAAGTAGCAGGGATACGCTTAGAAATGACGTGTTTTTTTTTTTTAATGAGCAGTTATATGTATCTAGCTCACAGGTTTCAACCCCAAAGGGTATATATTTTAGCAAAGGACAGCAAACCAAAAACTTGGTGTACGAAACGGTACTGACATAAGATGTGCGCAGAAAGTGACATAATTATAAACCACAAACAAAAGTCTGCCCCTTAGTAGCCGTGGTAGGCAGTAACCCACAGTTAACCCCTCCTCCCCCCCCACCCTCTTAGATTGTTGCTGTTTTTTAAACCTATTGCATATCGGTTTCAGGTTCAGTGAGGGTGTGGTGATGGATTCCCCTTCATATTATTTCGACTCCGTGCTTTTTGGTACACCTTTTACGTTACTTAAAACTTTTTATGTCCAGCTCTAACAACAAAATTCTAAGTCCCCGCGTGCGAACCCGCAGATGAGATCTTATGTTAAATAATGCCATATTCTATTTTAGTGGATGCGAGCACAGATAAAGTTTCTAAGATTCAGTCATTTTCAAGTTGTTCTTGTAGAGTCTGCCTTACCTTGGAGGTAGGAGAAGCCGATCTGGGTGGGTCCGTTGTAGTCCACGTTGGGCATGTTCATCTCGCTTGAGGCCTCCATGAAGGCCTTAGCCAGCGGGGACTGGTAGGGGGAGTAGCTGACGGTCAGCGGGCCTCCTGTGCGGTGGTAGCGCGTGTCCCGGACCAGATCAGGAATCGTCATGTCCTCGGACTTCATAAAGTACCTGCACAAACATAACGTCTGAATAAGCTGCCTCTAATGACGACGACGTCAACGAGGCGTAAAGCAAGAAGCTAATAATAATAAAAGCTCAAACTGGGATTAACCATTGAAACATTGTGCAGCTCTGGTGCTCCCTGCGTAACATCAGACCTGAAGATGGCGGCGGAGCCAGCCTCCGAAAGCTCGTTGATGTTTTTCTTCAACACCATACGGCGGAGAACCCGTGAAGACTTCATATCATTCAAATATTGTTTGTGGAATCGTCGTTTGTAGTATGTAAGATGATGTCTGGATGTTGTGGATCATTTTCATCAATTGCTGACAATATTAATAAATAAATTACGCCAAAGCAATTGACTTTTTTGTATGTATTGATCTCCCGTAAGCGTTTCACTTCTTTTGCAGAAGCATCTTCAGCTGGTTTTTTCTGTTAATTACGTACAAAAATTGTAAGCAGGTTATGTTGTGTTTGGTACAGTGGAATGAATTATTATCTAACTTATAATTTACTTACAATTTGTGGTCTATTGCATTTCTTTTAGCTCCATTCTCAGAATCAGTGCTTTTGCATTTTTGGTGAGAAGTGTCTTCATTATTCAGATTCACAACACTACACTTTATTGCACTGCACTATTGTTTTTACTTGCGAATGGTCGTTACTAAGCATCGAGTTTGTGTAGTTATGCGGTGTTGTTATGTTTTGTCAGTCTTCCATTATTTGGCTTTTTTTTTCAGATATAAATGATTTCAGTAGTTTTGGTTTTGTATGTCCTTATTTACTGTTGTTCTTCTGTGTCGATGTTTCTATTTTATTTTAGCTTCAGTGTTTTGTATAGTGTTGGGTGTGTGAGATTTGTGTATTCATTTAGTATTCGTTTTCCTTAATGCTTACAATTTTTGTACGTAATTAATAGAAAAAGCCAGCTGAAGATGCTTCTGCAAAAGAAGTGAAACGCTTACGGGAGATCAATACATACAAAAAAGTCAATTGCTTTGGCGTAATTTATTTATTAGTATAAGATGTGATGGATCATTCTTTGTTCTTAATGTTAATTCTTGTGTCATCGGCCAAAGTTTACTCATAATAAGCTTCTCTTATTTTCCTTTTAAGCATAAATATATTTTTTTTATTACGTTGTATTGTATCTTTCTCTAAACTAAATGTCCCCGAAGTTTTTCTTACCACGCCCCTTTCCGTCAAAAGAACACCTTTCTGTGCTACAATTTTATTATTAAATAGTTAAATTGTTAGTTATCATTACTTAAAATGTAATCATAGAGGAAAGTCACTAAGTATGCGAAGGTTTTCGATTATAAGAGGCGGAGAAGGAGACATAGTACTTGCGACGGTGTAGAGATGGGGTATCCGCCACATGGGTGGCGAAGATACATTGCACCCTGCTTCCCCCACCCCCTGGCATGTCTTCGCGCCCCGCTGGTGTGGAACCCTACTCTAGGAACCTATACTTTAAACCAAAATAGCAAAGTATGCAGTAAGTTAGGATGCATGTCAGTGAGTAACAATTTGGAGCTCGCTAGCTCCAACAATGAAATGGTAACAAAAGCAATTCCACTGTTAGAATTGAATGAAGCAACTGAAAAGCCGAACGTCAGTTAACACCAATCTGTAGTTGAGCTCACTTCTATAAATAAACCCTTAGCAAAGTAGTATCTGAATACAGAGCGAATTAAACCCTCCTATATCGTTGAAAGACCCATCAGCACAAAACCTCTAAAACACAGCAAATGATGCTATAAAGAAAATTAACGGGTGGTTTAATGCCAACAAACTAATACTTAATGTAGAGAAGACAGTGTTACTTCAGTTTGATACAAAAAATAAAACAAAGGACAGCTGTAATGTGATATCAGAAGGAAAAGCAATCAATGAAAGCAGTTTCACAAAATTCCTGGGTGTATATATAGATAACAAATTGAACTGGAAACAACATATTCAACAACTTCTTAAAAAACTGAATTCAGCAACATTTTCACTGAGGGTAATATCTAGAATAGCTAATACAGAAACCAAAAAGATAGTATATTTTGCATATTTCCAATCCCTGCTCACTTATGGCATCTCATTCTGAGGAAACTCGTCACAAGCACAGAGGGTATTTAAATTGCAAAAGTGTGCTATAAGAACTATTTGTGGAGCACGCCCACAGACGTCGTGCAGAAATCTATTTAAAAACCTGGGTGTACTAACAATACCAGCACAGTATGTATACTCCGTACTATCATTTGTAGTGGAAAATCCTGAACACTTCAATCTTAATGCTGACATACATAGTCATAATACTAGGAATAAATATAATATTCACAAGGATTACAAATCACTGTCAATTGTACAGAAAGGGATAACATTTACTGGAGCTTCCTTATTCAATGTATTACCAACAGAAATTAAATGTTATCTACAAAAACCCAACTACTGTAAGTCCAAATTGAAAGAGTTTCTGCTTCAGAACCCATTTTACTCTGTGAAAGAATTCTCATCTTGGAATTTGGTAACTAAGAATGACTGATAAAATAGTATATATGGTGTATGGAAGGGGAAGGTGACAAAGTTGTCCACAATGATATGTGGTTTTTCTTTATGTTAAAACATTTGACAAATGAAGTAATTACACTGTTTACAAAATATCACTCATATATAGTAACTAACATGGGATAGCATGCACTCAAAAACTGCTATGAAAAATTATCATACCAACAGGTTTTTAAGTAATTGTCTGCTTATGAATTGTTGGTAATATAATTGATATTGTTAATAGGCGTGTGTACTGTTTGTTCCACATAAAAAGCAACTAACATGATATAATATGTAGTCGCAAATTACAGTGAAACTTATCGTGGTAACTGGTTGGTAAGAAAATAACTGGTTATTAGATGCTGGTAACAAGTGTATACACTGCTCCACATAATAAGTATTAATTAACTCGGGATTGTATTTGTAGATTACAGGGGATATTGATTATACTAATGGGTTGCAGCTAACTTGTTGTTAATATATAATAATATTATCAATTATATAGTAATATTGACATTACTAATAAGTGTATGTTCTGTTCCACATCCCCGAGATTATTCTGACATGGGATCAAAGTGAACATATCTATCTAATTATCTGTCAAAAATAGGATCGCTATTTGCTTCATATCGGTTTATTACTTCACTTAGCATGCGAAAACATGTGCTCCGCATTTGGGTTAGGTTTATCACTAGTCATCGTCAGTCGTATTCTAACAAGTGATTCATGTTGGTTACGTTTATCAGTTAGGTAGTACGGGGGTTATTTAAAAAAAATAAGATCCGTCTGTGAATGAGAGTGAGAATGGATGTAGTCTTCTCGGGAGACTAGCCGAGTAAGTAAGATGTTTCCACACGATATTTCGGCGATCTCAGGCTCCGTCGCCATCTTCTGATGAAGTGAGAATGACGTGCGATCGCCGCAGTGCGCATGCGCGTCTGTTCCCATCATGCTTTGCACGCGTTTTGACGGTATTTGCATCCGTATCGCCTGTCTTTGTGTTGAGCTGTTGGAGTTTCCAATGTTTAAGAAAATTGACTGTGAAATATTCTGTAATTCTTACGTACTAGAAACTTGGCTGCAGCGGAAATTCGCCATCAGATTCGTGTAATGTACGGTCATAATGCTATTAGTGATAGTAAAGTTCGGAAGTTGGCGAGAATATCCAAGGACGGGCGGGTTAATGTGCATGATGAGCCATGCCTAGGCCGAACGTCTGTGATCTATGAAGACTGGGTTTGTGATACGGACAACAAAATTTAAGACGCCCAACGATTCACCTGTTTCAGTACTCGGAGTTACTTGTTAGTCAACGGTTCAACGACGACGAAGAAGTGACAACTGCAGTATAGGATTGGACTTCTTCGCGGGAGGCAGGTTTCTTTGACGTCGGAATTCAAAATAGTGTAGAACGGTATGACAAATGTATCCAAGAAAAGAAGATGAAACTATGTAGAGTATGGAAGAAATGTGGGTCTCACCTGAGGACGTCCTTCCAGCCCCAGCCGTCGTTGCCCGCCTGCTCCCAGGCGTCGTAGTCCCTGCGGTTGCCCCTGGTGTAGATCATGTAGTTGAGCACGCTCGAGCCGCCCATCACCTTGCCGCGAGGCCAGTTGCACTGTCTGTTCGTCAGGCCCAGGCACGCCTGGTTCGACGGCTCCGTCTTGTACTTCCAGTTCGCATCCGTAAACTGAAACACGACAAAACAACGTCAGCAGTGGTACTCGAACAGTAATACTGTGCAAACACGCTGACCGCTTCCTTTCTTTGATATGTTGCTGTAAATGAAGTGATGGTTGTTTGTTGTGTGAGAGATAAAATCTTGTGCAGGGTGATTTTATTACTAGTAGAGAGCTTAAACGTGTAGTGGGGCAGATAGCCCAGCTTAATTGATTAACTAGCTAAAAATAAGTGTGCAATAAACTTAGTATCTACAATAATATTATAAATTCGAAAGTAACTCTGTCTCTCTGTCTGCTTGTTACATTTTCACGACTAAATGTTTCAACCGATCTTGATTAAATTTTACAAGAAAATACTCTGCATCATTACGAAGAACAAAGGATACGTTTTTTGGGTTGAATTACATATACGACCGCACAATTTTGAAAACTAACTGAACGGTGACAGACAGACGGATAGCGTGTGTATCGGTCACTCACGCTTCGTTTCTCTCGCAGTCATTTTGTGTATGATCTGTTCATATATTTCATATACAGTCAGAACTTATTATATAGTGTAGAATAGCTGTTGATTTGCGCTAGACCAGACTGTGATTTTGTGTTTTAGCAATTCTAGCAATAATATTCTAAGTCCATGCGAATAAAGCCGCAGTTAACAGCGGGTGTTTAAATATATGTGGATGAGCTGACATTGATGCTTCTGAAAGCAGCCAGAGTCTGGTTAAAAGGAAGGGAATGATTCTTCATGATTGGATATCTGCACTTCAGTGGAGGTGGAAATAATCCCCTCCAAAAATGAACTGTGGAAAGAGGACTGACAAAACGGCGGTACGGAGAGGATTTACGAGAGGGTGAGTTGAAGAGGGCAGTTCGCAGGCAGGACATGTGTCAGAGGTTCACTGTACCTCATTCCATCTGACGTGCTTAATCTAAGTTGATTAAACATAATAACTTGCACTTGTAATCCACTTCATTTAGCGTTCAGGTACCTGAGTTTTTACAAGTGAAGGATTTTAGATAATTAGTATAACTTGAGCTCCCCTGAAGATGATATTATGAACTTGATGACTCGTCATTTTCGTAACAGATCCTTGTATTTTATAGAATTACGTAAATTTTTACATGTATGTTTCATTGTCAGCTTTGTGTGTAGTAAACTTTGAGTTGTCAACCATTTTTGCGACTGAATTTCCCCTCACTTTAATTATATTTGGACTCTTGTCACTGATCAACCTTTTTGTGCGATTAACGAATAAAAACACTGAGTGAATTCGAATCTGCAGGTTTTGTGATCATTATTTGAATGACAGCTGACACATTTCTGAACAAAGACGTTAGCTGATTATAACTGTTAAAGGTTTGGACAAGTAACAAAAGTGTGAAATGTTGTTTGATATGGAATGATCGCCATGAACAGTTTTGTATTTCCTCGTCGTGTTCTTAGTCGAGCGGTTGTAACTTACTTCTCCAGCTCGTAGCTTTTGGACACCTCCAGCACTGCGAAGCGGTTAACCTCTATTTCCGTGCCAAGCACGAGTAATCGCTTAAGGTCAGTTCCGCTTAAATGTCAGCTCGCCACTCACAAGTTATTTTTGTGCTCTTTCTGTCTTTTTCTTTAAATGCAGCTACAGTGGAAGTTACTTTATTAGGCACTGCCCATCGCTGTGTTTACTGTAGAGTAAATGTTTTTGCTATCACATACGGATATTATTTAGTAACTTGATTAATGCCAGGTTATGTAAGTTATTGAAGCAATGCCAAATATACTATGACAAGTGGTAAGAGGAAAAGACTTTTAATGTTTTATGATGCGTGTGTCTTATGAGGACTGTTGACAAAGTACTGCAGTAACAAACTGTACGAGTGATCTGATAATATATGTGCGACAATTAAGATGGAATAAAGAGCTGCAGGTCTTACCTGGACGATTGTAACCTGCGTCCAAGGATTACGTAATAGCTAACGAACTACCAAATATATGTATAAAAAGATTGCGCAGCCAGATGTGCGAGTTTGACGATGCCCCCATTTATTAGAGATTATTTTCGTAAGCTTCTTTAGTTACGTTAATATTTACGGATAAAATGATCCTGTTGGCTGCGAACATTCCAATTCAAACAAGCCTCGAGCAAGCTGACGTATTATTTCTCTAATATTGAACTATGTTCCTTGCTTTTTATCAGCTAGATCATAGCTTTATACGGCTGTCTCGATTCTTACATAACATACAAACGGAACATTGTACTGACAGTAAAATATTTTTCTAACTAAATGTAATCTGGTTATTCGTGAGGAAGGTATTAAATCATAATGTTTTCAAATAAGAACAAATGTAACCATATATATTATTTCTCTAAGGTGTTTTTTAATCCCCAGCTAATATCTTCCTTGATAAATAACCGAAATGTATCAATGAGGGATCAATTTAAAGAACAAGATTTCCACTTTGATCACATCATATTTAAAAAAAGATTTTTTTCGGAATTCAACCCTTAAATGGCTAAAAGGTCAGTATTTCTAAAATGCGATGATTTTTACCTCGAACCATTTATCTCCCTTCATTCCAAACCGAGATCGACGAGTGCAGTATAATTTTAAAGATTAAGATATCCTCTTTGGTAACATAATATATTAAATAAAGGAATTTTTCTGAATTCGATCCTTAAAGGGCAAAAGTTTCAATATTTCTACAACGCATTTTTGTGTCACGAGCCATTTATCTCCCTTGATATCTAACCTATATAGATAAATGAGCTATCATTTTAAAGATTGAGATCTCTGTCATGGTCACATCATTTTTTAAGAAAGGAATATTTCTGAATTCGACCCATCAAGCGCAAAATTATCATTATTTTGGTAACGTATTTTTTTATCTTGAGCCATTCCCTTTATATCTAACTGAAATAGATAAATGAGCTATCATATTAAAGATTAAGATCCCTGCTTTGGTCACAATTTTTTAAGAACGAAATTTTTGGAATTTGACCCTTAAAGAGCAAAAGTAATAACTGTGAAAGTCGCGCGTGTGAGGCAGTTCACAGCTCAGCCACGAGATAGCAGTAGTACATATCACAGAGATATTAATAAGCTGCTTCACTGGCGTTGACTTTTATTATATACCTACAACACTAAACAAATAAACAATTGGATCAAATGAGGCGGATCTTCTTTCATCCTATTTCAAACCCCCAACCTTACTATTCATTGTATTAGCGAAATTTTCGCACGGGTCATCTAGTGAGTCTTATGTTAGAATGACAGCATTGCTGCTTACTCATTGTCTACAATTTTAGACCAAGCAGCTGAAATTTCTATACGTTATTTTATGTTTTTCTGGAATTGATGAGGCGGTCAATGATGTGTTTTCTTCGCTAGCCTGATTACTTGCAACTGTAGTTATGTGTTGGAGCGTAGACGTCTGTTTTTGCTACTGAATGTGGCAAAGACATTGTAGTCGATATACTACCAGCGAATTATACAGTTCTGAGAATGATAATACTTATTCAGCTAAAATCACTAGGTCGATGATGACGCGAAAATAATGCAACGGCTGTCCCAGAATGAGAAAAAAAACTAACCAGACGATACCCGAAGTGTCCCAGGAAGCATAAGTTCAAAACAATTGAAGGCTGATCGTACATTGTGTCATTTGATAGGTTACTAACTTTCAAACCCTACTACAGAAGAATGCTAGGGTAGATGAGTGAGGTTCAAAACGAGCGGACCATCATCACTTCAAAGAATTTTAGAAAGACATTTTGACGGAGAATAAGATGGTTTGATGGCGTTAAACAAGATTAAAAAGAGAAGAAGCAAGACAGGACTGACTGAAGGCTTGTTGGTGAAGTAATGGTTCGGCTACTATCCGTGATAATTAGGGTTCGGATCTTTATGACCAAAAAAAGAGAAATATGCAGGCAAATAGGACCAAACATTTAAATTTACTATACATCAAAACATGCTCAATTATATATAATTTATTTTATCCAGTAATGTGAAAGCTTTCACGTAGATAGCATAATTTGTTTCCGTGCACTCAGTGCGCCATTGGGAAATTAAATTCTAAATCGCTTTGTTGAAGTCACTTTAATTTTACATAATTTACAGAAAATAAATCTTTCGTCTGTACTAAAGCATCCCTCTCTAAATTCCTTTAGGTAACTTTGTAACCTCGCACTTCGAGATTTTTTTTTTTTTTTTTCTCCTAGAGTGGCGGTACTCACTGATCCACTGCAGATTTAACACCGACTGAGGAATTATGTTAAAAAGTATTAGCGTCTATGAGACATTAATTGACGTGGATCCACACAGGCATGCTGCTGAGATTAAAAGGAGGGCGGAACATTAACATTTAGAGAGTGATAATGATGTATAACTTCAACTCTTGACTGGTGAATTCTGACCAATTCAATGACAATCAGTTTGGTTTTTTTCCTCCAATGTGTAATAGGAGTTCAGTTCTGGGAATAATTATCTTAATTTCTTTTGATCTATAACTTCCAGTGAATTATTAAAAATTACTATGTGGTACAGCCAGAACTTCTTCGACTCTCCACACCTGGGGCTGGGAAGATTCTCCGTTCTGCGACTGCGGTGAGGTTTCCCAAACTATGTCGCACATTGTGCAGGATTCCTCATTGCTTGCCTTTCTTGGAAGCCTTGAAAATTTAAATTTGGCTACGCCGGAGGCGGCGGCCTGGTTGGAGCGCCTCGATGTCACGTTATAGTGGTTATGTCTGGTGATCGTGTCAAAGAGGCCTCATCTCCTTTCAGTTGTGGGCCTTGTCCGCTCAACTATGGATATATATGTATAATTATTTTAAAATAATATTGTGTACTGTATCTACATCTACATCCATACTCTGCAAGTCACAAACATTGTGGGTGGCAGAGGGTGCTAAGCACCAATCCTAAACCCGCGCATTCCAATCCCGAATAGCGCGAGGAATGAAGGAATACGTAAAAGCATCCGTACGGCATCTTATTTCTCTAATCTTATCCCTCCCTAAATAGGTTGGCGGAAGAAGTATTTCATTGCACTCGAAATTTAATTTTTTTCGCATATTCTCCAATAAATTCGAACGCAAGCTACGTCGTCTATCTTCCAAACTATCCTAGCCCAATCTATGTATCAATTCTGTGACGCTTTCATGATTGTAGTTGAATATTATGTCATGTAGCATCATACGCTAAATAAAAATAAATAATATTAAAAATTACTAGGTATATCTCAAAATATGACTATATTACCATTAATAGTATGGTAATTTGAGCAAAACTAAGAAATGGCCTGAATATGTCTTTTTATGCTGTATAAAATACAAATATAAAAAGAATCTGAAACGTTCAGTGTGTAATTCAGCCGCCCGATTCGTGTCAGGTATATATAGTTGGAGGGAAAGCGTAAGTGCGATGTTGAAGGAGTTAGGTTGGGAAGACCTGGAACACCGAAGGCGTTGCTCTCGGCAGAAGCTAATTGAAAAATTCACGACAGACGTATTTCGGAATGACAGCCAGCAAATATTGCTACCAGCAACATTCATATCTCCAAATGACCGCGAAAATAAGATAAGAGAAATCAGGGCCAGAACCGATTCATTTCTCTACTCATTTTTTCCACGAGCGATTAGGGAATGGAGTAGAAAGGAGCGAGTAAACATAAAATCTGACAGGAGTAGCTTTCGATAAAGCACTTCGGCCATCCTGATCTAGGTTTTCCATGGTTTTCCCAGATCACTCCACGCGAATGCGGGGATGGTTCCTCACAATAACCCATGGGTGCCTCCTGCCATATCCCTTATAACCCTTCCAAACCATAACCCCTTTCGATAGGTGCAATGCACCCTCCGCCACACAATTTTAGTGAATCGCGGAGTAATAATAATAATAATTATAGCTCAAAAAGAATGCAGGAAAAAAGCGTGGCTTGTCCTAAAGATCCGAACCCTAGTGGTAAGGAGGCGGTGGTCGACTGGTGAAGAGGTGTAGGACGTACCTGCAGGAAGTTGGCGACGATGGGTATGTCCATGATGAAGTTCTCCTCGCGGCCGGCCTCTATGAGCAGCACCTTCCAGTCGGGCACCTCCGAGAGCCGACTGGCCATGGTGCAGCCCGCCGTGCCGGCGCCCACCACCACGAAGTCGTACTCGTCCAGCAGGCGCGGCTCGTCTCGCGGCTCCGCCATCGACTGGCGCGAGCCCTCCGCCAGCGCCATGAACAGAGACTCGAGGACACTCAGCTGCTGGCACCGGGCGCAGCCCAGCGCCGCCATTGCCACCACCAGCCACCTCATCACGGGGTCCGAGCTCCTGTCTCTGCAACACACCACGCGACAAGTGTTAGCTCATGTTGGTAGAGGGCGGGTGGTTTTCAGCTACGCAGTAACAAGTGCAACATTAGGTGCATTCTTACTAGTAGTATCAATCAGCATTTACTCTTCCTTAGCCACAAGACGAACAGTATTATCCACTTTTAAAAAAAGCGTTGAGCCTGGAGGCTGGACGTCAACTCGATAATTCGGAAAACTTCGGCCAGTCCGATGACACCCGAACTGTTAGTTACATTGGCCGCCACCACAGCGCTGCTTGGCTAACAAGGGTATTTCAAATGAATAACAGCATTGACTATATTTGCGCTTGTAATTAAAACTAAGAGTAATTTCATATTGAATTATATTTTATTTGCCCATACACTCTTAGAAGAAATTGTAAATACGATGCTAGTTAAAAGCAAATTCTCTGTTGTGAAAGTAACTGTACAATAATACGCTGAACAGAGATCCAAATTGTGTGTATATATATATACATATATATATATGCGGCTTTACGCTTCGTCGACGTCGTGGTCACTAGAGGCGGGAAAGGACGGGACAAGGAATTCGTTCATGGCTTTTTGAAGGAAGCATCACGGTGTTCGCCTAGAGTGATTTGGGGAAACCATGGAAAACGCAAATCTGGATGTCCGGACGGGGATTCGAACCGGTGTCCTCCCGACTGCGAGGCTAGAGCGCTAACCGTTCACCCAGCACGCTCGGTAATTATTATATAATACGTAGAATTGTACAAAGTATTAGCAGCTTTATAGCACAAAGCAAACAAGTTCTAAGAGACAGGAGAAATATGAGGCCTTTGAGATGTTATTGAACAAATATATGAATAAAGAAATCCCGATGCCACAATGGAGAAAATTGGAGTTGCGTTTCTCATCGTTATTTTTTAGTCATAATTGTAACCAAGTAAGGTGCCGAATATTGGACCAACAACGCATAAAAAGTTGTTGTTTCGCCTCATTACACCTAAACTCTCTCATTAAGATTTCCGTATGAATTCTTGTAGTTCGTTATATCAATTTTTCATCCGCCTTCTTTTATTTTTCTCACTGCCGCAAAAAAGTTGCTTCAGTGTCTTAATCGTCCAACATTTCAGAGCGAACTAACTTATTGTGCAATAACACTTCCGGTTTGACTGAGTTGACTAGGCAGTACCTCTGTTACTTTTGTACCACGCATTTCGTACTGTGCACAGTGACATTTATCGTGTGTGGGTCGCTCCAGAACGTTTACTATTGGCGGTGAGATATTTTGTTATTACGATTGTCAGCCCTTGAGCACTACTTTTGTAAAGTCACTCTGTAAGTGGTACTGGAGGGGCAGTGTTTACGGTATTGATCAGACTACCAGGCTGTATTTCGTTGTTGCTGGTTTCTGCAAGCAAGGAAGACTGGTGGCGACCTTGCCTTTTTATAAAGCCTCCGGAACTGGTTTGTTTAAACTGGAGTGACCACTGCAAGTTCGGTCAGCGTGATGTAATAGTGTAATCGATCTACCAGAACCTTCCATGGCTCAGCAGCCCTACTATCATCGTTTCCAACATCAGTGGATGTGAAATATACGGTTGTATGCGATTTCCTTAAATCTTCGTTACGTTTTTCCTGAACATAATACTTTTTTTAACATTTCTGGGAAATTTTCACTGTACCAGTTGTAACATAACAAACGTCTGTGCCATACGGTAATATCTGTGGTCGGCGTCATGAGTGAGTGTTATGTTGTCTTTGTATATATGAGAGTGAATCTTTGACCGCCGTCAAGTGATGTTCGGACGCAGGAACATTTCGGTTTTAATTGTAGAAATTGTGAAAAGAAGAAGAAAATTCGGTTACGTGGATAATGGAAATTAGTAATATGTTAAATTCACTGTTTTGAATGGAGTGCTGTGATTGCAAGTGACTGTGAACGTGTTAAGAGGACGGTAGAGAGCGTGGGAGTTTTTGTATTTCATTTTCTCTTATCTCACGAGTCTGCAATTTTCGGAAAAGGAGTCTGATTTCTTGTTTAAATATTATTTTGGTGGTGGTACTTTCCGTCGGTGTGAATGCATACACTAATGAACTTCAATAAAGTTTTGGGTAGATGTTCATTCTGAACTGTGTGAATTTATAATTTAATAACCCCGACGAATAGTTGTACCTAAACCTGGCGACCGCGGCTTAAAGAACCTTTATTTAATTAATAATTATTTATGTTCCGTAAGTGACTTTTAATCTAAAATCAATAACCAGGAGGCTTTCACAGTCCACTGAACCGCCTTTTCTTCTTGAACTGCGTGAAATTGCCGTGTTTTGGCCTATTTAAATGTGTAAGCCAGTGAACTTGATGTATTACCATGTTTCTTTTATTTTGGATTAACTGTAAAGAGTCTGGGTGGCTGTAATTTTATCGCCTTGTAGGGGAGCTAACAGCTCGGCTTTCCGCACGAATCTTGAGTTAATTATACAGGGTGTCTCCGAGTGCCGTGTACAAATTTGGAGGGAGGTAGAGAACATCGTGAGGAGACATAATTACATCAGAAAGCACCTGCTGAAACGTAACCCTAACGAGATAAACAGACACAAAGATAGTGAGGCCACGACACAGAACCTGGTGTAAAACGCTTTATTACACAAAAACTTAAAATGAATAAGAAGTATGACATAAAAGCATTACTGGAGGTGTTCTGAAATGGACCTGGTAGCACGAATATCCGTTGCCGCTGGTACGATGCGTAAACGCCCGGTATGTCCGCAACCCAAGTCGCTTCGGTGTCGTGCGTGCATACATGCCAATGACCGCAATTTCGACCACCTCCAGTGATGCTTTTATGTCATACTGCTTATTTATTGATATGTTTTGTGTAATAAAGCTTTTTACACTACATTCTGTGTTGTGGCCTTACTGTCTTTGTGTCTCTCTATCTCGTTAGAGTTTCGTTTCTGCCCATGCTTTCTCCAAATTTGTACACGGCTTTCGGCGACACCCTGTATTAGTGGTCAGCCGGAGCTAGGTAGCTGAAATGACGCCTCGACTACACTAGTCTATTTATAGGTCAGTTAATAAAGTATAGGTTTGAGGAATCAAGTCGTGTTAATTTTAACAAGTTCTGGCCGTTGGAGAGCTCTAAGAAAGAACATATTAAGCATTTTGTTTGCTAAAGTAGTCTTGGCACCCCAACTCCCTCAAATTGCGGTTTCGCGTGCAAGGCACAAAGATAGGGGCGGGGCGGTATTAATCGGAGCGTGATAGAATTATGGCCGTGTTGCGAGCTACCGTGGCGCGAGAGTGGAAGTTGTGTGTTAATTCGGGTTGATCATCGATTTTCGATACGAGATCCGGAAATAAATAATATTAAATGTGAAGGATGGTACCAGTGTTGTAATGGCCAACTCTTATTTGTTCCAACACGGTTATTTAGATCAATGTCAGACAGCATTGCCTATTGTTATAACTATACTATCAATGACTCGGTAGAAGCTTGTGTCTTAATTTACACCTTCAATCTTTGGATATTATACGAAACGTAGAATGATTTCATTCGGTTGGCGTTCAGGTGAGAAGTATTCAAGTGAATAATGATAAACACGGTGTTAGCCACTGATAAAAAGTAGTCTGCTGCCGTGGTGTGTCATTGCTGCTCAGGGATGACGACTATTAATATACTACCGAGCGTGGTGGGTGAACGGTTAACGTTCTGGCCTCACTTTCGGGTGAACGCAGGTTCGAATCCCCGTCCGGGCATTTGGGTTTTCCATGGTTACCCAAAAATCACTCCAGGCCAATTCCGGGATCATTCTTTCAAAAGGCCATGGCCCAATTCCTTCCCGTTTCTTGTCCCCAGTCCTTTCCCGCCTCTAATGACCCAGACGTCGACGAGACGTAAATCCATAAACAAAAAATTACTATACCAAAGAATTGGTTTTCGTGGGTACTATTTTTTTTTTTTTATCAGTTTAACGTCCCTTTTTAACAACGTGGTCTTCAGAGACGGGAAAGGATGGGGGCAAGGAATGGGAAGGAATTCGGCCATGGCCTTTTGAAGGAAGCATCCCGGCATTCACCTGGAGTGATTTGGGGAAACCATGGAAAACCCAAATCTGGATGCCCGGACGGGGATTCGAACCACCATCCTCCCGAATGCGAGGCCAGAACGCTATCCGTTACACCACCACGCTCGGTTCGTGGGTACTAACTACTCGGTCGAGCCTGTAGTATCATCCTCTTAGGCATACGTCTGTTGTGTTCTATAGCAGACTGTATCCTCAGGAGTCCGACAACTGGCCACGACAAGACTGTAACCATGTCGACTTTGCGATAATTTTTCAGCTGTGTATAATTGATCTTTGACTGCCTTTGGTTGATTTCGTTTCTACAAGTTCCGTCCGTGTGTTTACCAATTATACGCATCCGGTGTTTCCCAGGAAGCTGATACGAAGAGGTCCCAGGGCTCTCTGTCGTTAGCTGCACTTCGTTTGTCAGAATTAGTAAGCAGCACTTTGCGTATCTGTCGTGAGATGTTCTGCGCTGATGACGCCAATTGGTTCTGTGAGCACTCTCCCGTATGACTAACGTTCGAGCGGTTGGCCTTTTTGGCGTTACCTGCCCTTCATTGTCCAGTATCCAATCAGCGTGGACTTCTCGATTTCTTGATTCGCTCTGTCGGTTTGAGCAGGTTTTCTTAATTCTTTAACTTGGGGTGTTACGCTAGTTTTCCATAAAAATTTATTCACACGGTCAAAACAGGTGTATAAAGTAAACACTATTGTTCATCAGGGAACATGGGTTTGTTTAGAAAAATAATACTGTTCACTGTTTCATAGTTGGGACTTATATCTGTTCGTTCACAGTGACATCTTAAAGCGAGCTAACACATGTAACTGCTTTCCACACATCCCGCCGCATTGAACGACAAATACTGATACTATATATATATAATGTAAAACCTCTTACGAAGACCTGACTGCCACCATATTCTATAACGTCATGATTTCTAGTCTGTTTCAAATGTTTTTCGATTTGCTGCGGATACACTACCGGGTATGGGAGAGCTACAGTTTAACGTGCAATCCGAACCATGGAAACCTCCTGGCATACTATACAATTCATAGCAAGAGGAGAAGGTTGGGTAAGGGACCTTTCAAAATCCTCGCCGAGGCAGGGAGTCGAACAGGGCACATTTTGTGGGTGCGCAGACTTCCGCGGGCGTTGTTGATGTTACCTTGGTTTTCCGGGCTGAACCGCGTCAATTTATGAAAACCTAACGTTTCAGCCATCATTTTGCGGCCTTCGTCAGAGGACTGTCATGGCTGGGATCGCTGTCGCCTATTTATTGCTCCCGGAAAGCAACCTAACCATTTGGAGTGACGTCACTATATATAGGCGACAGCGATCCCAGCCTTGACAGTCCTCTGAAGAAGGCTGCAAAATGATGGCCGAAACGTTAGGTTTTTATAAATTGACGCGGTTCAACCCGGACAACCAAGATAACAGGGCACATTTTGACCTCCTGTCAGCCGATTTAACCACTGAACCACCAGACCACTTTTATAAGACATTATCGTTCCAAACAACTAAAAAGATGACGACAACTCTTACTGATGTTACGGAAAGGTATCCTGACATCTGGAACGGCAGACACTCATATGTTGCCCTATGCTACAAATTCAGGACTGTCATCTCGATAATATCATGTGATCAATCCTGCACCAAAAGCAATCACGCGTACGACTGATAAAAAAGACGTAGGGTCACGGTTTATGGGACATATTCGTCCAGTGAAAGATTGTCACATTGAGCCTCCACTGTAGCTTACAGCTGACTCGACTCATGAGTCTGTCTCGGATTTGCGTCCTACCGCAACTGAGTAGCAAGCAGTGCTGCCAACTCTTAAAAGTGGTTTATACCAAATCTATGAATAGAAATGCCAAAAATATGCTAAAGTTTTCGGAAAATGCTAAAAAAAAAACCATCAAAATTAAAGGAGACATTAACATGCCAACCAGAGAAATCTCAACTCAAAATAAACTATCAACACGTCTACCATTCAACACTGCTATCAAAATGAAATCCATCCAAAAAAATAACTAGGCCAAATGTTATTTCTACCTAGCAACATCTCTACCATTTACCAACCTTACCGCATGAAAACTCTACCGTAAACTTCTCCGCCAAACGGAATACCATAAATTTGTCTACCACGTTTACTTTCTACCAATCACAAGCCTATAATTAACATGACAAACAAATCGTAAACCTACCAAATCTAAACTTTTCTATATGCCCAAAAATCTTAACAAAAAAACTTAAGATAACTTTACCGTTTTCTAACACTAACGAAAACCATCTCTACCGGAATTTAATACTATCAGAAAAAACAATTTTTCATTTTTTGCATATGGCTTTACGCCTCGTCGACGTCGAAGTCATTAGAGGCGGAATGGGACTGGGGGGGGGGACAAGGAACGGGAAGGAATACGACCATGGCCTTTTGAAGGAAGCATCCCGGAATGATTTGAGGAAACCATGAAAAACCCAAATCGGTATGCCCGGACGGGAATTCAAACCCGCGTCATCCCAAATGCGAGACCAGAGCGTTATCAACTCACTCACCACGCAGAAAATATTAATTATCCTGCGTCGGTAAGACACATATCGCTATATGTAAATTTTATCTTAAAAATTATCTGAAACAGAACTTAAATATATATTTTAGTTAAAAATAAGACAAACAATACATGTTTTATAACAACTGAATTATTTAAATTTGCTAAACAGATTTTCTTTGTTAAATCGCTTTGTGGAAGTGTTTGATTTTTCACTTGTAAAATGTATAAAATAGTAAACTTAAAATAAACAATAATTATTATTAATGCGTTTTGATGGGTTATCCTAATAAATAAATGAACAATACTAAAAAAATAATTAGTCCAAGAGAATCGTCTGCTTATCAGGAAAAAATGCTAAAAATATGCTCTATGCTAAATCGAATTCATTCATGCTAAATCACTTGAACATATGCTCAATTTTGCCATAAATATGCTAAATTATCAGCACTGGCTGGCAGGTGCACAGCGAGAACAGTTGGCCACACTGTAAGGGGACATCCATAAATTACGTGAGGTGTTTTTCCGGATTTCCGGCCCCCTTATAGTGAGATCTGGTCCGTGAGAACCCCACCCTAGAAATCTCCCTTGAGACTTTTTGAGACCTTTTTTTCTTTGGTCTCAGCCTTCAAAATCTGATTACACCCCACTTTTCAACAAAATGCTCCCCTAAAATCGACTTTCATGCAATTTGTAGACTTTTTTTTTTAGCTCTACAGTCCAATTTTTTTTTTTTTTTACAAAACCTGACGTCAGATTTCCATAGACCCTCCCCCCCCCCTGCTATTTCACCTCACGTAATTTATGGATGCCCCGTAATGGGATTCCAGTTGTGCTCTGCAGTGCGGCATGTCCGACTGGCAGTAACTAAGCTGGACATGGTTTGAAGAAGAGCGAAGTAAAAGTTTGGTATGTTGTTTTTATCATGAGTCGTTACATTCCAGTGGAGTGTTGCCTCTCGCCTCCCGCAGTCTGCAGGCTAATTGGCACGTGGTGTAGCGAGACGTCAAGGTGATCTGGACCTCCCTCGACGCTTTGAGGCCGTCGACTACGCCCATTGGCGCAGCGACGAATTTACACAACTTTAATAGTTGCAGTAACCTCGCTATACACAAGACAGACCGTTAGTTTGTTCCCATCAAATTATTCGATTTATTTTGGAGAAATAGGTGTTCTAGTAATCAAAGTGCCACTCGAGGAAAATTTATTTACTGGGGAGAATGAAATGTGTTGCTTGGAGTCTTGCAGGTCCAACTAGAGTGATTAGTAGAGCGAGAACGAATGTGGTGCGAATACGTTGTTGTAGTTACAGCATTTTTTTTTTTAATTTAATGGTAGAAATTGTGTTGGTGCATTCTTTACGTTAAATGAAATTATTAGTTGCAGCAGTACTTACATGTGGAGTTCGCGTGGACAAAGAATGAGGAAACTTAATTTGCACCCAAGTTATCTTTGTCTATTCCAATCCCAAAACGAACAGTGCAGTATACATTAAATTATGGTTTGATTTAAACTTCGCCATACCAGAATTGATACAAAACCCCGTCCGACCAGCGGGTTGGTTCCTCAATAGAAGTTCATGGCTGAATTCCTTCCCGTTTCTTGTCCCAACTCTTCTCACTTGTTCAGTGACCTTGACGTCAACGAGGCGTCAAGTGCGAAGAGAAAACATATAGTATATGCATATTATCTCCGTTCACGTGTTCAAATTAATTCAAAAAAAGGAGCTGAACTATATAATCCAAAAGAGAGTAGGTTTATCTGATCCATGAACTAATAACATTGTTACGTTATGATGTGAGATCGAAGGCTTTCACGGCGAATCGATGAAATGTAGTCTTCACGGGTTTTCCGCCGTATGCTGTTGAAATGCGACAACGAGCTTTCGGCGGCTGACTCTGCCGCCATATTCAGGTTGGATGTTGTGCAGGGAGAACCAGAGCTGTACTGGCACACGCGATTGTGAAGTATGGATTTATTGGTTGCCCCTTGCCATTGGAAGTGGTCTTTCTTTTGCACTGATTCCGGTCCGGTCTGTTGAGGACAGCCCAGAGAACGATTCTGGAAGTCTTTCTGAGATCGCAAATACTGCTTTCTTGGAATTAAGTCGATCCGAAAGTGACCTGTACATTTACTCCGGAGTCGTGAAGAGAAGTTGTCACATTGCAGTATCAAGGCTTATCTAATTTTTATTATTATTCAGTTAATTGTAACATTTCTTATCGCTTAAAGATGTGAGAAAGCGATATCGATAGTAGCATATCGATGTTACGCCTTTACTGACTTTGATCGCGAGAGAGTAGGGTCTTTGCCGTACCGTGCCGCGAAATGTAAGCGTGTGTAGCAGCAACTGTTTTCTGCGAAATTGTATAGTAATAAAGTATTGTTTGGCGCAATGTGTGGACTCGCAAATGCGCAACAGTGAGCTAATGTCATCTGTGTAGAGCTGTTACGAACTGATTAATGTGCAGATCTGAAGTAAACGCGGCTAATTCGAGTGTATATTTCTCACCTGGTTTAAGAATCTGCAGTCTTCGGATATCTCTGAGTATTTGTGATGTACCAAAAGTTACTCTAAATATCAGTCGGTGGTTGGACTATATTTTGTGTTTGCATCACTAACGGTTGTGAATAAAACTTTTCTATAACCACAAGACTGAGGCGACCATGTTCTTCTTTATTTAGAGACAGAAGATCCGATTGCTCAGAGGCAGTAATAATAAGACTATATAACTTTAAATGTGTGATCATTAAATTTCAATATGGCTTCATCTTCAGAACTGCTGCCTATCATATTGTGACAAAGTCTGTTGTAGTTCGGGTTCAAATCTTATCGCTTCGCTTCGCGACCGAGAGTGGCGCTGTAACGGTTAGCGTTCTGGCCTCGCATTCGGGAGGACGGCGGTTCAAATTCCCGTCCGGGCATACAGATTTGGGTTTTCCATGGTTTCCCAAATTACTCCAAGCAAATGCCGGGATCCTTCCTTCAAATGGCCATGGCCGAATTCCTTCCCATTCCTTGCCCCCCATCCTTTCCCGTCTCTAAAGACCTCGCTGTTAGAGAGACATTAAGCAGTTAAAAAAAAAAGCTTCGCTTCGTACAGGTTTTCCGTAATGGTTCTAGCTAATATTCTAGATCAGTTTTGCAGAGTACTCCAGTGGCGACTAGTAGTCCAAGATCTGATGGTTCATGTCGTTGTCACACCGATCGTATTTACGTTTTTCGATGCAACTGACACTGCAAGAGTTAGCTTAGGGGGCATCCATAAATTACGTGAGGTAAAAAAGGGGGGGCGGTGAAATCTTACCAAATCTCACGTGAGGTTTTGCGGAAAATTATTTGTGCTGTAGAGCTAAAAAAAAAGTTTACAAATTGCGCGATAGTCGATTTTAGGGGGTATTTCGTATAAAAGTGGGGTTGTGACCTAAAACAAGGTCTCCAAAAGTTTCGAGGGCGATTACTAATGGGGGGGGGGGGTTCTCACGGACCAGATCTCACCAGAGGGGGGGGGGATGTCCCCTTATGTGGTCACTGTTACAGTTGTAGTTACCTTGAGACGATTTTCTGTCGTGCTGGTACTGGTTTCATGGTTAAGGTATGAACTTGCTGGAGGTTTTCTGTTATACCGATATGGCGTTCAGAATTTGACGTGTTTCCTTACGCAACTGACCATAACCTCTGTTCACAAGCAGTTTACAGAAACCGCGAACCACAAAGCACGATGCCCGCATCAAACACGCAATGCAGATTGATAGGTTACTCCCCAGTACTGCGGGTATGTTTGTATATTTCATTGACATTGGGGCGTTTGGTCCTTCGAAGCGAACATGGTCAGTGAGAAGTAACGCTAGTGTCTGGCGTTTTGAAGGGCGCGGTATATATTCCCGTTTCAGCCATTCAGAGTTAATTTTTCATTACTCTGCGGAAATTACTGTACGTCAACGCCATAAAGTAAAGTAATTCCCTTCTAATTCACTGTCCGCCACGATGTCTTCGCTCTGAAGACGTTGTCTTCGTCGATAATCTTTAAAGTGAGCGGTCTGATGGCTCAGTGGTTAATGCGTCTGACTGAAGATCTAAGGTCTCTGGGTCGAATCTCTGTCTCGGCGAGGATTTTCATAGGCAATTAAGCCGGCCTTCACCTCTGGCATAGCTTGCTGTGTAATATAAAGTACGCCAGAACGCTTCCGTGGTTCGAATTCCTCGGTAAACTGTACCCGGCAGGATTCCCGGGTTGGGTTAACGCGGCTACGACAGCGGCGGAATGCGCAGCCAGCAGAAACTATGTCACCAGGTCTTTACGACCACACGAAATTATTATTATTTTATTTTTAAAGTAGTGATTAGAGTCAAGATAGTATTTTGGACGTGGAATTTGAAGAACATCGGTCATTATAAGGAAGAATTACAGCATCATCTTATATATTATTTGAAAAAAGTGTTTTTTGTGACATGCCATCTTTCACCCTTCGCCAAAATCTATAATGAGGTATCATTTAAAAGATTAAGCCTCCACTTTGGTTAAGGAAGGAGTTTTTCGAAATTTAACCCGTGAATCATAAAATTATGAACAATCAAGACCACGGGTATGCGACAGTTGTAGCTCCCAGGCTTCGTGGCGTCTGTAGTGGTCTCATTACCGCTAGGTAGCACCACCACATCTCGCATAGATTTTCAAAGACTGTGTATGTTTTCTAGAGTAAGGAGGTTTTCGGATATTCTTGTTTCTGTTGGGGAAAAATTTCAAGTGAGTCCGTTCTTGTTGCGTCCCACTATAATCCACCAACACCGCTATTCATCGTATATCGTTAGCGAAGTTTTCCCTCGGGACCCCTAGTATGGATAGAAAACAGAGGTCCAAATACTCAGATTGGGTACCTGCCATATAACACCAAGCCGGGACAAGTTACCGACCATCCTCGTTTTTGATATCGGTGTGAGAATATTCTGCTACTGACCTACTTATGGTGCCGTGTTAAAGTATTCACTTCGTTGATGGCTTAGTGAAGGGGTTTATCATATCTACTACTCTGATATAAAATTCTTCTCTTAGGCTGGAAGACGACTCTCTTCATATTTTACCTCTTTCCTCAAGTTTGATTTTAAATGGTTATGACTGCTCTTTCGCAAACCGTAGACATCGCACTGTCGCATATTTTAGTGGTGTGCTTCAACAGACGGGAATGAATTACATGTAAAGTGAAATAAATATATTTAACATATCCAATATTATAAATGTAAATTAGTAGATCCTACGTTTCAAAGTGTGTCGATGCGAACCAGCTAAAGTGTTTGCTCGGAAAGGCATCCACACACGTGGCTGATTTATGAGTTAATTATCTTGGTCAGATACGTAAATGATTTGTGTTTTTGGAAGGGAATTCCAAACGAAAGAGCTGTTCTCAGCTAATAAGTGGTATGCAAGAAACCTGACATACCGATATATACCCATAATTATACGATGTATCATAATATCAGGGAGAAGATAGACTTGAATGAGACGAGTAAAGTTAATTGCTCAGCGCTCACCTGTAAGAGCAAAATGAATCCCGAACAGGTTATTACTGTGAAAACAGCACTTGCAAGTATTGGAACTACGTTTCAAGTCAGCGGGAAAATGTCGCCATAACGAGCGATGTCAACACCAATTTTTTTTTTTTTTTTTTTTTTTTTTTTTTAATGGCCTTTGGTCATTGCGACCATTTAGCCAGCTCCAATTTGTTTTTGTACCGAATGTTGTATCAGTCTCTAATCATGACATTGTAGACACTACAGTGAGGACAGCACGAGACGAACACAACACGAGACGAACACAACATTTAATTAAAACCACCCATGCCCGAGGCCGGACTCGAACCGGCGGCCCTTGCAATGCGAAGCCAGCGTGCTAGCCACTACACTGCCAGGGCCGGCACCAATTTCTGATTGCCATTGTAAGTATTGCCTGCAAGATTTTTGCAGCGGTTGATGTTGAGTGAGACGATCTAATTGCGGATTCGTCAGTCCTCGGTATGAGGCCCACTCTCGTAGCGAGGTATTTCACATCACAATTAAGCAATTTACTACATGGGCTGGAATCAGTTTGGCCGAGCCCCGTTTATGAATACTTGGTCTGATTGAATATAAGAAACTTGTGGTCCTGTAGCGCACTGGAGGATGCTGAAGACAAGTAGCGTGCAGTGCCTGGATGGCGTCCAATTCGAGTGTCTCGTTTAGATTGATTTACAGTTTGCGTTGAGTGAAATCAATTTTACTAGGACGAAGAGGAGTAACATGAATCAACTAATCAGTAGCTTTCCACATGCGAGGAAACGATCGAATGGTGATCCTCCTACATAGAGTATTTTTCATGACGTGTGCATCATACACACCGTCCTTTCATCCAGCGCAAAACAGAAACTCGTAGACCATCTTCTCCTACCTCTCCCCGTAGTAATCTTAGGCTTTAGCTGTGGAGTCTTAAAACTCCAATATATACCTTATGACTCGAGTAGAGTATAATAATTCATTCGGAATGTTTTCAACTATTTTGTAAAGTTTACAAATGTTTGTCCGTACTTGTTACATCCGTACATTCTGTCGCCAGTTCGCGCTAAGAAAAAGCATTTCGATAGCTGCTTTCATCTCACTTCTATACTACATACAAAGGACTGGAATGAATATTTCGGCAGTGGTATCATTCACTAACGTATTTGGCGTATTTTTTTCTGTGCGAGATGGTCATGGGTTAATTATTTTTAACATTTTTTAAAATTATTTGCAGTGATGAAACGTTGAAACGTGTTGTCAAAATCAGACGGATAGCCATGCAACCGAGAACTTTGAGTCTTTGTTTCGGTTTTGCGGCGGCGATACCTCCATGGGGGTCCCCGCATGAGCACCTCATCAGGGTGGCGAAACGCGCTTCTCTTTCGAGAGTCCGTCCTCCTTCAGTGGGTAATTCTTCCAGCGCCAATCCCGCGGCGGGTGTTTTTTTGGATGGTGGCATAGTGATGGGTGTGGTCTGTGTTTGAGGACTCGGGTACGTCTTATGCCCCGATCCAACACTCGTGCGTATCTTTAAACATGTTAACTCTCATTAATGCACCATTGCCTGTGGATGAGTGGTTGAAGCCAAGGAAGGATACGGACTCGATTCCTGGTCATTGCGTCCTGTTTTCGTTGCCCCATGGCTTCCTGAATTTAGTATAGGAAAATGTCGATATCCTTATTTCAGAATTCCATGTTCGAATACTTTACTGTTCCTCATTTTGCTCCCAGCTGTAATGACCTCGGCGTCGACCAGCCGTAAAGCAGTAAACAAAAGAAATTGAATTGAAGTGTGGGTCACATGAAAGACTAAATTATTCTGGCAGTTCATTCACTAAATTTACACATGCTAATTCCTTGATGCGTTTTTGTACTGGTTCAGTAGACCACCTGAAAAATATTAAGCTGTTCAAAGTTAGATCAATAAACCTCGATTTATTTATTGGTTATATTTTACTTCCTAGGTACCATTTTCCGTGTCATATATGCTGCTCCTAGCAGAACGCTACGGTTTGAGTCATCGATCGGTGACCCAGCCGTTACCTGTAGGTTCTGAAATCAGGACAGAGGGAGGATCTAGTACAGTGTTTCCTAGCAGGGGTGTTTCTGCTGCAAGGCAAATTTAGGGGGCGCCGCCCCCATGTTTCCAGTATTATATCCGTCCTTGAGGGCTGCATCAGTGAACGTTTTACTTGCATTCCCATGATAATACGTAAAGAGGATTTAGCGTAGTCAGCAAATTACTAGCCAAGAAATGAAACAGATTTTAAATAGTGGAATGCTAATGACAAATAAGTCATCAAATATCGAAAAACTGGTGTCATTACACCGAACTCAGCGCTCTACTTAATATTTGCATAATATTTCTTAATTAAACTGTGTGAAATATACCAATATTGTAAATATGTTTTAATAATTTTAGAAATATGTCCTTGTTATTATGTATATGATATTGTACACTTCACCTAAGCGAAACGCAAATGAGTCACTGTTACGATCCAAAAAGGTTCGAGGTCTATTAGAAGGGGAGTACCGAGAATGGTGGTGTAACGGTTAGTGTTCTGGCCTCGCATTCGGGAGGACGCCGGTTCGAATCTCCGTCCGGGCATCAAGATTTGGGTTTTCCTTGGTTTCCCAAATCACTCCAGGCAAATGCCGGGATGCTTCCTTCAAAAGGCCATGGCCAAATTCTTTCCCATTCCTTGCCCCCCCCCCCCCAATCCTTTCCCGTCTCTAAAGACCTCGCTGTTAAGAGAAGTTAAGCAGGTAAACAAAAAACAAAAAAAAAACAAAAAAAAAACAAAAATAGAGGGGGAGTCAGTGTGTGGCTTTTGAAAACGGCACGGTAGGCCAAAAAATGTTTGGAAATCATGACCTCGTAACTAGATGCTTGATACGCGTAAACAGCAGTCCTGTTCTTTCATCCGTACCGGAAAGAGATAAATAAGTTACCAGTATGAACGAGCTGAGGTGTGTCTAATGGCGGGTTACCAGTAATCTGCAAGCAGCTGCAGCCACGAGTTACTCATTCCGCTGATCATAGGTCTCAGCCCGACACTTGCAGTGCATCTCAGTCATTACCACGTTTGTTCCACATTTAGCCATCTGCTGGACTCAGATTAACTGCTTAAGTCGCGGCTGTGAACGGGCATCAGTCATTATAAATGAAGGTTTACCTGATTGTAGTTCTGTAATTCAGAGGGCGTTATCAACGAAAGTATCCAAGTGGTTCATTCATATTGCACTGTTGGTATCAGCAAGGAAGGAAGGGTTACTTCGGGTGCTTTGACACTCGTGCGAACCTTCGACGTTGCATCTTCTTCTGCACTACTCTCTCTGGATAGATCTTTGACATCTCATGATACATAGATACATAACAACGGAGCCAAGGGTTCCAGTACAATATTACATTCCAGAACGTACCTCAATAGTTATTCTGCGTTATATCAAAAGACTGCGGTCCCTGTTCTACATATGTTGCCGAGGAGGAATTAAAAATAAAATATATGCTATCATTTGGGAGACAACCTTACTTAAATCATATCTTTCCATCATGTTTTGATTTGCAGAGTATTGTTGTATAGATAAAACACGCAGCTGTATGTCTGAGAAATATTATTGTGGGGCTAATTTCTAACACTGCTGAAACTACACAATTATATTGCCTACCACTAGGGTTACTCCGACGAGAAGAGATCATCTGTTTTTTTTTTTTAATTTTTACTTATTGCTTTACGCTTCCTCAAGGCCATTACAGGCGGGATGGGATTGGGGACAAGGACCGGGAAGGAATTCGACCATGGGCTTTCGCAGGAAGAATCTCTGCATTCGCCTGGAGTGATTTTGGGAAACTATGGAAAGGGCAAGGATTCGAACAGACGTCCATCCGAATGCGAGGCCACAGCGTTAACCGCTCGCCCACCACGCTCGGTGAGATCATCTGACTGGCCATCTACTGTGCTGCAAGAAATTCCTGACAGCGGCAGTGGAAGGTGTCGTCAAAGGCCGAGACTGGAGGGGAAAGCCACACACGGCATAAACGAGTCAGTTTGCGTCCTACAGTGACATTAAACAGAAGACGGACAGAAAACTGCGTACCCTCTGCTAACCAATCTTCAGTTTAACAGCCAAAGGAGACAACCACTGTGAAATACAGGGTGTTACAAAAAGGTACGGCCAAACTTTCAGGAAACATTCCTCACACACAAACAAAGAAAATATGTTATGTGGACATGTGTCCGGAAACGCTTACTTTCCTTGTTAGAGCTCATTTTATTACTTCTCTTCAAATCACATTAAACATGGAATGGAAACACACAGCAACAGAACGTACCAGCGTGACTTCGAACACTTTGTTACAGGAAATGTTCAAAATGTCCTCCGTTAGCGAGGATACATGCATCCACCCTCCGTCGCATGGAATCCCTGATGCGCTGATGCAGCCCTGGAGAATGGCGTATTGTATCACAGCCGTCCACAATACGAGCACGAAGAGTCTCTGCATTTGGTACCGGGGTTGCGTAGACAAGGGCTTTCAAATGCCCCCATAAATGGAAGTCAAGAGGGTTGAGGTCAGGAGAGCGTGGAGGCCATGGAATTGGTCCGTACAGTACAGTACATACTAACGAAACTAAAATGAGCTCTAACATGGAAAGTAAGCGTTTCCGGACACATGTCCACGTAACATATTTTCTTTGTTTGTGTGTGAGGAATGTTTCCTGAAAGTTTGGCCGTACCTTTTTTGTAACACCCTGTATACCACGGTTTGACCTCCACAGATTAGAAATTCTACCGCGACAGTTTAAGCAATAACCACATACTCTGAACTTCTATTCGAAAAAATTTCTCTTTGATGAAACCGGCTCAAGTCCATAACATATGTCGTCCGTGTGACCTGAAGATTCTTTTACATGCCAACCACAACTACTGAAACACTGAGCAGTGTTATGGAACTGAGAAGCTGAAGATGGGCAAACAACCTGGCTGGAAGCTTATGATTGTATCACAGTTTGAACAGATAAGCGTCGAAAAATATGGGCTGTATTAACCTGAGCAAGAGTAGGTCAGTTAAGTGGGCCAGTTAGTGAATCGAGAGAACAGCGTCTCCCGAGAGACAGCGCGGCGGTGTTCAAGGCAAGCGACCGAACATACGATCGCAGATTACCTCTTACGTGTACACCCCGACGGCTCGGAAGAATTTATTTTTGATTTGTTCCTTACTGCTCGTCGACGTCGAGATCGTTAGATCCGGGAGAGGATGGGGAGCAAGGAATTCGGCGATGGCCTTTTATGTGAACTATCCGGGGATATGCCTGGAGTGATTTTGGAAAACTGTGGAAAAAGAAATGGGATTCGAACCCGCGTCCTCCCGAATACGACGCCCGTGCTTTACCTCCCACCCACCTGGCTTAGGTCGGCAAACATTGTTATATTTGGTGTCAGTGTCTATAAAGTAACAGCATGGAAACGAATTAAATTTAGAATGTATTTCAGTTTCACTGGTTGTCGTTTTTGTTAATGTTCTGTTCTGAATACATATTTTTTCTATATTTTTCATTTACGTTGCTATCTTACTTGTATGAAGACTAATGCTACCGCATTTTATGACACACGGTAAATAAAAATATATAATATGATACAGTATTTAATTTTGCTAGGTGCGGAGAACCATGTGTTTCAAAATACACAAATAAAAGATATTCATTAAAGGCAGAATTATTCGTTGACCAAATGAACATAATTTGCCAGTGTCAAGCGATGAAAATCAATAGAGAAATAATCAGAAGGCAATACATTACAGTATGTAAGCAAGAGAATTAGGTAACAAATCCACAGTAAACGTTGTTATACTGAACAAAGAACACTGCCCGAGTCCAGGAAAAGAATCGACACGAACTTCTAGCTGTGTTGTTAATCTATAATTAAAATCTGTGATGAAGTACTGCAAGCTAAACACAGATTAAAGTTAGTACACAGTAGGTAAAACTACCGGTGTTTCAAATTCAATCAATTTGGATTAATTGAACCAAACTCAACGACAGACTCATCTTTCGTGCTGTTTGTTGTGTTGCCTTAAAATGACTTTGACGAGCTACCAATGACGGTGGCTGGAGAAGGCTTGATGAACTTGACCAACAACATTCATCCTAATCACTTGTTTTGCATCACACATGATTCTTGTCAAACTGGCTTCTCGCTCCCGAATACCACCTCGAAATCAAGTTTCCCCCCGTGTTTGACTTTAATCAGTTTACTGAAACATCCAGCTCTGAGTTATGTGGCGTGGTACAGATCAGCAAGGAGTAGTCGGATCTTTGCTTCAAAGATAGCAGGAAAATGGCAGAGTGCATGGGTCCTCGCGTGAAATTATTAGAGCTCATAAATATTGTATGTTAAAAATGCCAGGAAATATAAATATTTCTGCAAATACCGTCAGCGAAAGAAGTGGAATTGAAATAAAAATGTTGGTAGTTTAAAGGCTGATAGGCACTTTACCATCCGAGTTATTTGTAACTATACACTACTAACGAAGAAAATAGTGACAGTTGTTGGTAAGAGAATTAAGTTTTTCCCGGCGTATGGCTGACAAGAATTCTTCTCGGGTATTCTGCCTGATAAGTTCTGTCCACAACGTTTCGGCAGCAACCACCGCTTCCTTCATCAGGTGATATATCGTAGCGAAGCTAGCACCACGACGGCACACAGCACCTCTAGGATTTCGAGGCATTCACAGTCGGTGCTGTGTGGTCGCAGTGATAGTTTTGCTATAACATCTCACCTGATGAAGGAAGCGGAGGTTGCTGCCGAAACGTTGTGGACAGAAGAACTTATCCGGCAGAATACCCGAGGAGAATTTTTGTCAGTTCTTGGTATGTTAATGTAACCCTTTCTCGGTCTGGAATTGCTTGAGATTCGGCCAGGAAGTTTGTCAACTTTTCTCTCGATCTCCCTTGATTAACTCTTGTTCTTTTCTGGTCTTGATGGTATTTTGGAGTTATGGTACGAAATGTATCACCCTCAGGAGCCTGACTAATTCAGGGTGACGATATAGGAGCAAGTGCAGAGGTCCAGTTTTTTTGTAATTACTAGTGGCCAGTGCGAAAATGTCGCGAATGATGTACGGTGAAAAGCGTGGTTGGCAGATTGTAGTGGGATGAAAGAAGAACCGGCTCATCTGCAGCAATATTTTGTCAACTGAAATAGGTACGCAGTAAAATACAGTACTTCTAACGTCTTAGGCTACAATTATAAAACACTTTTGGACACGTTAAACATACGTACTACACAATTTCGTGGTAATTTGCAAAACCAAAAAAGTAATTCCCACAGAATTCACAGAATGTCTCTGTAATATTGTGGTGTTACTATCTAGTGGTAATGAGATGACTTCTTACAGACGCCAGCGAAGACTCTGGACTAAGCGGAGAAGTTGATCTTTAAAATTATACCTTATTTACCTATTACCTTTTAGAAATTAATTATATTCGGCGTTGAGAATTAATTTAGTCTTCTCGGGTGACTAGCAGAGTGAGCAGAGTGTTTTCACAGGATATTTCGGCGATCGGAAGCTCTGTCGCCATCTTGCACTGTCATCTGTCACCCTGCTCACTCGGCTAGTCACCCGAGAAGCTATATATATATATATGCACTTGCAATATGCCAGTAACTAAAAATGGATAGCTGTTAAATAGCATGGTCAGAGGCTTTTAAAATTGGATTTTTTAACATGTCGAAAATTGGTGCGTTTACCTTACGTTGTTAGTAGGTGCGTTACTGGTGTTGGACTGCTGCTCAGCAGCGATATAAGTGATCCAAGGTGACCCGGTGAGCCGTATAGCACTGATGGCCTTCAGTGTGTGAATTTCCGAAGGTACTGTACCACCTGCTACAGCGCGAGCTTCAACTCGTGCATTTCAAACTGCCCAGTGAGTCGTTGAAAGCTAAAGAAGGATATTCATCGCTATTATTTCGGTTTGATTTCAACCATGGTCTATTTCTTCTGACGCAGATAGTGATTGAACAGAGTTATTTTTTGTCCAAACTTACTCCAAGAACCCCTCATACTGTTATCAAACACAAACTTTTTTTACTTATGGGTTTACGCCTCGTCGACGTCGAGGTCATTAGAGGCGGGATGGGCCTGGGGACAAGGATCGCGAAGGAATTCGACCATGGCCTTTTGAAGGAAGCATCCCGGCATTCGCCTGAAGTGATTTTGGGGAAACCGTGAAAAACCCAAATCTGGATGCCCGAACGGGGATTCGAACCGGCATCCTCCCGAATGCGAGGCTAGAGCGCTAACCGCTCACCCACCACGCTCGGTCCAAACACGAACATACACGCTAAGGCGCTGACCAAACCATCTCAACTAGACGCCGAGATATATAATCTGAATACCTTCTCTAATCTCTTAGCGGACCTTAAAAGATACTGTTCAATTGCAGAGTAATGTTTTCAGCAGTAAAAACACCTAGCGTGGTGGGACAGCAGTAATGCTCTGGACTCAGATTCGGTAGGACGCAAGTTCGATCCCCGTCCGGCCATCTAGATTTTGGTTTTCACACTAACCCGAAAGCACTTCAGGCGAATTCAGGGATCGTTACTTCTAAAGGCAATGGTAAAATTCCTTCCTATTTCTTATCTCCACTTCTTTTCCGACGCCGACGAGGTCTAAAGCTATATGCAAAAGAAGTAAAAATCCTGCCGTGACTAAATGATGTAAAGCCCAGCGCATTTGTCTCACGTCCCGCGGGTTGCATTGTTCGAGTCCTCTCTGAGGACGTGAATGGTGTAATGGAATGGTTTCCCTCTAATGTAGTGATCCTTGTTCTAATATCCTCCTTTGCTAGTCTAGTTTCATTATGTATGTTTTTTAATGAGATGTAGTAAGAGTATATGTGCGATAAGTTTTGAGGACTGTTATGTTGGTACGCCCACTCCGTGCATCAGAGGCAGTAACTTCGGGGGGAGTCAGTCAGTTCTTGTAGAGAGTGAGAAAAAAATATAACGAGCGCGGGAAAGTATTCGTAATCTACCCGTATTTTAAAAGGCGCGTAGAATAGTTGTACTGAGAGGACGTGGTGAGAAGCGATATCCATCTGTACTTACATCGTTGAGTAGTGGTGACAAGAAGAATGCGAGTCGTATGAAGTAAACTGTGTGTGTATATTTTGTTACAGCGGGTACTAAATGCAAGTGAAGTGTTGGGTTTGCGGATAAACGTGATGTGGTTGTAGAAATGGGAAGCCACCTATTTATTTCGGCGCAGACAAGGACAGACCATTTAGTAAATCAAGAACAACCTTAACTTTGAGTCCGCTTTGTCTCTATCCAGGTTTCCTCCTCAAGTTATATTGCAGACGGAGTGGAACCCAGAGGAAGAGTTGAAGGTCACTATGTATTTGTGACGAGGGTAACAACCAACAAATCTTACGATGGGTTTAAGGGGACACAGTCGCGAAGGATCTCCCATAAGAAAACAATGTTAAAACAAGCAAACTTCAGGTACACATTCTGAAGAAACTAATGGAGATACAGGCCTGAAACTTTCGCAGTATACAGATAAAACATCTTCTGCAAATCACATAAAGATTTGTTAATATATTTTGTATAGTTCATGAGTAATGATTTTTTGTTCTAAAAGATAAAAAAATATAACTTTTTATAAATACCTTGGGCCTTGTTAGTTTGTTCTTGTTGCTATGACAGGTCCCATTTTTTTATCTTATTAATCATCATTTTATTTACAAGAGATGCTGAAAGTCTGATGTCTTTATCAGTCTTAGTTTTTGAGAAAAGTGTACCAAAAGATCAAAAAATGTAGTTTTGAGAAAAATCTGTACTAAAAGTTTTACATACGAGAAACTAATGTACATTACAATACAGACACACTATTACCACGCATCACGAAAAAATTAATAACTCCGAATCTAATCGTCAAATTTGTATGAAACAAACGGCATTTAGTAGCTAAATAATTGGAGCATTGAACAAGTCTAAAAATAAAAAATAGATTTTTTTTACCCTGTTCGCGACTGTGCCCCCTTAAGTAACTGCCGTGTTTCTCATAGTTTGGAGAACAATAAGGGAGATAAAACTTGCCGAAATAAACATATTTTGGTTGAGTTTATTCCTGGAAAGGATTAATTTAATACCAGATCCCCTCCGCACAGTGATTGTTTGGCAGTGTGGTTAGTATTAAAGAAGCTCGAGGACACCCAGATACAGCTATGTTCTCGCAAACCTTGAGGCATTCAGTTGAGTGTTTACGACTCTAAACAGATCTGGAATTAAACAGGACTGCTGGCTCTTTGTTGTTTGCTTGTTTTGTTGTGAGTTTGCGTTTACGTCGCCGTCGCTTAAGATTTCCATCGGGGAGTGGGCGCGGATTTCCCGCCCACAAGTTGACCTTCGGCCAGCTTTGTGGCTATTGTTTCACATCTTGCAGAAGATATTTGCATTTATGAATACAAACAATTACGTCTAAGTGCGCTCATAATCACTTATGAGTATGTCGTTCCTGACCATTATTTTGCCAACATTTTCTTTCGAGATCTTCAGATTTATCAGTTGCAGTAACAAAAAACAAAACAAGGTCAGAAGAAAATGCACGTTAGTTGCTGTGTGTGGAGAAAGCTGCTTCATGTCTACATTGTGTGTAGGTTGGTTATGTTCGCATTGGAGGTTTTTTTTAGTACGAAAAAATGTATAAGCTGCCCTAAACATAATGCCGAAAAACATGGAAATTGTCTTGATCCACTTAATTTATTTACTGTTAAAAAAAAAAGCCAGACTTTGGTGAAGAGTGTATACTACAGTTTGGGCGTTAAATTGTAACTGGAACCTCGAATCTCCGTCCGGACAACCAGATTTGGGTTTTCCATGGTTTCCCCGAATCACTCCAGGCGAATGCCGGAATGCTTCCTTCGAAAAGGCCATGGCAGAATTCCTTCCCGTTCCTTGTCCCCAGTCCCATCCCGTCTCTAATGACCTCGACGTCGACTGCTGGCTCAGTTAAGTGCTCTTTCAATATAGATACAACATTGCAGTTAAGGAAGAAACAAAACCCAGCTTTTCAGGTGTTTATCCTCAAGCAGACGTAGCCCTTTAACCCCTTAACCTACGATTTAGATTCGAAGATGTTGGGTCGAAATTGTATACAAGCTCGCGCAGCGTTCGGGACGTTCGCACGACTTGTGTAACAGGCTAATCCGGGCGAATACGGAATAAGAAGCTGCAACCGAATACTCGCTATAAAATGAAAAGACAAGCGAGATGTTTATATGCTGTCGACAAAACATGAAGCAGTCGAAATGACCTCACAAGGATCCCAGGGCACTCTAAAACCAAATTGTATTGCAGAGTATAACAAGAGAAAGAATGGAATTGATCTCCAAGATCAAATATTAGCATGTGATGAGAAAATTCATGAAAGGATATTAATTTTTTTTATCTGTTTGATATTGGTCTTTTTAACTCTTTTATCTAATGAAAAAACTGAATGATGGAAAGAAACAATGTTATGTCGGCTATAAGATCAACGTAGCCGAATCTCTACTGAAGAAAATGCCAAAACCGATTTATAGAGAACGAGGCGCATTATCCTCCGGAGATGCGCCGGACAGACTTTACACGAAGGAATGGGCTCATTTTCCAAAGCACATTGATCCAACACCCTCTAAATTAAGACCGTCAAAACGTTGTACAGTTTGTCACAAAAATAAAAAACGTAAAGAAACAACGTGGGAGTGTAAAAAGTGTAAAGTTCCGTTACATGTACCAGAATGCTTTGAAATATATCTCACCGTTACAGATTACTAATTTTATATTTTGGAGTTTCGTATAAATAAACATTTTGTAATACTTGCGTCTACCACAATTATTGCATCAGACTGTAATTGCGTATCAAATATTCCACGTAATATTCACATCTGGCCCGATCACCGTACGCGGGCTATGCCCGTAATACTTACGTTTGGCCCAACCATCGTACGCGGGCTATGCCCGTCATTGTAGGTTAAGGGGTTAAAGAACTACAAACTGCTCCTAAAGCATAACGATCCACGAACTATTTTATCGCTAAGCTCTGATGTTAGTCATTTAGTATAAAATTCTGCAGGTGGATTTGCGACCGGTTTTCAAGACGCCCCTGTAAGCTTTATGACTCATTGACTAAGGTGGGAAGTGGTTCGTGTCCATAGCAACACACTGGAGCTGCTTATAATACCCGTTACATCGCCGAGACTGGTTGCACCTTGGCGGTTAGGTTGCGAGAGCACACACGTCGGTAAAAACAAAATAAGAGCAACAAGTCTGCAGTAGTCTGCACACAAGATACAGTGCAAGGCTCTTGAGATGGGAAGGTCAATGCTGCCTTTATCAAAGAACTTTTACAAAAGATTTTATCATATTTATTTTATCAAAGATATTTCACGATATTTTATCAGGCCAGCCATTACACGAAATAAAATTTTTCATCATATTCTCTGAAATGAACCAGTATGCTTGTGTAGCCATAGTTAGGCCAGCTGTCGCAATATGTATTTCATTAAAAGAAAAAGAAGTAAATATTTTTGGGTTAAATCGTGAATTGCGAGACTCTCGTATTAGAGGAATTCATTTAAGTTTAGAGGAAGAACTGAATGAGCACATGACATATTATAAAAATTATGTTCGAAACTGCAGTAAATGTTCAATAAATTCTTAGAGCAATATTTTCAAAAGGGTCTATATCAGAATTATTACCCCTGAACCTAACGATATATACTGTTCGGTGTCTATTTTTACGGTGTATGTCCAATGGGCTTCACTTAGTGGCGGATCTACAGCGATCTGCAGTCCAGCATCCGTATTGCACAGCGCATGGCTTCTACTATTATTCCAGAAACCTGTCAAGCACTATCTTCTTAATCAATTAATTTTCTTTTCACGCCTTTGACAGCACAGCCTTCTTTCATAGAACTAATTAACTTTCCGGTGTTTTCCGTAAGTGTGCACATTTTTATTCCTATTCCTATTCTTATAGTGTAAATGTTTCTGACTGTACAAATTTACCTGTGTTCATACTCAGAAATCAAAATTTTTGTGGATTCGGCAGTACTAACCAACTAACCGGTAATTTCGCTTGCCCCATTTTCTTTGTTTACTTTGTCAGGAGGATGAAATCCTTTATAAAATGTAATGCTAACGTATTGGAGTTTATAAAAGAAATCTTTTACAAAATATATTTTACTATACTGTAAAATATTTTATAAAATATCTGCGACAAAGATCTTTTACAGTGTAATGCCTGATTTAGGAGGCGCTGGCGATTTCCAGGAATACAAAAGGCGTTATTGAGGGAAGCGTAATGCTAGGCAGACTTTGCTATGGTCAGTTACATGACCACTGGAACAAATAAATCTGTTTCTTGGGTGGCCCAAAATCTTGCGTGGACAACTCTGTGCTACGCTGAAATATTGCGGCAGAAGGAATGGTCGAAATAAAATTGCCATGACGTTGCCCTGATAATCGAATATACAAACATACTTGCTCAGATCTCACACTTTATACAAAGGCCACATCCAGTACCCGTATTGACGTTAAATCGTCCTTAATGACTCTGACAGTGTACGGGATGCAAAGTGTCGAGAGGTATAGGAGGGGGGGGGAGGGGAGGGGGAGTTAACACAGACTCAGGAATCAGGATAAAGGTCACTAAATGTGCTGTGGAAGAGCGGCATTATTACTACAGGGATTTTAATTATTACTACAGGCATTATAATTAGTAAATTCTGTTATATCCAATCAGTTGCTGGCTCGAAGTCGCAGGTATTTTCCCTCCCATTAATATTTTCCTGAACTGCTGGCGGCGAGGATATGTCTTGCAATACAGGACGACGCATGTCTTCGAATTTATTAGTAAACAAGATGCGTATGTTCGTTGCACGGAATATAAAACGCGAAGGACAATAGGCATACGTTTTCCGCGTCACTGCCAGCGCTAACCTACCTCGTGACGGAGGTAGCTAAGGCACCGTGACGTATATGGCGCTCGACGCTGGGTTGGTTATTTCGAACCTCGGTGGTGAATAACCTCACATCATTCGGACTTCGGCTAGCAGGGGGGGGGGCAACCTCCTCCGCAGAGCGTTTGTCGTAAAGAGATGAAACATGTTGAGGGTTGTTCAACCTGACCTTTGTTTATTCGATAAGTAGGCTACACTGTCCCAGCCCCGTTTAGTGGTTTCGTTATTTCATTTCTCATCCCTACACATCGAAAACAGACACACACACACACATATTGTGGAAGGGTAGATCACTCCAGTGAATTTGGCGGAAGTCGTTGTTTAACACTTGGGAGATAGGGGTATCACATTATTTATCTCTGTGAGATTGAAGGCTTTCACGGCGTATCGATGAAATGTATTCTTCACGGGTTTTCCGCCGTATGTTGTTGAAATGCGACAACGAGCTTTCGGCGGCTGACTCTGCCGCCATCTTCAGGTACAATATCCAACCTGAAGATGGCGGCAGAGTCAGCCGCCGAAAGCTCGTTATCGCATTTCAACAACATACGCGGAAAACCCGTGAAGACTAAATTTGTTTATCTCTATCAAAGCTAAAGCTAAATAAAAACGAAAGGATATTTTGCTGTTATGTCAAACCGATAGAAATCAAAACAAATTGGAAATCGGAAACGTGGAAAAGCAAGGACTACAAATTCTCCGCTGATAGGTGGCAGTGGTAGCAAACGAAATTCAGTTCACTCCTAAGTATTTACAAATGAACGATCGGGCAATGAAATGTTTTCAGGTGAGCGTTCACCTTACGCTACCAACCAAATTTTGGTATGGTGGCTTAAAAGACCATCGCAGAGTCCGTTGGTCCTTACCATCTCTGGTCTCTTTTGACTTCGACTTTGACAAATCGAAAAGACGCAAAGGCGCTATGCTGATATACTGGATAGCCAAGCCAACAGCAGCTCCGGCGAGAAAAACTGCCCTCATCACTGTGTATCGTAATTAGAGATACTTGCGTATTCGATCCTGAGTATTATGATTCGACATGTGAGGTAATGATCAGGAATATGTCTCGCCGTTTTTGGTAAAACTTTGAAAAATTTGTTCCTGCCCGTTGAAAACAGATTTGAGTAAGGTTACACTTCTTAACTTTTCATATTTTCCTTAAAAAAATTACTGGTACCCTTGGGTTTGAATTCCATATAAATTTCGTACCGAGTAAGATCAAAAGTCAATAAAAACAAACAAATAATTTTTATTACATGTATCTTATTTGTTCTTCTGTGTATGATTGCATCAGAAAGGGTTAACGCAGGAATTGGATAAGGTCCAAGAAAGAGTTTGCTGGGGAGATGTTGAAGGAGTTGGCTGGGAAAACCTGGAGCACAGTAGGCGTTGCTCTAGTGAGAAGATAAGTGGGAAGTCCATGAAAGATCTATTTCAGGATAATGGCAAACATATTTTATCGTCAGCAATAACAGTCCTGCAGGAGTTTGCCTCGAGGAACCGTCCCGCCCATACTGATCTGCATTTTCCATGGTTTTCCCAGGTCAGTCGAGGCAAATGCAGAGATGGTTTCTTAAGATATCCCTTTCACGCGTCCTGCTACGTCATGTACATCCCTTCCACTCCATATGTGTTTAACTCTGGGGTGTAGTGAATCACAGAATCTCGTAATACAAGTTTCTTAATTTCAATTTTAGATACCCTCTGATTCAAGAAACGTCCAAGGGGCGGCAATCGTCCGCAGATCAAAGTGTTTGTCCGCCACCACTCGCAAGGGACACCTTTGACCTCGAACGCTCGGAATCGCACGAAAACATGCTTAGAATAACAAACGATTATAAACAAAACAGTGGTGTGTGTCATTTCCACGCAAAACTCTGCATTCTACCTTAAGGAACATTTTAATAGAGAGAAACAAATCAACAAGATATCAATGCGATATGAAGGAATGCCGTCAGTATATCATTACATTTTCAATCAACAGTGCCAAAAACACTCTGCTTAAAGTACTTAATATAGCGCAAAACACACCTATACACCAATACCACAAACCTGATAGTGCTTATATTAGTCCTCAAAGTGCAGATGCGGGATTTCGATGAAGTAGTTAAAGCAAATTGGAAGAGAACAAAGTTCACACCTCACTAGAGCCACGTTATCACCTTCCAAATCTCTTTCGCATTCACGCAGTCCAGTATCAAAAGCCACACTAATTACATTTTCAAATGATGATGTTGGTATGTCAATGTCATAACCCGGCTTTCGCCAGTCATATTGCATCGTAGGCTTATACGTAGGTGCAGCAAATTAACTGTAAATCACAGAGTGAAATTACACGATGAAATATCGATCAGGTATCTTCACTTGTGGCTTGACACATTGTAGTCTTAGATTATCAGTATGTTAAGACTATTAAAAGAAATACCAGCTACGCATAATTTCGAAGATTTCAAAAAAAGTTTTGTTCAGATATGCCAGGGGACATTTAAGTTAAAAAGGTTTGACGAACTTAAACGCTATAGTACGTGTGTTTTTAGAAGGTACCGAGGATGGTGGGTGAACGGTTAACGCTCTGGCCTCGCATTCGGGAGGACGGCGGTTCGAATCCCCGTCCGGGCATCCAGATTTGGGTTTTCCATGGTTTCCTCAAATCACTCTAGGTAAATGCCGGGATGCTTCCTACAAAAGGCCATGACCGAATTCCTTCCCGTTCCTCGTGCCTAGTACCATGCTGCCTCTAATGACCTCGACGTCAACAAGGCGTAAAGCCATAAGCAAAAAAAAAAAAAAAAGATTAGCAGGTAATCTCTAAGGAAAATTCCTGATCTCGGGATCTCGGTTTTCCATGGTTTTCCCGGATCACTCCAGGCAAATGCTGGGATGGTTCCTCACATTAGCCCATGGGCGCCTCCTGCCATATCCTGTATATCCCTTCCAAACTATCACCCTTTCGGATAGGTACAATGCACACACTTTTAGTGAATCGCGGAGTAATAATAATAATAAACGTTAGATGATGCAGCCATTAGTTAAAAAATGAATATCAAAGTTAGTAATGCTTTCTGAACTTACTTAAGTGATACACATGAAAATTTATGGAAACTAATTTTTCTAATAAAACTAATAGCGAAAACGAAAAGAACTAAGTAACAATAATACAGTCAACACGCACGGTGATAAGAACTAATAAGTTCTATTTTACTTTTTTTTTTTTATTATATTTAAACGAAATGTCGAAGAATGTCCCCATATATGACATACTCGATGGAATTTTTTTATACGTCGATTGATTTACGAAATGAAGATGTATTCAGGTTTTACGGCAGTGCGTATAGAAAGTCAGAGTATGGAGACTGCAGTTATCTGGTCGAGGTCCTTGAGCTTGGCGGATCGCCAGTTAAAGTCCGGGCTCTGACGTCAGTCTGTCCCACCACTCAGCGATGCAGTCTGCCTGAAGTTAGTATCACAGTGTAGCGAACGGAGGACTTAAGGCTTGTGGGAATGGTCGCTAGTCAGAAAACACCAGAAGACAACGCCAGAGAAACTGAACGACAGAATTGCAGGTTCCAAGCTGACTTAGTCAAAAGGCGTACCGTGCCTGGTTTTCGTCTTGTGTGGCTATTGAGGATTGTTTCTTTTCCATAGAAATTCTTGGAAAAATTTAAGTGGTATGATTACGCATTAGCTTTCAAAATTTAAACAGTGTTGCTGTGTGCTTGGAGGTAAACATCACTGTGACGTATCGGTCTGTTATTCATGCAATGCATGAGGCATAGAGTGGAAATGCTAGTGGATCCTCCAAATCAACTCTACTGAAAGAAATCAATTGCCCTTACACTACTAGCATTGTGGTATGTCATAAACTTGCTCGACGAAATACAAGAACTCAATAAAAAAAGTGGGAATAATTGGCAAGTGTAAAGATTCACAATTATTTATTTAACAGGAAATTAATTAAGGAATATGTTTTGCTGTGGCCAGAGTAATAACGAGCACGTTTATAATAATAAGAAATATTTTATTCTGAAAGTAAGGGTATGTAGGTTAGCAGCGATTATATGCTGGAAAAGGAACGCGCAAGTCTTTCGCGTTAGTACCGTCGCCTCACTGGATGTCTGGGCAGGAGTCATGAAGCCAACATCACGGAAACGAAAACCTGACCTGTGTGGAGGTTTAAGACATGTATAGTCTTTGAAAACAGCAGTATAAAATCAAGAAGGTACGATTGGCAACATCTCCTGTACGAACACAGAAAACAATCCAAATTCCGGTTATGCGGATGGCTATATAAACCACTTAAAACACTATAGGAGCTCCCTTTACTAGACCAACGTACTTGTGATATGTTTCTAATAATTCCATAAAGCCATGTGTCGTATTCGGATGTCGTGATGGAAGCCTATTCTACATAGAACGATGCAAGCCCATTTTCTCTTACCTCGCTTCCATATTACGTTAATGTGCAGTTACGATAGATCTGATTGCTCTAAAAAGTCTAAAAGATAATTTGTCAGCGTTTATAACCGCTGTTTTGGAAGGATTCTGTCTTAAAAGGAAATTTTAAATCATTCGAAAATATACATGGACATTGTACGTAGTAGATTTGAGAGCCGAGAATGCGAAAGTTATTAAAAACAAATAAATAATTATGATTTTAAAACTATTTGCAAAGTACTCAGTAATTCATGGATAAATTAATAACCCTGATGCAGTCATTCTTTAGTTATGAATTCTGATTAATGGTATTCCTGGATGCTTCCTTGAAATGCCATGGCCGAATTCCTTCGCGTAAAGCCATAAGTAAAAGAAAAGGATTAATGATAATTACGGAGAATTAAAAAGAAAAAACACTTGTACATTACACGTTACACTTCTAGCCAACTACCAGATGGCGAAAATGTCTTCCACGTCCGAGTCTTGAAACAAATAACTTCTTTGGCCTAGGCCAAGAGACACACTGCAATCCTAATGTTGATTATTGCAGACCAATATGATTGGTTGCGGAGAGCGTATTCCTGCACTAAGGAAGTGAGCAGATGTGAGGAAACATTTAGATTGAACGAACTTCGAGAAACTTCTTGTTGGAAGGACTGAGTAGAAGTTACGTGACCATGTAACCGGTGAACCGGACGTTATTTGGAGAGAATAGTTGTAGTTTGCAGTCGAGGTCGTCCAGATCCGGTTGAATTTGCCAGGCAAAAGAATGCGGTCAAGCATCGTGGACATAAAACAGTTATTTATATCGGTGCAGGTGAGATTATGTCATAGAACACAAGCACAAACTCATCGGACTTGCACTTTGTCGGTTTTTGCTCTCAAATTAAAGTTGAAAGCACTCTCCAAACATTAGCTGCCTTCAGTAAAGAAGCTGAATATGCGTCCAGCGAGGTTCACCATAATGTGGAATGCAACTGGCTTTTACACTGCAGATGAGGCGGTGCGACGGGGGGAATATATTACAATCATTTTACACTACTGGGATTGCTTACATAGTTATAACAGGTCAATAATTTATTATTACTTTTACTGTCCTGTTACAGTCGCCTTATAACATTTCATGACTTTTGTTCACTGCCCTCTCGCACAGCTCCAAACAACATTTCTGTTCGGGATTAATGAAATAACGAACAGGATAATGCAACTTTGAAATTATTCTCCGAATTTATATTTTAAAATCCATTCACGAGTAAGCAATTTACAACTGTTTCAGATACAAGTATTGAAGTCTGGTAAAGGTTCTTTTTTATGGCTTGACGTCTCACCAAAAGCGCGAAAGGTCTGGGGTAAGGAACGGGAAGTAATTCGGCCATGGAAACATCCCAGCATTCGCCTGGAGTGATTTAGGGAAACCATGGAAAGCCAAAATCTAGGTACCCGGACGGGGATTCGAATCCGCATGCTCCCGAATTCAAGGCCAGTTCGTTACCGCTCACCCACCACACTCTGTAAGACTGGTAGTGAAAAACATTACGGTTGGAACAACAATGCTGCGTTGATAAAAAAATCTTTCAAAACCGATTCTAAAACTGAGCTCTGGTGACTTAAAAGATTTTTAACCACACAATAATGGCCCGTGCTCGTGACCTTCATTAACAGCGTAGAAACTACAGCTAATTTCAGAAATCAGAAATTTCTAAAGAAACCATCACAGCAATAGCCAAGTGTGATTTCTGCAAATTATGTAAAATTTAAATCTGGATTGCCTGACTGGGATTCAAACCTGCTTGCTCCTGAATACGATGCCACAGCGTTACGGGTTACCCACAATGCTCGGCTGCTGGAAAAAAGTTGTCTGTGAAGCTAGCAAGCCTTGCGAAAACGTAACAGGAAAGCCTTCACACATTTCAATACTTTATTTTACCGATAAAATACAGGATTATTACAAAATCATTCACTTTCAAAGCCCGACTTATTCAAAGGTATTGTACTAACAAATATGATTGATATATGAAAATAATCACAAAATATCAAAGTTTGTACACCAGGTGGCGTGGTAGCACTAGTTCAGTATCCGTAACGAATTCAGTTCAGTATCTCCCGAAATGTGAGGCCTCCCAGGTCTCCGGATTTCTTCCTTTGGGGACACATTAAGTTGTTTTTTTTTTTAACATTTCTTTAACAGCGAGGTCTTTAGAGACGGGAAAGGATGAGGGGTAAGGAATGGGAAGGGATTCGGCCATGGCCTTTTGAAGGAAGCATCCCGGCATTCGCCTGGAGTGATTTGGGAAACCATGGAAAACCCAAATCTGGATTCCCGGACGGGGATTCGAACCACCGTCCTCCTGAATGCGAGGCCAGAACGCTAGCCGTTACACCACCACGCTCGGTGACACATTAAGGACATTGTTTACGTACCGCCCACTGCCAAAAACGATAAAAGACCTTAAGAAACGGATCAGTGATGCGTTGATGAAGATTGACGCGATCACGCTACAAAGTGTGTGGATTGAATGGAACTACAGCTTGCGAGTGTCGTATGACTAAGAGGGCACATATAGAACATTTGTAGAGTCAGCATAAAACTTGGATATTTTTTGGTTATTTTGATATATCAATTATATTTGTAAGTATATTACTTTGGAATAAATCGGGTTTTGAAAGTGAATGATTCTTTTGTAGTATCCCTGTAACTAAAAGTTAGTTAGTTCTGTGTAACCCACACGGAAATAAACCGTTGGTAAACACGTGAAATTGACGGACATATTTAACCCTTCTGTGGCTGTCCCATCGACAGGGGTTCAATACCCTAAAATACGTAACAAACGCATTTGGTTCACGTGGTGGATTCTAGAAGCAGCTGGTTAGTTGAGGCAGTGATGTTGGATTGCGTGCCTGAGGTAGAGGTGGATGTTATACACGGCTCGTTGAACTGGTCTCCTGCCTCCTAAAGTTGTTTCCGCTCAAGCAGAAGGTTGTGATGGAAAAATCCCCGCTTCTCACGAGCAACCAGTCGATTCCCGCCCACCCACGACCTCCATGGATCTTACAGCTATGAACTCTGCTGCGTACAGAGTGCAATGAACGGAGATTATCTATAAAACGAAAACCGGCTAAATTTGAACTAGAAAAACTCGGAAACTACAGAGCAGATTTCGATGGGGTTTTCACCGTTTTAAAGCTAGGAATCTCAATTCAGTTGTTTGGCATGTCTTATGTTTCAACGTTATATAACACTAGAGCATTAAATGAAATTCTGAACTATAGTGACAAATCCCATGCTTGAAGGATTAGATGTTGCATACTTCGCAATAAACACGCAAATACAATGTCTCTGACCATAGCCTTTAACGAAAGCAATAAAATAACTTAAAAATAAGAACTATTTTGCACAATAAAGAAAACTTGAAGTATTCTTTACTTTAATTCGGGATATTGAGTTTTTAAACAACAGATTGCCGTATTGAATGCGAGAAACTAATAACGAAAACAAAGCATATTTTCTTTGATCACAATCTCTGTCAACAAAACTACAATGTCTCTGGCAATCATCTTTAGCGTTCACAATAAAACGGCACCGCAGTTTGTAAATCCCTGAAACAAATCGTAAGTAAAGAATATTTTTATAGGTAAGGAATATATTTTAATTTTGAGTTCCAGCACCAGATGAAGTAGCAGGATGATAACATTTTTAGCTCCAGCGGCAGATGAGTAAGCATAATGAGACATATCTAATGTCTGATATTGTGAAAACTCGGTCAAAATCGATTCCACAATTTTTAGGTAATGCTAGATTATTTCTACAATAAATGTGTCGCCACGTCTTAAAGATATACGTTAAATTTTAACTTTGACTCAAAGCTTTCAGATTCTGAAAATCCATTCAAAACCTGTATTTCCTGCGCTATGCCAGAATAAACAGACACACTTCAGCTACAATTCTAGTTTTTACGTATGTGGTATGTATTAATGCACGCACGGTCCGTGTTTGGATTTTCGAGCAGCAATATTAGCTGTGATTAGGTTGAAATGTAACCTGGACTAAAATTAAAACTGACATTCCGTTTCATAGCATTCAAACCACCCAATTCTTAGAATTGTGCAGCTAAATCACCGTTTAGTTTAGTACCGGAAATGGTCGGTACGAAATCAACGAAGTTTGGTACTCGTGAATCTTTTTGGACGAATAAAACTAGAGTACGGGTAAATTAACTTCAACCCACTCCATTCATGGTAAGCTGCGGGTGAATCTGGGTTTGCTTTAATCCCGGAAATGGATGGCGTGAATTGTTTGACACTTGGTACCCGTTTCTCATTACGTGAATAAAAATAGTTGTATAGTAAATCAACGCCAACTCTAGCGGGCAACGCCTGGAACTCTGACCATAAAGCGAACTATGACATATACGGCGCTGACAGTACGTACAATATCTATTACTTACATCGTAATTCAGTGAATTAAGCATTAGTTTCTTAGCAGGAGAAGATCAGCGTAATTTGGAACCGCCAGATACTTTTTGTCGCACGCCTAGGGTGACATTCTGCAGCTCTCAGCCGAGATAGAGGGAGGTTCAGGTTAACCTCGTAGGCATTTTTCGGTCTTATGTGGATAATCAAATCAGTTCTATTTAGGTAGGCTGAGGTACTCGTTTTTCCTGTTAGACAAGTGTCTGAACGACACCAACACTGTAAACCTCCTTGAAACACAGGTATGGTAAGGAAATTGATACCGTAGCGTGCGCTCCACCGCATTTAAATAAAATCAAATAATACCTACTTTAGTTTTAAAATTGAAGGCAGAAGCATTGCGAACACAGGAAGGTAACACAAACGGCAGTCAAGTCTCCGGTTTCCATTGTTTACCGTGTACTTACATAGTTTTTTTTTTTTTTTTTTTTTTTTGAGTCTCCTTCCCTACGGCTTACTTTTTTACGTCTTCTTTCCTATTCCTTCTTGGACAACTTATTTTCTACATTTAAGTCGCTCGCAATGCAGGTAATTTCTTCTATTTTGTAGCTGCAGCCAAAGCTTGTCAGTGTTTTTATCTAAACATAGCCACCTACTGTTGTTCTAGTATCCAGGTTCGTCTAATAGTTAGTTCCTGCCTCTCCCACACCAAGATTGCCTATAGTTTTCCCAGATCACTCCACGCGAATGCGGGGATGGTTCCTCACAATAGCCCATGGGCGCCTCCTGCCATATCCCTTATAACCCTTCCAAACCATAACCCTTTTCGATAGGTGCAATGCACCCTCCGCCACACACTTTAGTGAATCGCGGAGTAATAATCTATCCGCACGAAGCCTGTTTCGGAAGATGAAAGGTTTTTTTTTTTTTTTTCCTTACTAATTTTGCTTACATCTATGGTTTCGGCCACCATATTTTTGTCGTTTTTACCCCAGAGGATTGGATCAAGTGCTTCTAGTCTTTCCTTTGTTTGTCCTTTTTGTATTACAGTTTGAGTATTGTCTTGTTTTAAGACATTTCCTTATGTATGTGGCTTGCAGAATTCACACGATAAGCTAAATCCATGCATTTCCGAACTGCCTGTATCCAGCATATCTGGAAAAAGCAAAAGTTTAAACCTACATACATCTGTCCGAATATGATATCTCCAATCTTATTATTTATTGTTGGAACCAGTAGTATTTACTTCTCTTAAAAGATTACATCCAGTTCAATATGGGAGCGTCCATAAACTACGTAGCAGGGTCTATACAGGGGACGGGTTGGCTGGAAAGCTACGCTGGGCTACGTGGGGGAGGGGTGGGTGGGGCGGGTTCCAAGCCAGGCCACGTAGCTTCTCATAAATATTATCTATCACAGTTAAATAAGGTACAACACACACAACAACACGTAAATATTTATTTCCATCATTTTATTATCTCCGTATGTAATTTACGATTTTCGGTTATCAGCGTGTAATTGATGTCTTGGTACTTCCCATAAATTACGTCACACGAATTTAATGATTTTTGGAGTCATCCCCCCCTCATTGTGACAGGTGGTCACATATGTATGATCCCCCCCTCTCCCCAGGTGTGACGTCACATATTTAGTAATTTAAATTTAGAAATTATTAAATTAAAACAGCGCTTCGAAAATTATTTATATATTTCTGTTTAAAATATTTTTCGATAAAATGAACAATAAATCAAACATTTCTGAAAATTGATAAAGCACAACAAATCAAATGAACGATGCAAAATTTAATCTTCTCATGTCCATGGAGTTTGAACCCATTCCTTTATGTTATTTATGAATTGCATATCAGGCATTTCGTTCTTGATATGGATAATGTTGCCAACAGTCGAAGTGTCATCTTCTTCATCCAGCCATATATCATCATCATCGTTTGTCAAACAAAGAACTTCCCTGTCACGACTAGTTGGAATTCTTTGAGTACAAATCTTCGTGATTGGCAAAACCTCTTGTTGACTCTTTTGTGATTACTTGTGTTGGTTAGTGGCTTTGTATGAGGAAATATATAGACAACAGAAGCCAAACAATCGTTTAAATAAGTAAGCGAAAGTAATATTTTGTCAAAGCCAGAAAGGGGGTATTAGTGTCTTGGCGTATGCCAAAGGCGGCTGGCACTTGCCAAACAGTGTGATACGAAGTATGTATGTGACGTCACAAAGCTTATGACTCGCTTCCCCTCCCCCTTGTCAAACGATACAGCACTTTGTTGACCCTTCTGTCCCCTTAACCTGTAACATAGTTTATGAATGGCCAATAAGCACGCCTAGCTTCTTTCTTATTCGCGTCTGGCCTCGCATTCGGGAGGACGGCGGTTCGAATCCCCATCCAGGCATCCAGATTTGAGATATCCATGGTTTCCCCAGATGATTCCAGACGGTTGCCGGGATGCTTCCTTCAAAAGACCATGCCCTAATTCTTTCCCGTTCCTTGACCCCAGTCGCATCCCGCCTCTAATTACCTCGACGTCGACGAGGGGTAAAGTAAAAAAAAAGTTAGCTGTTTTTATTACTTCGCTCGAGATACCATCACGAGATAGTAATCTGAGCTGGTGATGATGATGTTGTGAAGTAATTTGGCAGATTTCTCGCTGAGTAAGCTATCTACGGCGCCATCAGTACGCGTTGCATTTCGCGTTTTCACGAAGCGCTCGAGTCTATAGAAGAGTCAAGGCCAGCACGGGGCTAGTTCAGATAACTGGCGGGAAGTTTTATAGAGTGGACCGGTTTGCTAGAGCTGGCATCTTCCACAATAAAAGTGCCTGCCTCTTGTTCGACCTGTTTTTAATGGACTACGCCTCCCGGCTTTAATAATCGTCATGATTAGCACGAAGAGCCTCGGAGCAGTGTAAAAACAAAGCTCATTTTGATCTTTATTACTGTATGAGGCTTCGTCCTCGTTCTTGTCCACGTTCCTTTGTTTCACACGTATTGTTGCAAGCCAGCGTGTTAGCCCTCGCCGTCAAATGTATTTTTTTTTCATTCAAATCTTTATTTTCACTATTTTACAAGTGCACAACTGTCAAATTCATCTTTACAGATACTTTCTTACTGCCAAAGAGTCTCTATTACAATCAGAGATCTTCACTCAGATTATAACCGCGCCTAAACTTAACAAAGGAAGAACGGAAATGCGAATTCAACCAACAGATTTTACCATGTTTTAATGAGGTTTTATTAGAAGTTCGCTTCAAAGCCGCGATTTCCGAGGCAGTTTTGAATTTTACTTGGTCTCCGTCATATTTCATCACACAGTGCACGGTGCTCCATATTTGTATTGCTGTAATGTTATACGAAAGCATACAAATATGGGCCATAATTTTTGTCAATGTAGTTTCCAGTTTTCAATCTCCATCTGTCGATTCTGAGGGTATTTTTAAATTTTTCGAGTGTATGATTCTGCTCCATTGTTATGTAAGTCACAAAATGTGTAATCATCCAGACAACAGCTTGTGTTTTGACGGTTGGGAACAGTTTGAAATCACATCTATCGTACAGCTTTAATCAACTTAGTTGGCACGAAAACACGATAGACTGCTTTGCATTCTTTACCTGTCTGTGACGTAAGTAAAAAGAAAATTCGTTAAGTTGGATCTCGTGAACGTATTCTACATTCGTAGAGAACTAAACGAATAATTCATTCAGTTTTCGGAAAAAAATTAGATGCATAAACCCACCTTTTGACTAACGAGACCACTATAGCAGGATATCATTGGTTGTCACTTGAAGTGATGATGGAGAAGAAATATTTTCTATCCGGTATTTGGAACGAGGAGAGGAAGAAAATAGGTGGGGTGATACAAAACTGCAGTTACCAGATTTTGTACGATGAGTATGGGTTAGACATTATCCGCAGCGCTAATGACCTCGCAGTCGACGCTCCCTAAAGCTGGGTATCCACTACGCGCGGCAAACCCTCGAACACTGGCTCGCGCGGCGATACCTGTCGTGGTGCCAGGTATCGCCGCGCGAGCCAGTGTTCGTGGGTTTCTGTTGACGAGCGCGGCTGCCGCGCGAGCCAACGCAACCCAGCCAGAGTCGCGCGGCAAGCAATGCAGGCACAGTCAGATTTCGCGACCATTTTTACTGAGACTTCCGCAAGTAGGAATATGAGTGGTGCTACATTCTGTCCTGCAGGCTACCATATGGCTTATATTGTAGACATACATAGCACAAATCGATAAATTACACCGTGGGGATCATTATAAGTGTTAAATAATAAATACTTTCCAGAACCAGTAATAAGACTTAGCTATTCTTGATCTTTCTCTTCTGTATGATGCGAGAAGCGTAGTCATCTTCATCTTTAAGTCGGAAATGCGTAAGGGGGCATCCATAAATTCATAAATTACGTGAGTTGAAATAGGGGGGGGGGGTCCAGAGTAATCTCACCAAGGGGGAGGGAGGATCAACGGAAATCTCACGTGAGATGTTTTAAAATTGGGTAGGACTGTAGAGCTAAAAAAAAGGTCTACAAATGGCGCGAAAGTCGACTTTAGGGGGGGGGGGTATTTCGTAGAAAAGTGTCGGTGAGACCTAAAAAAAAAGTCTCAAAAAGCTGCGAAGACGATCTGTGGGAGAGGGGGGGGGGGTGCCTAACGGGAACAACCAGATCTCAGCAGAAGGGGGGGGGGGGTCCGAAAATCCGGAAATACACCTCACGTAATTTATGGATGTCCCCTAAGCCCATTGGTGAACTTACCTCCTTCAATGCATCGTCCCTCAGCGTTTTGTTGTGGTAATCTGCACATTTACTATTCCACAAAAAAAAATTCGCACCATACAGCTGTATTAGAAATCGACACTTTTCGTTGTTCATAGCAGTAAACTGTCGCTGTGCCGCGCGAGCCAACTCCAAGAAAGACACCGCCGTCCCAACTGCGCGCGAGCCAATTTGTGGGGGGCCTTTGCCGCGCGCCTAGAGATCGACAGAGAATGGCTCGCAGCGCGGCATGTTCGACCGCGCCAATGTTCGAGCTGGCTCGCGATCCAACAGCGTATCCATTATGCGCGGCTGCCGCGCGAGCCAATGTAGTAATAATAGTAAATGTGCAGATTACCACAACAAAACGCTGAGGGACGATGCATTGAAGGAGGTAAGTTCACCAATGGGCTTAGGGGACATCCATAAATTACGTGAGGTGTATTTCCGGATTTTCGGACCCCCCCCCCCTTCTGGTGAGATCTGGTTGATCCCGTTAGACACTCCCCCCCCCTTCCCACAGATCGTCTTCGCAGCTTTTTGAGACCTTTTTTTTTAGGTCTCACCGACATTTTTCTACGAAATACCCCCCCCCCCCCTAAAGTCGACTTTCGCGCCATTTGTAGACCTTTTTTTTAGCTCTACAGTCCTACCCAATTTTAAAACATCTCACGTGAGATTTCCGTTGATCCTCCCTCCCCCTTGGTGAGATTACTCTGGACCCCCCCCCCCCTATTTCAACTCACGTAATTTATGAATTTATGGATGCCCCCTTACGCGTTTCCGACTTAAAGAAGAAGATGACTACGCTTCTGGCATCATACAGAAGAGAAAGATCAAGAATAGCTAAGTCTTATTACTGGTTCTGGAAAGTATTTATTACTTAACACTTATAATGATCCCCACGGTGTAATTTATCGATTTGTGCTATGTATGTCTACAATATAAGCCATATGGTAGCCTGCAGGACAGAATGTAGCACCACTCATATTCCTACTTGCGGAAGTCTCAGTAAAAATGGTCGCGAAATCTGACTGTGTCTGCATTGCTTGCCGCGCGACTCTGGATGGATTGCGTTGCCGCGCGCGGCAGCCGCGCTTGTCAACAGAAACCCACGAACATTGGCTCGCGCGGTGATACCTGGCACCAAGCCAGGTATCGCCGCGCGAGCCAGTGTTCGAGGGTTTGCCGCGCGTAGTGGATACCCAGCTTTAGAGCTTAAAAAATGTCTGTCGGCCCCTTTATATTGTCGATATCCATGGCGTGAAGCGCGTGTTCGCGCGACCAAATCCAAACAATTTCGGATCTCATCGCCCTCGCGTATGTTCGCGCGAATCAAGCGCTTTTCCTTGTGTTCGGATTCGTGCGATCTGTTGGCGCGTATATACAGGCGTACTCGCGCGAGCATTTTTCGCGCGAATACGCGTCCACTGGACGGCCAGCCTTGAGGCCGGGTCTACACATAACGTCTTGACTGACGTTTCATTTGATCAGGCAAAACGTCAGATAAAACTGACCAAAAACTCGTCTCCACATTCTTACGTTTTTAACTTCCGTCTTTGGTTAAATTTTATTAAAAGCATGGATTAAGCATTAGTTTTAGTGGTTGTTTGACTATGTCTGATAAGACTAAAAAGCAAAAATGGTCTAGAAGATGGTTGCTAAGGAGGAAAAGGTTCTCTCATCTGAATTTGCTTCGGGAATTACGTCATGAACCTGAAGACTGGCGTAATGGTGACGGACACACATTTCAAATTGCTATCCTCTATATTGTTAATTGTTTCTCTTTGGGTATCTTTATAATTTAAGAATAAAAGAAGGTCGAAATTTCACAGAGAAGGTTTGTAAATATCATCGGCACCAGCACAAGAACGTGGTGACTTCTTAATTTTTAACAAACCATTACGAAAGACTGAACCAAAATTATTTATTATTTTTTTCATACCCATTTCCTTTAGATCTCCAAGATACACTTTGTTACATTTATCAACCAAAGCATTTGCTTGATTTTCTTGTCTCGGTCACTGTAATGATTTGACTTTAACTTGCCGTATACAAGGATAACGAGGATACATCTCAATGAATTCCGTACACAAATCATGTAACTACTGACGTAGATTCGAGATCTCCACCGCGTAAAATGTTTTCGAAAAGAAAAACAAAGTAATAGTTATTTTAGCTCCGCACAAGCTGAGAGATGGTAAAAGACTGAATGGAGAACGTCAGTCAAGACCGAAAACAATGCTCCCGCCGATCCGTTTCCTGGAAGTCGTCCGTCCGTTTTGCTGTCCACACACAGTGTTTTGTCTGGTACGTTATACCTGATCAAGTGAAACGTCCGTCGGGACGTTACGTGTTGACCGGTCTTTAGCGCACGTATCTGTGGAATGCTCGTCTCAATGCTAAACGCGGGGCGAGCGACCGGCCGGGTACTCGGTATGCGGCACGAGTACTCTGGAGTACTCGCGCAGTCCCGCCCCGTCCCACTGTCAGCGTGCCTAGTGATGTTCCGATACCATCAAAGTATCGATACCTACTCAAATGAATAGTACTCTAATTGTCTTACGATACTTACTCATATGAGTACTGCAAAAGTATCGATACTTACTCATATCGATAATTTTTTTAAATTAATGTCGAAATGTAAAAATATACGTGACATCTTGCTCAATTATTTATTTTATTTGTCTGGCGTATTAAAATCAAATAAATACATAATAAGCAAACTTTGAAGGTTTTTTCTTATATTTAAATATTTAGTTATTGCAATTTTAACACTTTTCGCTTTTGGAAGGTTTTGCTAAAAAGACACTGTTTCAAATATTTTGGGAACAGCTTGTTTCTTGTGTTTTCATTGTTTCACCCGCCTTAGAAAACAAAACATTTACTCGGTATGTTGCTTCAACAATAAGATTTGTGCGTGTTTGTACAGATAAGGAAATGTAAGTTTCATTTCTTCTCAATATGTAAACGAATTGCTTTTTAGAGACACTACAGTGTTTGGCAAGGGAACGTTCATAAACTATGTAGTTCGGTCTAGGGGTAAGGGAGAGGGGTTTGCTGGAGAGCTACGTGGGGGGGGGGGGAAGGACGCTTTTCCGACCCAGGCCACGTAGCTTTTCATTCATATTACTTGTCGCAGTTAAAACGAGGTCCAGAACACTCAACAGCATGTAAATATCTATTTCCGTCATTTAATTATCTCCATATTTAATAGTCTGACAAGTGAAAACAGTACAAAATGTCTTCTGGAATCAATAGGGAAAACAGCTAAGTGCTACATGGGGGGGGGGGGGGGTAGAGCCAAAAGCCACGTCGGGATACGTGGTGGAAGGGGGGGGGGCGGTCAAGGAGGCTAAAATGGAGCTTCTTCTTCCGATTTACATGGGCTACTTAGTTGCTCTGAACCATATCTTTTATTTTTTGAGTGAGGCTGCGCGGGAGCGACCATAAGACAGGGATAGCGAAGTACGACTTTCGTACAATGAAATAGGGACCTAAAACAAATTCTTTGAGATTAGATTGCATGTGGCAGTTGCCTATTCTGAGACTGATTTTGTTTGATTTTCAATGCTACCAACTTGACATCAGAGGGAAATTAATTTGGTAGGCGCGGCTGAGTGACGTAGAAGGGTTGATGCGCTTGGAATTTAAACAGCAGGTGCGTTTCGATACTTTCGATTCGATACAAGTACTTTTCTTCCGATACCGAGTAAGTATCGAATGAAGTAATTCGAATACGAAAAGTACTCGGTCTCGAAACAAAATATCGATTTCTTACTCGTATTTACTGGTATCGAGTCATCACTAAGCGCGCCCAGTCCTGCCTCGCTCAAATCGTTCGCAGCGAGCTCTGCCTTGACACGGATCCAGGGCCGCTTTCTTCACTCTTGGCAATGAAATCCACAGCTACCCGCATGAACCTGTTCCACGAACACCTGTTACGTCCACAGGGCAGCTACGACGAATCACTGACGAAAGTTCCCGATCAATGTTGCAGCAATAGAATGCGGTCGCCCGACTACAGGCCATTTTTCGCTATGGTGTTTGGTGTTACTTGGTATTCGCACCAACGTACGATTCTGCCCATCGCTCGATTACAACTAGAGTTAGGTTTTTTAAAATAGTGAGAGAGTGAATCATACTTCCAAGGCAATCGGAACATCTTTGGGGCATACTACAATATGAAATTTAAATAATAACAATAATAACTAAATTTGAAAATTCGGTTATGCCATATTTTTTCTTAAATATTTCAAAGTACGAACGTTTTAATGATCGCATAAGCTGTTTATTTGACTGGCTGAAAACTTACTGTTTTATATAATCTCTTCAAAAACTTCTCTATCACAGGTAAAAGGATGCCGATTATTATGAAAAGTCACAAAATGTCTGTTGAATCTTGCGTGTGCGTGTGCGTGTGCGTGTGTGTGAACTGTGATGGTCAGCAAATACTGTTGAAACTGCACTATTCTTCTTTTGCAGCTGCGCGAAGTGGCCGAGAACGTTTCGGACAATCCAGCATACGAAACCTTCAACACTGGCCTGGAGTGATTTAGGGAAACTATTTTAAAACCGAAATCTGGATGGCGAGACAGGAATTCGAAACTGCGACCTCCCGAATGCGAGACTAGGACGTTAGCATTCAGCCACCGCGCTCGGTTCCGGCAATGTTCAAACGCCACCACTGCGAGCTTCGGAGCGGCCGTGTTCGAATTCCCGGCTTGCCGTACCAGTCACTGTGATTTGTTTTTAGGTCTCACAGGCGAATGAGGCACTTCGCGCCTCAAAAACTACACTCACACCAACTTACAACAGATAAAACTACTACACAAAGGCGAAAAAAGAAAGGGCGTATGACACTGTTGACCGCTAGACTCCGAAGGCTAGTTCGGCCGCCGGTTAACAGTGTTTCGCTTTGCCACGTATGCGCTACCCTACCCTAACCTGGTATAGTTTTACGTGTAATCCTAACCACGGAGCGCCCTCACATGACAAAGTAAAGCTTTGCCAGATGTGTAGGTCAGTTTTTAAAGACGTAAAAATTTCCAGCCGAGACAGGGATTTGAACCGGGGACCTTCTGTTCCCCAGTCACGCTCCTTAATCAACTGAGCCACCAGACCACTCGCAAAGTCGAGAAGACTCAAATTCAGAGGGTTGACAGGAACTACTCTCCCTGTGATTCGTTATCTATTATGACGTGCACGCCCATAGGACATTAAAATTAGTCTGATCGGTGAATGGTAATATAATCACTTGTCATTAGGATGCCGCGGGATTGATGATCGACTCGATCATTCCGTTTTTGGTTTTGCCTAACATCCCTCAATGATCCCAAGTGAAATTCCATAAGATTCGTTCATAAAGTCTATAGCCATTTCCTTTAGTCCTTTGTCATGTTAATCACTTTATTATCGAAACATAATAAAGCCATAATTATAACACCACCTCTAATATCCAAGCGAACCTCCTACAATTATTTTTTACCACCATAATTTTTCGAAATTTTACACCGTAATCTAGTTTGTGGTGGTAAAATAGTGCGCTGTTACAGATTTTTAAGTTAAATGATTCACATGTTTTGGGACTGTGACAGACTGGCAAATGAGTGATTAAATAAGGGTTACTTCCACTGGAACTATAAAAAGAAGAATGTCGAGTTGGGTTATAACCGCGGGCGAGTCGGTGTGAGAGAGGCAGTTTGGTTGTTTGGAGTATTCCAGTACAGCAATATCTGACCGAGAGACAAGTCCCCTGACCCTATGTCGTAACACAGCGTTCTTCAGTAGCCCAGTAGCTGGTAAAAAAGAGCAGCAAACTGTCGGCATTGCAGCAGGGATCACTGTCCGGTACTGTAGTCTGACGTGGTTGCACATAATGTCCTTCAAGCTACAGCGAATCCATAATATGCAGAAATAGAACTGTATGTAATTGTAGTGCGTAACAAAACAGAAACGCGGTGTGACGAATAGGTTACTAACTACGGAGTCGCCTCAACACATCTAATCGATAACAGACTTCGATATGAGCTGTAGTAACCATTAAAATTTACGTCAAATGTTTATCACCAAAATGACATATTCATCTGCGACAGGGAGGAAACATTCACTGCGATTGAGCACGCACTGTATAGTATAGTATGGCGAGGCTCGTGAGGCAGACCTACCTGTAGTGCCTGTCTGTGGGCAGTGGTTTGTCGAGGTGGGTGCTTGTGCACTCCGCGGTGTAGCAGCAGCGACTGAACAGGCCGCCGTCGGCCAGGCAGTCCTCCTACCTGACCGACCAGTCTGCACGCTGTCGCCATACATCCCGCCAAGGACACGGCCGGCCCAAGTTCATCCACGTGCGGGTGGTGAGCGCGCGTGCTCCGCATCCCATCACCACCCCGCATCCACACACTACGACCGCTCTAACATTGCAACGCACTCCTCCTCCTCCATCGGCGAGTGTTAGTGTGTCGTACACTTCACCAGACCCAGAAACCATAAGACGCTGATACGTTGTAATTCAGCACGCTGAGAAGTAAAGAGGTGTTAATGGTTTAGGAACTTTTTTTTTTTTTTGCTTGTGGCTTTAAGGCCCGTCGACGTCTTGGTCATTAGACCCGTCCGGGCATTCAGATTTGGGTTTTCCATGGTTTCCCCAAATCACTCCAGGCGAATGCCGAGATGCTTCCCTCAAGAGGCCATGGCATAATTCCTTCCAGTTCCTTGTCCCCAATCCCATCCCGTCTCTAATGACATCGACGTCGACGAGGCGTAAAGCTATAATTTTTTAAAAAAAAGGTCATTAGAGGCGGGATTTTTTTTAAACTGCTTTACGTCTTTCAACAGCGAGGTCTTTAGAGACGGGAATGGATGGGGGCAAGGAAGGGGAAGGAATTCGGTCATGGCCTTTTTAAGGAAGCATCCCGGTATTTTCCTGGAGTGATTTGGGAAACCATGGAAAATCCAAATCTGGATGCCCGGACGGGGATTCGAACCGCCGTCCTCCCGAATGCGAGGCCAGAACGCTATCCGTTACACCACCACGCTCGGTGAAGCGGGAAAGGACTGGGAGCAAGGGACGCGAAGGAATTCGGTCATGGCCATTTTTAGAAGGAAGCATCCCGAAATTCGCCTGGAAAGATTTGGGGAAATAATGTAAAACCCAAATCAGGATGGCCGGATGGAGATTCGAACCCACGCCCTCCCGAATGCGAGGCCAGAACGTTAACCGTTTACCCACCACGCTCGGTAACGTAGGAACTATAGTGTTAAAACCAGAGAACTAATGATCTATCCTATCCTGGCATACGGTGCTGAAATCTGGACAGTGGAGAAGCGGGACATTATCAGGATACAAGCAAGTGAGATGAAATTTCTAAGTGGCAGAACGGGTGTTACGAGATTGGACAGTGAAACGATTAAACACACAACAAAACAGGAATCCCTACAGGAAATTATACAGAACACACAACTAAAATGGTATAGGCATGTTAAGAGAATGGAGGTGCAGAGAATCCCAAGGAAAATCCACGAAATGAAAATTCGTTTTAAAGGATCCAGAAGAAGACCAAGCGACACATGGTCGAGAGGAGTGGAGGAGTGTATGTGTACGGAAGATATGAGAGGACATGGACCAAGGTGGCGACAGTAAGGTGCTGTGAGAAAAGAAGAAGGAAATGGAGAGCGCAATGTAGACCCAGCCAGTAGGTGGAGATTTATGCTGTCGATGATGATATGATCATAATGATTAGTTTAAAAAATCCAACTGGTATAGGTTTACCCGACGCAGGTACCAAGACACGGTCAGATAGGACGCTCCGGGTTAATGTCTTGGATCTGGTGTACCCGCCATTTTGATTACGAATTGAAGTTTTATTTTTTCTGAAGTTCAACGGTGGGATGAACCCAACTCTCCACTTAAAAGAATTATGCGTTACACGATCACAAATCACCATTACAAAATCTTGAATGAGAGATGGTAACGATTATTGATCTTGATAGTAGAGAGGATTTAATTATATATATAATGAAAGTCTCTGAAACAAAGCAGTGGAAGTGAATACTACTTTCATCGAAGAGAAAACTATTCAAATTGACTCAGGAAGAATAAGTGAGATTATCGTAAATGTTTATTACTGGTGTATATATATACAGGTATATTGAAAGTGGGAAAGAAACATTCGAATAAGGAAACAAGACGGACAAAAATTTTGGGTTACACAAATATTTAAGTTAGTTGAAAGGAGGCGAAGACATAAAGAGGATGAAGAGCGGAAACTGTGCTAAGACATTTCAGGAATTAAACAAAGAATAAATGCAAGAAAAGGCTCAACAAAAGTTTGAAGAAGTAAAGAACTACATGACTATAGGTTGAAGTGCGTATACGTGGCAGATAGGAGACTGGGACAAATTTTGTTAAATGAAAATATAGAAACACCATTTAAGATGATAAACGCTGCAGCGAGCTGATAGAGACTGGTGATAGCCTCGATACCACTGTGTGGGAACAGAGAAAGATAATTATGATGTGCGTCAGAAAGTACAGTACAAAATATGACGGTGCTTTGAAAGATGTGAAATAAAATACAGAGGTAGGAGACGATGGGGTTGTTTCATTACTGGTGCGATCTCTATGAAAAAGACTTAGACTGTTAGAATTAGTATCGGAAGGTTAAGAAACAGCAAAGATTCAAATACATTTTAATGAAAATATCTTTTCATACACACAAAGAAAGTGTAAGTTCTCAAATCAGAAAAGTAGTGCTCAGTGTTTGAAAACGCCGAATGAAATAAGTAATGGACTAGTATAGCAATATTGCTTTCAAACTAAAAAAAAAAAAAAAAAGAGTAGAAGTGCAGCTCATAAGACATGTGACTGTGCGTCAGACTAAACGAAGAAGTAATAGTAAGAGAATTCTCAAATTTAGGGAAAAAAAAATCTGAACGAGTGATCTTAGCAAGGATGGAATGAAATGCAGACGGCGTTACAGAATGGGGTTCGTTAAGGGGAGAGAATTGCTAGCCATAGAATGTGGATCTACGTATCAAAGAACATGCTGTATAAAGACAGAGTAGGGAGTCACATATAAAGTTAGGCGATATTGTTCAATTTGCTAACGGAGAGATAAGCTCCAGGAATTAGCTGTGTAGCAAGACATAGATTTCAGTATGTGGAGTAGGTAATGAGGGATATATCGAAAGGAAAGGATATGTTAAAGCAGTCAAGACAGTTAAGAGAAAGAAAAAAAATGTAATAGGGGAGATTAGCTTTTATAAGAGGCGTTTGGTTCACTTCGAGATATAGAAGATTTGACAACGTAACTATTGTTTTCCGTTCGGTTTCTTTGGAGTTTAGAGGTTGAAGGTTGAAACCGTCATCACAGGTAAAATTTATGCACCTTGTCTGCTGAACAAATCTCGGTCAATTTATGAAGGTAAATGTCTGTCTCGAGGCTTTCGCGTTGTGAAACAAACCGATGAGCTTTCAAGCGTTGACTTGGAAATTTACCTAACGTCTGTTCTCTCAAGGATACTGTATATTGTTTACGCGTTTCCAAGGTAACTCTAAGATTCGTGCCGGCTGGGTGTTGTATCATACCATCAAGCCTTTTATTTTACGGCTTATACCGTTCACTGGGTAATTCATATTTTTGTGAAAAATATCAGAAAAGAGCTCTGAAAAATTCCTGGCTTCAGCGACATTTGAGCCTGAGATCTTGCCTTAACAGCTTAGCCACCAGATCGACCATTACGTGGTCATATTCCAGTTAGATGTAGCTCATTCATTCAAGCTACACAGTTTTGATTGAACTCAAGGAGCGGAGTTTTATAAAACATAAAATCAAGAAATGAATTACAGACAAAACACGCAGGGATAAGCTATATTTGACTGCAATATACGGATTCTAAATATATGGAATATCCGTAGATCAGAGGTTTAAGACCAGAGATGGAGCAGTTGGCTAGATTATTCAGATACACTGTTCAGCCAATGCATTATGACCGCCTATTTAATAGCATATTGGTCCACCTTTCGAATGAAATACTGCAGCGGTTTGGTGTAACATGGATTCTACAAGTCCTTGGTAGGTTTCCAGAGTTATCTGACAACAGATTTCTACGCACAGGTAACGAAATTTTCTTTAATTACGGGCCAGCTGTTTGTGGGCGCGGTCACTGGGAACGAGCATCTCGGAAACGGCGAGGCTGGTCGGCTGTTCGCATGCTTCTGCAGTGAGAATCTACGCAGAGTGGTTGAAGGACGGTGAAACCACGACTGGGCGACAAGGCGGTGGACACCTACGCCACATCACAGAACGTGGAGGTCGGAGGCTTGCCCGCTCTGTAAAGCGGTGCAGGCGGCGATCTGTGACACATCTGGCAGGGTATAATGCTGGTGCAGGCACAAGTGTTTCGAAGCACATCCTGCTATCAGATCTGCCACAGATCACCGTCTATCACGCTTTACAGAGCCGGCAAGCCTCCGACCTCCACGTTCTGTGATGAGGCGTGGACGTCCACCACCTTGTCGCCCAGTCATGATTTCACCGTCCTTCAAATACTTTCCATAGATGCTCACTACAGTAACACGCCAACAGCCGGCCAGCCTCGCCGTTTCCGAGAAGCTCATTTCCAGATGCCGCGCCCACAAACCACCGACCTGTAATTTAAGAGACTCTTGTTTCCTGTGCGTATAAATGTGGTGTAAGATATCTCTGGAAACCTAGCAAGGACTTGTAGAATCGCTGCTTTATTGCTTTCGAAAGATGGACCAATATGCTAGCAGGTAGGTGGTCATAATGTTTGGCTGACCAGTGTATAGCGTATAGCCCCGCTTAGGCTATGCGAGTGCAGTATAGGACACTGGACTTCAAAAGAAATTGATTTTAATACCCGGCAAATACCACGACTTCTAGTTTACACTAACAGATAGTGCGTATTCGTGCGATCCTACTACGGTCTTTTATATTTCTTATTTGGTTGTTAGGCAAGAGAATTTTCAATTGCACGCGGTATCTTCTTAATATTTTTAGCGTCTGTGTTAGAACAACAGACCGAACGCGGTGGGTAAACGGTAACGCTTTGGTCTTGCATTCGGGAGGACGCGGGTTCGAATCCCCGTCCGGACATCGAGATTGGGTTTTTCATGTTTTTCCCAAGTCATTACAGACGAATGCCGGGATGTTTCCTTCAAAACGTCATGGCCGTATTCCTTCCAATTACTTGATGTCAATCCTTTCCTGCCTCTAATGACCTGGACGAGGTGTAATGTCGAAAAAAAGAGAAAGAAAACGGGACAGGACGCATATGCACTTTTTTCAATTAAATTGTCATATCTTTATAATGTAAGCGTCTTGAGACAACACGTGACTTACTGCTTTCTCGCGTGATAGCTTGGCTAGACTTTCAGATGGAGCGTTACTAATATCGCAGAATATTGCAACCATTTTGCAGCCGTGGTTTGAACCGGAGTCTGTTGTACTTACACTGTATATAGTAAGACGGCTGTTTATCGCAAACGGCCAAATTGGCGGATCATTCTCAGTTAACAGAATGGGAATACGGAATTGTATAGATAATGAGAAGCAGATATTTCCATATTGGAAACCAGCAACCATTGATACATTATTCGAAAAGCAATTCACAGAAATTCTCTAGTCAGCCAATATTGTCCCCAGAAGCAGCTGATCATGTGATCGCGTCGCTTCCCGAAACTAATTTCGGGCGAGTGTCGCAACAGTTATGACGACATCAACCTCAGACCCAGCCTTCAATGAAATCGTATTTCAAGAATTATTTTTACCATGCTGGGAGTTTTTCTTGTAATTAATTGTGAATTTTTGAAAATGGTCTTTGTTTTATGAAAGAAACTAAGTAATATGTTCGAAGACAGTACTATTCAAGGAAAATTAGTTAAAGTTTCTAATTCTATGTATTGAAGTGAGTTACGATGTTTAGAGTTCAATTTATGACAGTTTTGACTGATTCATGTGGATAATTTTGTGTATAAATATCTTTAATTTTTGTTTATGTGCATTTCATAATGATAGTGAATGATTTTGTATTAATTCAGATTGTATTAATACGATTTTAATTGTTTAAGTATTGTTAGAATTTCAGAAACGTTTGTCGGAATTCTTTGAATTATTCTGGAATTTTCTGTAAAGCTTGTATAAGCGTTCGACAGAGACGAGTTTTAATTCTTCAAAGTATTGTGAGTAGTAGTTGTTCGAACGTTATAATCTCTGGAGCATCTGTTTACGTTTGCACGTAGTATCTTTGGAATCTGATGTCTTAACGGAAAATAAACAAATTTGAAGCTAAATCTTCTTGGACTCGCTATTTCATTTTAAAACGAGATACCCATCAGTATAACCACAAGGGCGTAACAAAAATCGAGAAAAAAAAAAGTGTGTAATGTATGAGTAGATTTCGAACGCCTAAAATTGAAACAATGTATCTCAAATGTGTATGCTTGTTTTGTATACTGCTCTGATTATTGGTCAAGAATTGCAAAAGGCGGTTCAACATTCAGAGGGAACTGGGAGTCCTAGGGAACCGACCGCCTTACTGAATCAGGTAGGCCAAGTGAATAAAGCTGATAGCGGTGTTTAGAAATAACCTTTGGCTGATTACTGCTAACGATGTGGTTACGAACGATCTGCGTCACACGTTACTCAATAGCTGTTATACGCAGTAGTAATCACTGGCAGAAGGCTTTCTTCCAAGCGTTCTCTTGACAGAAGGGAGTTCGGATTTGAGGAGTATCTGATGTGATGGAAGGTTCAACTTCCCTTAAAATGAATAAACTGACTTTAACCTCTGACGAATCGTCAAGTAGGCAATAGTTCTTCACAGTTGCGATTCTATGCTTAACTCTGGGTTACTTAAGATTACCGGGTTAGGTCTGGAGGCCACGACAGAAGTGGTTTGCGCGGAAAATTGAAGTATTGTCAGCTAGGTGGTGCAACTGCTTTTCAGGGTCTATTATTTGTTTTGGGAGCGGTCTGGTAGCTCAGTGGTTAAAGTGCTTATATCAAAAAGTTCGCTGCTCCGGTCTCTAGTTCAAATCCCGATGGGTGCAGGAATTTTTAAGAGTTGTGTTTGATCATATGAACTATGCTAGGTCGCTCCGTGGTTCGGATTCCACGTTAAACTGTAGGTCCTAGAGGAGAGGAACTGGTCGTCCTACCTCTGTCACAATGGCTTAGAATGCCTCATTCGGGAGGATCCAACCAACCTTCCGGTTGTCGACGAAGATACTTTGTTTACTTGTTTTAGAGGTTCAATTGTATCTGTAGCTTATTTTTTATTATTATTATTATAAGTGTAAAATATTTGGTTTCAGCAAGAGCATGCGGCCATAAATGATAGCTCCTAATTCCACCATGACAACGATGACTAAAACTCGTCAAAGTCAGAAGCCTCAAAATTGTTGGCAAAAGGAGGTGAATAAGAAGATGTGGAAACAAAGAAATGATTATAATCAAGAACTAGAATTTGGTTTTTAGTATAACAATGTGGGGTAGTTTTCATTTGCACGTTACGAACCCTGGGGCTGGAATAAATTCTGAATGTGTGTGCTGAAAATTTTTTCTGAGACATTAAAAGTTTTAAAAATAATGCGCAAAACGCTTAAGTAGGTTTATAGTGGAATAGCCACCTCGGAATAAGCTTGACCGCAGTTAGTAATAATTTATGAACCAATTGAATGGACTGTCACTTACGTACTGGAATCCGTCAGCTTGACGCAAGCTACGTGCTCGTAACGAAGGCCAACTCCGCACACATTAACATTTCGAGTTTTCTCCCCACCTCTCAAGTTAACCGTTCTTTATTGCAGTTTAGTAGCATTCGGATGCAAATTAACAGGAATGTGAAACTTACGAACGTCTTTCATTCGAAAGGTAAATTGGCCATGAATGTAAATTGATGGTTTGGTGAAGCACAATATGTGAAAACGCTTGTGGTGTGTGGAAGAGAAGCCTAACATGCTCAGTGAACGTAACTTAACTGGAGTGGATTGTCTTGAGCTCGTTCAGTCAATTCAGTGTCGTGGTTCATAGGTGACTAGAGAGCAATATTTCAGAATTTCTGATTCATATTCCCATGTCCGCTGTATGTGTATTAATTATCCAATAAGTGTATTGTTAATAAATGTTAAATGAAGTCTGTGTGGATTTCAGAATGTTTCATGTGTCTATAATCTATATCATCAACATGCATAAAGTTTGTTGTTAATAATTGTAGTCAGTGCGTTTATAAGAGTTTCCTTCAGTTCAATGCTTTTTCTCTCAGCAAGGAGGGCGCTAATGACCTCGCTGTCGACGCGCCCTAAAGCCACAACAACAACAACAACAAAAACAACATCACAGCAAGGATGATATATACTTGCAAGTGTTTAAAAACTGTTGGCCTTAACCTCTTCGTACAGCAGTTAGAACGAGAACGTGTTTTCGTCCTAAAGTAATGTCACTGTTTACGCGAGTTCAGATACCATTGTCTTAACAGAAGCATTGAGGAGCAGGTTGTTCTGTTCTCAACATGCAGTTGCATGCTGCAGCTGCGTCTTAAGCTTCAGTCACACCGGAGATATTTTATCGCTGCAACTAATCGCGGCGATTAGTTGCAGCTACCAGTCAGTCCACGGCGCTACTGGTTTGTGCGAGTAGGTAGCCGCTAGTGAAGTGTCGTACCAACGTCATTCGTTGGTTATGATGTCGTACAAATCAAGTCGTATGGTTCTGAAACGACTGATTCGTTCGGCTTGTGCTGAGTTGAGTAAACATTTGTTAAATGAAATACAAAGGCCTCGGAAAAAAAGAGAATGTTTCCGCGACTGGATTAGCCGAAGAGAAAAAGTGTGGAATTCTGCATACCTACTCAAATGTCAAGATCTGACTGCATGATTTTTACGTCCATCTGTTTTTTTATTGAACTGCAATTTTTATGTTTAATTAGCAGAATACGAGTGTGCCGGGTTGCCCATCAAAATATGACCGCAATTATTTTTAATTAAATTTTCGAAAAAAATATTTTTTTTTCAAAAAATTTGGTTCATTTGTTTTTTTAAATAAATTATAATTTATTTCAAAGAGATATATGTAAAGAACATAAAACGTTTGGGTTGCTTATGTAAAAGTGACTTGACATACGGAGGTAATTAAATGACGGAAATAAATATTTACATGCTGTTGTGTTTTCTGTACCTCATTTTAACTGTGACAGATAATATGAATGAAAAGCTACTTGCCCTGGCTCGGAACCCCCTCCCCCTTCCCCTCCCCCTCCCCCACGTAGCCCAACGCAACTTTCCAGCCAATCCCTCCCCCTCTTGACCGAGCAAACCAACGAACGGGCGACGTGGTCACGTGACCGCTACAATCGCGCCCTACATGTGATGCGAAATGAACATGTTCGAATCAAATCGCCGCGCCGTTACTTTTGGTAGCTGCTAGTCGAGTCAGATTACTTTGTCACAGGAGGCGATTACTAGCTGCTATTCTAGTAGCAGCGACAAGAATCGCCCAATGAGGCCCCGTTTACACGGTGCGAGTTGACTGGAACGAGTGTACTGTCTGGCTGCGGGCGCAGCACTGGATAGTCACTCTCCTCGTGTCAACAGGTACAAGACAGACCGTTGACTGAGGATAGTGGACTCGGTTCACGACCAGCCGTCGGCTTGCGAGTTCAACAAACAATACGGCGACAACTAACAAGTCGCGTAAGCGGAGTGAAGCAGAGGCATTAAAATCTTTAGCTCTGCATGAAAGTGAAGAAATTCTGTGCAACTTTAAGAATAAAAATTATAAGAACTAGGATTTTAGAGACTCTGCTATCCAAAAATTGTTTCATAACGGTCTCATTTTTGATGTATCGGCAAAATATTTCACAACAGCTCTTCAAATTGAGATTTAGTATTAAATGATGTAACTCTCTATCTACATTTTCACTTGCAACTTTATTCATAAAAAGGCTCTGAGGCATTTAAAGCGTTTATTTTTTATATTCACTCCTTACACATTTTCTATGTCTTATTTTGTTATTCTTCGTATCATTCAACATTATAATCAACAAATTAGCTACGATGTTAATTCCTTTCTGTAATATCGACATACTATTTTCTACAAGATCACAATGTGGGATAGAGAACTGTCCTGACAGTGGACTGTCTTCTAATTATTACTAGCATGCTAGTCAACTCACTCACCCCCACCGCCGACGATCTGGCCAACTGTCGTTCCAGTCAACTCGCATCATTTAAGTATCTACTGACCGAGGGTTCAGGGTGCGTTTACACTGGGGCCGACTTCGGCCGATTGTTCACCCTGCCGAATACGGCCGATAGCAGCCAAATAAACAAAAGTACGCGATGGTAGACCATGGATTCTGGTGGAAGTGGTTACGCCATGAACGACCTACTCGGCCGAACACCGCTGACTTCGTTCACCGACCAAACAATTTTGTTCTATTTGGCCGAACGCGCTTAACACGCATTCATATTTAGCCACATGGCAAAAGCCACGCCGTGGGGGAGCGGCAGGGGGTTCAGAGGAGGCCAAAAATGGAGCTACGTAGTTCATGGACTCTCCTTATATCACGCAATTGTTGCAGTATTTCCGAAGCCATTTTTTGAATTATGGTAATTACATTGATTCTTATAGATGTATAGGAAAATGAAGTGCGAAGGGGTTGAATTGCCGATTGTAAAATTTGATGGGAGCTTAGAGAGTATTGAAGTTGGAGAATAGCCACCCCTGGCAGTGTAGGGGCGACACGCTGACCTTGCAATGTAAGGGTCGCTGGTTCGTGTCCTTCCTTGGGCAAGAGCGGTTTTAATTAAGTGTTGTGTTGAGTTAGTCTTGTATTGTCCCTACCATTCCGTCCCTAAAGAAGCCTAAAACAATACTTAGTACAGTATAAATTACTCTGACCCAAATACGCTGACCTTCTCGCAATGAATCTTCTCTAGCAAATGTACTTGACGGAAAGGCGTTGATTAATGGTGTTGACGAGGTGGAACACATGGACACAGTGCCTACGCCTCGCCACGGCCGGTGTTCAGCCGTAACGTGAGGACAGAGTGACTTTTAATTTTCCGTCCTCTTGGCGGAGGACGGCATTAAGTAGCGACCACGCACTCGGAAGAGGGGGAAATTGGGTGTTAGGCCGGAATCCAGCCAAGGTTATCTATCAATGGCATGCCATTCTGGAAGTCAACCCGAATTCTGGTTTGCATGAAGCGCGATTACAACCAAACAAAGAAACCATGTTAAAGCTTACTAGCAAACTATCCACAAAACCGTCAAAATTGACAAGATAAACGGAATGTTCAGGCAAGTTATTTATTTGCAGTTGCTTAACCAGATAGAATTGTAATGTAACACTCAGTGCAATTCCTCGTGCCTTACTCTGTACCAAAAAGTTTCAGTTTTCATCCTGATCCAGGTTGCATTTCAACCTAACTACAAACTCTGCTAATAAATTTCTGCTCGTATTTCTGAACAATCGGATTCTTTTTGTTAGTTATGTTCATTGTCTTACACTTTTTACAATTTAGTGTGAGTTGCCACTCAGCGCACCATGCCAAAATAACATCCAGATCACGCTGAATTTCAAAGCAATCGGCCAAATTCCTTACTTACCTATAAATAACCGCATCATCAGCAAACAATCTAAAAAAGCTTTTCACTTTGTCTCCGATATCGTTTATAAAAATTAAGAAAAGAAATGGTCCTATTACACTTTCTTGAGGTACATCCGATGTAACATCTAGATTAGAAGAACTTTCTCCTTCAACAACGACATACTGCGACCGACCAGTTAGAAAATCCTTTATCCATTCACAAAGCTGATCCGATATACCGTAAGCTCGTAGCTTCGCTAAAAGGCGGTTGTGTGGCACAGAGTCAAAGGCTTTCTGAAAATCTAAAAAAAAAAAATCACTGTATTGGAAGGCTGCCCATCCCCAGGTTTCGTTAGCGCATTGAATTTGCCCTCCAACAGCAGCAGTCTAGAGTATGCTAGCTTAAAAACCACTGCAAAGGTGTCATTTGTTTTTTACTTGTTGATTACAATTGAAAAACCTTTGATGGTTTTTACTTTGTGATTGTTATTAAAGTGGTGTTAATTATATCTTTGTTATATTAAAATATCAATTGTATCTATAGGCAAGTATTAAGTGGTCCGCAATCTAACCTAGAATCGAAGTTGTGCCCTATCTCCAAAATTGATTGGGCAGCCTTGCTGTGTGGCATATTAGTGACTTTATGAATCGCGTTAGAAACTTGTCCCAAAATCTTCACGGGTTCTTATGTCTTTCTTTCTCGTTACCCGTGACTCACATCTATTGTGGTACTACTATCATTCGTATGAAGTAATGTTTTCAGTATACCCTAACATTACTCACGCAGTTGGCTGTAAGTCAAATTTCAGATGTCATTCTGACCCAGGCTAAATTTCAATGTAATCAATTTTTTTTAAATATTGCCGCTCAAAAATTATAGCTTTTATCTTACATATCTGGGAAAAAAATTTAACGAATGCATCTACATAGAATAAATAATACTTTCCTTTCAGTATTTTGGCAAATCGTTTCTTCGCTTATTCCTAGCTAAATAGAACTGTTATTGAATAAAGCGCATAACCACGAGATGGTAGTAACATCTCTAGTCGTAAGGGACTGTGCACAAACTACGTGGCTCGGGCCAGGGGGGGGGGAGGGGTTGACTGGAAGGCTACGCTGGGCTACGTGGGGGGAGGGGGGGTTCCGAGCCAGGCCACGTAGCTTTACTTTTATAACATTTTACACAGTTAAAATGAGGAACAGAACTCACAACAGCATGTGTACATTTATTTCCCTCAGTTAATTATCTCCGCATGTAATTTACAATAGCCTGACACGAGAAAACAGTACAAAATGTCTTCTGGAATCAAAAAGAAGAAAGCTACGTGCTAACGTGGGGGGGGGGGGGGGGGAGAGGCAAAAGCCACACGTAGGGCTACGTGGGGGGAGGGGGGGTTCACAGGAGGGCAAAATGGAGCTACGTGGTTTATGCACGCTCCCTAATTACTTCGGCAAACGAAGCCCTGAGCGTGACGTCACAGCGTTACGGTCACGCTGACCAAGCTTAGCCTTTAATTAGTATTGGTTACTGTAATCATGTGTTGTTTTCACCAGTATTTTATTGTTCATAACGGATACCACTTCTCTGTTCAGCTTCTCCACTCCCTGCTGTCCAACATTACAAAGATACGAGTATCATAGCAACAACTCCGTACTGCAGGCGTGCCAACTCATCAGCATACGAACAACGTTGCCAACACTGATACCACTAAGCCAACAATTTCCCGAATACATTAAAAAGGAAGTAACGGCAAACAGCTAAAATATTTAAATGCCAAAAAGAGTGTATAGTATCTTACAAGCTGTGTCTCACGGAACACGAATAGATCCAAGAGGCCCTGGTTGAAACCTCGGTCACGGCGTACCAGCTGTTGTGATTGTACTTTCTGTGGTCACCTATGCAGGTACCTAGATGTTCCCTATTCTGTGGACTAAAGCAAAGTGGTTACACAAACAACATAAAACATAATTGCGCAGGCTTTCGCGGTCGTCGTAACTATTATCTTGGTTCTCTGGGTATTGCCTTCATCTGAGCACTGCTGCGCTTGTTACTGCCGTCACCTATATATAGCAATGTCTACTGTCAGCTGAATGGCTGCCCAGGCGAGTGAGAGAGTCACAAGCAATACAAAAGACCCTAACAACATGAATGCTGATAGTGGCTTACAACTTAACCATATTTGGTCATACCTACTGAGGAGGACGCAAGACGAACGGTCCCATCCTACCGCCTTCGGTAGGAACGGTAACGACCGTGACGTCATCGCGGACGGTTAGCTCGCACGCTCACACTGCTATATATAGGAGAAAGCGGCAACAAACGCAGCAGTCTTGTGATGAAGGCCTCTGCACGATGACCGAAACGTTAGGTTTTAACAAATGAACTCCACATGGAGATCCAAGATAAAACATATTAGCTCAAACTTAAACGATTCACGGAAATGGCATCCCACACTCACTTCAGTTAGTTTACACCGTATTCGGTGACCCACGAAATAAATGAAAACCATTCAGTTCAGAAATGTACAAGAACAGTTTTTTTTTTCCTTTTTTCACTGGGATTAATGGCTAGCCGAAGTCCGGATATTAGATCGGGGAAGGAATTGTGACCAAGGAATGGGAAGAAAATCGAAGATGGCTTATCTCAAGAAAGCATTCTGGCATTCGCTCTGAAGTGATTTTTGGAAAAATCGAAATCTTGATGACAGGACGTGGTATCGAACCCGCGTTCTTCGGGTTGTCAGGCGCAGTGCCGTGGTAGGTCCCTAAGGTTCCTGTTTCGAGTCCTGGTATAGTTGGCTTTGTGCGCTTGAAATATCCCATGAATGATTCTGATTAGTACTCCATATTAAGTGGTTGGTATTATATAAGTCGTTCAACCATACATTGCCTTTCGTTACTATACAGGCGGCCAATTGAAACTTTGTCAATAACTTGATGAAGTACCTTGGGTATTTCCTTTGTGATAATGTGGTCGATATTCCGCAAAATAAGGACACTCGCGTGTTTTGTTACTTATTTTTCACTACGCGTATCTTTCACTACGCGTATGTTTTGTAGAATTGCGGTTTTACTTAAAAATAATACACAGGTTGTTGAAATTGCTTAAACCAAGGCTGCCCAACAAATTTTGGAGCTGGGCCATAATTTCGATTCTTAGTTAGCCTGCGGGCCACGTAATACTAGCCTAAAATTATAGTAGATATTTAAATAAAACAAAGATTTAAGTATCAGAGTTTAATTACAATCAAAAAGTAAAAACTATCAATGAGACCTTTTTAGAAATTTTTTAAACTATAATCAAAAAGTAAAAAACTTGAATGAGACGTTTGCAGGGGTTTTTGAGCTAGCATATTCTATACCGTTGCTGTTGGTGGGAAAATTCAAATGGTCTGGCGGGCCACAGGGTGGGGTTGGACAGCCTTGGCTTAAACCGATCCTAGTGGATGAGGAGTAACATTCGGACCTTGCATTTCAGAGAACGCTGGTTCAAATCCCCATCGGGCCATTATGAATTCGGCTTTACACGGCTTCCAGACCAATTGCCGGGAAGGTTCATTCAAAAGGCCATAGCCGAATACCTTCCCATCTGTTACCTCTGTCCTCTCCTGGAGCTAATGACTACTTTTTACCGTACAGTCCGGAGTAACAAAATAAAATAATGTAGAAAAAGGATGCTCAAACGACATCCAGGCCGGAGTATCGCAAGCGTCGGTCCTAGGACCGGTATTGTATAATCTATATACCGCGGATACACCAGTCCCAGCCACAGTACGCACCGCCCTATATGCAGACGACACTGAATTCTTCGCTGCATGTAGAAGTAAAGCCGCTGCAATCAGAAGATGACAAGAAGTCCACTGAAACCTGGGCCAGACGTTGGAGAATAACCCTGAACTCGACAAAAACTCAAGCTATTATGTGGCTGCCGACAAAACCGTACCCGTAACTTGCACTCGAGTGGTCGACCACAGCTAAATACCTCGGCGTGATTCTGGACTCTCGTCTAACCTGGAAACATCACATCGAGGAGACACGACGAAAGGCAGCTAGGCTACAAGAGTTATACCCAATACTCAACAGGGATAGCTCATTGTCAGCCAGCACTGGCGTCAGTGTTTACTGTAGCCTAATACGTCCGGTGATCGAATATGCGTGCCCTGTGTGGGGGTACGCATCCAAGGCCCAGCTGAACCGTCTGCAAACGATGCAGAACAGATCGCTTCGGCGAGCACTACATGTGCCGACCCGGTTTCCTACAGCAGACCTGCATGAAGCAGCAGGTGTCCCGCTGCTTCAAGAAAGAATATTGGAAATAACTAAATCTTTCTATATGTCGTCACGAAAGTCAACAAACCCACTAATTGTCAATCTCGGCCAGTACTACACAACTTTTGAGAAACACAAAAGACCATTATCAATCCTAACTAGTAACTGAAACAAACAAAGAACAACAAAAAGACAAACTCCCACTAATGACACTTAATCTGTAAGATTGAAGGAAATCTCCAGTGAAAAAACCTCCACCATGACTGCTTGCAAATGAAAAGCAGAAATCAATCACAGGCGGATAGTGTGGAAGGCAACGGGAAATTACCTTAATTCACGCCCTCAGGACCTTACTGAAGAGGGGCAAACCACCTGATCTGGGACACGGGTATGGCACTCGTAGAAGAAGAAACAACTCCTGGAGACAAAAGAAACACAAGAAAGCACAATGAAATAATGAAGAAACAAAAGAAATGAAAGCATCGAGTTCTTCTCAGATATCACAGTTGGCCGAAATTGAAAATGAGAGGAATAGGGAAAAATTACCTGAAAATATTAAAAGCGAAAATATAAATTCAAGTATCACAAAAGAATGGACTTAGTGGAATGCGTTTTTTGCTGCCTATGCACAACATGTCCGTCGTAAAAGAGACGGATGCGCGCTTCTGTGTCATTTCTCTACCTAGAGGATGAAGCAAGTAGATCTGGAAAAAGTAGAGAGCAAATTTGTTCACAATAGCACTGATGTCTTTTCCAGCCGTGTGATTTGGAAATGAGAATGGTGAAAGTGGTTCGCAAGATTTCGGGGTAAACACTGAGGGCGCTAATGACCCTTTTATCGACGCGCCGTATAACCAGGATGGCAACGGCGACGGCAGCACTTCGGGGAAAGGTCAAGGAATATGAAAATCCGGAACAAGTATCAGACGTAAGCTTCGCGGAGCAAGTGCTTCTTGTAAAAAGAGATGGAGAGAAACATAGTGTAAGTAATGTTAACTGAATTGCCACATATCCATTACGTTACGTTTGTAAGGGAGCCGCACGCATTGTACCAGCATGCACTGCGCCTCAAGGCTGCCACCCAGTCCCCTCTGACACCGCCTCTCAAGGCTTTAACCCGCATCGGAGTAAGCCTTGGCCATCGCCAAGAAAGTGCGTACAAAAACTGCAATTACGACGCTAGCGGTATCAAGGCTGTGGGAACGAGGTTAAGGAACTGTGCCAAATCGATAAACTTTCCAGAAAGTTGTATTCACAAATTTTTCAGTAACTGGTGTCGTCGCAGTAACTGTGGCAGGGCATAGAGCAGTATTCCAGATAAAATTACTATTTACCAAGCTTTTTCACCTATTACTCCTAACGTATGCTTCACTTAACTGTATCTAATTTAAGTTTGTGAACAATCTATTACTTGCAGCTTACAATTAATATCACTGCGATATAATCTTCTCGGACGTCCTCCCGAATGGTGTTGCATGACAGTAAAGCGAACTCTCGAAACGTTGTACACCCACACACATCAATTAATATCATACTTGTCAGTGGTTCTTGAAGCTCGGTTTTAGTCCCGGTCGTTCGTTCTTGCGAATGATCGGCGTTGGCGCCACGTATGAATTATGACTGACAGGAAAATTGATTTTGCCACTGTTCAAAATGTGCCTCAGGAGAACATAAATTAAGAAAGAGTAATTCAGATGAGAAGAAAGTGGCCGAAGGTACGTTTACGACACTGTCAGTTTTGAAAGTACGGTATGTTTAGCGAAAGCTGATCCACCCGCTTGTTGGTTGTGCTCAACAACTTAGTACGCAACTGCCCCTTTTGGAGCTGATCAAACGTCCAGTAGTGTAGGTCACTTTGTAAAGGTACGTTCGCCTTCTCACTGAAGAACACTCAGTAGTACCTTACTCAATTTAACTGAGCTCGTACAGACGGAATTCAACGAAAGTAAGTTATTCACTCGTAGCTCCGTTTTGGCCTCCTGTGAACCTCCCCCCCTCCCTCACGTAGTCTGCCGTAGCTTTGGCCTCTACCTCCCCCCTCCACGTGGCATGTAGCTGCATTTTGGCCTCCTGTGAACCCAACCTCCCCACCTACCCCCCCCCCCCCCACCCCCCCTTCCCCACATAGACCGACGTGGCTTTTGCCACTACCCCCCCCCCCCTCATTTCCGCAAGGAGCACGTAGCTTTTTTTCCCCTGTTGATTCCATAAGACGTTTTGTTCTGTTTTATCTTGTCAAATTATCGTGAATTACATACGGAGATAATTAAATGACGGAAATAAATAATGACATGTTGTTGTGTGTTCTGTACCTTATTTTAACTGTGCACAAATATGGATGGAAAGCTACGTGGTTTGGCTTGGACTCCTCCCCCCTCCCCTCCTCCTGAATGTAGCCCAGCGTAGCTTTCCACGCCCTCCCCCTCATCCCCCTCCCTCTCTCCCCATCCCCCCTCTTCCTACCACGTAGACCGAGACGTAGTTTATGCTCGCTCCCTTAGGAAGCTGTTTTCACGTTGTCAGGAACACTTGTCCGACTGCGACCTGGATCTTGGATGCCAGGTCTTACGTTCTTATTACTACGACTCGGAAACCGACTGTGACTGTTATGAGCTTTCCGGTTGGTCTTCAGCAACCGTCACACGAGGAAGTGCCTTCTGTGTTAATTGAATTTAAGGTGTGTAGGTAGCTTTTGTTCCATCTTTGCTTATTTGTTTCGTAGCGCCAGTAGTCAGTTGGTCTTAAGCAACCATTGCGCGAGGAAGTGCCTTCTGTGTTAATTTAGGTTCTTTTTCAAAGTCGTGACTAGCGGTTGTTATTAAGTAGTGATCAGTTTATTTGGATCACTCGGTTAGTTCATCTTTCATCTTCTCCGTAGTTTTTGTTTCGAAAGTAATATGTGTAGGGACTGTGATTGATGTGTAAGCGACTACAGCAAATGTGTTATGAGAGACGCCGATAAAGATAGTGCTCTCACAGGTTCTCCCCTGCCAATCATCGTACCTGCACTCCAGGCTGAGACTTTGGAATCTGTGCGGCAGTCACCTGACGGTGCCTGGTGTGTGGTTTCCGGACGTCGACGCCGCATGCGGGGGCACTCTTACAAGTCTGAATCCCAGGAGGGCAAGCTTGTACTACTGTCCAATAGGTTTGATGTGTTGTCTGGGTCAGGTTCAAATCCACATTCGTCAAACTGCGAGTTGCCAGCCCCCCGCCCGCAAGGTCTGAGCGACCAGAGAAGGGGATTTGGTGGTAGGTAGCTCCAACCTTAGGCGTTTCATTGAGCCCCATGGGGAATGGCGAATAGGTCAGGGATGAAGTCCTGTGTTCATTCATTGTGCATTCCGGGAGGGCTGATCCAAGATGTGGAACAGGCCACCTCGGATGCCATTGAACGGACTCATGTCGGCACCAATGATGCTTGCCGCCTGGTGTCGGAGGCTATCCTCTCTTCCTTCCGGCGGCTTGCTCAAAGGGAGAGCTCTGTGGTTGATGAACGCAAGATTTCGGCTGAGTTAACTATAGATAGAACCGACTGTGGACCTCTGGTTCAGAGCCGTGTTGAGGGGCTGAACCAGAGACTACGGCGTTTCTGCTATAATCATGGATGTAGATTCCTAGATCTTCGCCCTGGGGTCTAATCGTTAGGGTTCTCTTGAATAGATTGGCTACACTGTTGGCAAGGGCCGTGTGGAGCGCATTGGGGGATTTTTTAGGCTGAGGGAGGAAGACCCGAAACTGGGATTACAGTTACGGGCAGCTCAATCAAATCAGCCTCGACCGTTAAAAGTGCTCGTTATTAACTGTAGAAGTGTTAGTAACAAGCAGCCTGAGCTTGAAAGCATTATTAGTAGCACAGAAGCTGATATTTTATTAGGTACTGAAAGCTGGTTAAAACCTGATATAAGTTCAGCAGAAATTTTTAACAATAGCATGAATGTTTTCTGTAATGATAGGTTGATTTCTAATGGAGGCGGTGTATTTATAGCTGTTAGTAAACACCTGTCGTGTAACGAAATAAATATCGATACGGTCTGTGAAATCCTATGGATTAGACTAAACGTAGCTAAGACAAAACTTACAATAAAGTCTTTCTATCGTCCAGCAGATGCAGATTTAGCTATTGGTGAGGCCTTAAGAACTAATGTAAGTAATATGGCTCGTCAATTTCCGGATCATGGAATAATACTAGGAGGCGACTTCAACTTTCCGTATATTGACTGGTCTAATTACGTCCACGTTACTGGTGGCAGGGATAAAACATCCTGTGAAATTATTCTTGTCCTTTTCTCAGATCTTATTCTTGAGCAGCTCGTCACTGAACCAACGCGGTGCCACAACGATAACGGAAACATTTTAGATATTCTCGTTACGAATAGGCCTGAATTATTCACGGACATTTCTACCACCATGGGAATAAGTGATCATAAAGCTGTAATTGCTACAGTAAAGTAAATAGCCGCGCGCAAAAAGAAAGGGTCGTTTACAGGTTCGAAAAGGCCCCAAAGGTGAGTTTATGAACGTTTTTGAGGCATTATTACATTACCTTTATAGAAGGAAGAGGCTCGGTTGAAGAGATGTGGCTTAGATTCATGCATATAGTCAGGGAAGGTATATACCGAAAAGGACAATCAGGGATGAGAACGATCCCCCGTGGTATACACGTGAAGTTAAACGGTTACTTAAAAAGCAAAGGAAGATACATTCACGCTAAAGGAGGACGATGTATGGAAGTGATTTAGAAAAGTTAGCTCAGACAGGAGAACATGTTAAGAATGCGATGCGCGAGGCCTTTAATGACTTTAGATGCAACTCGACGAAAACCCAAAGAAATTTTGGTCGTATGTAAACAAAGTTGGTGGTAGTGACAACAATATGTCAGTTCTACTACAAGACGGTCGGGAAGTTGATGACAGCCGCGACAAAGCTACCGTATTTAACACCGAATTTAAAAATTCTTTCACTGATGCAAACATGTAAAACATTCCCGCTTTTGCACGGCGTGTAGAATTTGAGATGGATCCAGTTCAAATTGATAGTGTAGGTATAATAAAGCAATTAAAGCTCCTGAAGTGGGGGAAGGCGCCGGGTCCTGATGGTATACCAGAAAGAGTATTTTCGGAATACGCGGAAGAAATAGAACCATTTCTGTCAGATACATTTTAGAAGAAAGAAAAGTATTTTCTGACTGGAAAATAGCACAGGTGATTCCCGTTTTCAAGAAAGGAGATCGGAGAGATCCTAGGAATTATCGACGAATATCTCTAACATTTGTTTGCAGTAGAATTCTGGAGCATGTCATATGCTCTAACGTTATGAAGTTTCTAGATGGAAACGAGTTACTTACAGCAAACCAACACGGATTTCGTAAGAACCGTTCGTGTGAAACGCAACTGGCTCTATTTTCGCATGACGTAATGAAGGTTATCGATGCAGGATCACAAGTTGATGCTATTTTCTTGGATTTACAGAAACCTTTTGACTCTGTACCACATAACCACCTTTTGGCGAAGATTCGAGAGTACAGTATATCTGATAAGATTTGCGAATAGATACGCGATTTTCTAACTGGTCGGTCGCAGTATGTCGTTGTTGACGGGGAAGCCTCTTCAAAGCTAGATGTTACTTCGGACGTTCTTCAAGGAAGTGTAATAGGACCACTTCTTTTCTTAATTTTTATAAACGATCTCGGTGACAACTTTGATTGCAGGATGCGATTTTTTGCTGATAATGCACTTCTGCACATCTACATATATACTCTGCAATTCACAAAATTGTGGGTGGCAGCACCAAAGCTAATCTCTTTGTTGTTCATTCCAATCCCTAATGGTACGATCTTATCTTTCCTGTCAATCTGGCTCAAATAGGTTGGTGGGCGAAGTATTTCACTACACTCGTAAGTGAAAGTGGGAGTACACATATTTACCAATAAGTTTAAACGAAACGTGCGTCGTCTATCTACCAGAGACTGCCTAGGACTGTAGCAAGCGGTCACTAATCGAGCGGCTCTTCTCTGTACTTTTCTATACTGTCAATCAGCCCTTTACGAAACGGATCCAAAATGACACAACAATACTCCAAATGTGGGCGTTCAAGAGATTAATACGCTATCTCCTTTGTTTGTTCATTACAATTTTGCAAGATTCGACCTAGAATGGCAGCCTAGAATTAGCTTTACCTACTAAAGAATTGATGTGTATGTCCCATTTTTTATAAGTAAGTGAGGTGCTTTGACGATTGCTTGGAAATTCAGCGCGATCTAGATGTTATTAAGGAATGGTGCCGTAAATGGCAGCTTTCACTTATCTGTAAAAAGTGCAAGGCAATGCAAATAAGTAATAAAAAGACCCCGTTTTCTCCCGAGTACAAAATTAACAATTTACTTGTTGACATGGTTGATTCCCTGAAGTATCTAGGCGTAACAGTACAAAGCAACATGAAATGGGACTTGCACATAACTTCCGTCGTAGGCAAAGCTAATTCTAAACTACGTTTTATAGGACGTATTTTGAGAAGTTGTAATGCTCATACAAAGGAAATAGCGTACAAAACGCTAGTGTGTCCGCATTTGGAATACTGTTATGGAATTTGCGATCCGTATCGCAAGGGATTGATTGACACGTTAGAGAAAGTGCAGAGGAGAGCCGCTCGATTCGTGACCGCTAGTTATAGTCCTTATGTAAGTGTCACAGAGCTGATACGTGGGTTGGGCTGGGATTGTTTGGCGGACAGACGAAGTCGTTTTCGTTTGAATTTTTTTGAGAATATGCAAAAATCTTTAATTTACGAGTGCAACGAAATACTTCTGCCGCCAACCTATTTAGGTCGCAATGACATGAGGGATAAGATTAGAGTAATAAGATGCCGTACTGATACATTCATGTATTCTTTCTTTCCTCGTTCTGTTCGGGATTGGAATGCACTGAATTAGGATTGGTACTTAGCACCCTCTGCCACCCACAGTAATTGTGAATTGCAGAGTATAGATGTAGATGCAGAATTTGAATGGGTAATTGGCTGATTCAACATCCAGGCCAGCCCACGAAACATCAGACTGTGTATTAGTATTTCCCCTCTACAGGAAACTGCAGCGTTAGAAGACCCATCTCATCCCGAACACGTTTAAGCTTCTGCTCATTTAATTTCTGTTAATTACTGTAATCCACAAAAAATGACAGGTACTATTGTTGCGCAGAATTTACAAACACTTTCCCAGAAAAAACTCTCGATTTATCCGACAACTGCATCAGTTAGCAAAATCAACATTCACGTATGCGTTATCTTACTTCTCGATTAACTTTATAACACAAATAACAAACATATTAACATACAACAATTGGCGCTCAACTCTCATTGCGCTAAGGGATCGTCCAAAAACTACGTTATCGGTCAAAGGTTGACTGGAAAGCTGCGGTGTGCTGTGTGGAAAAAAAAGGGGGGGGGGGATTCCGAGCAATGCCACGTAGCTTTTCATTCATATTATTTGTTACAGTTAAAATGAGGTACGGAACACACAACAACATATAAATACTTATTTCTGTCATTTAATTATCTCCGTATGTAATTTAAGATAGTCTGACAAGAGAAAACAGTACAAAATGTTCGTCGAAGAGGGGTAAATCTGTTAGTAAAAAAAAAAAAAAAAAAAAAAGTCTTCTGGAATCAATAAGGAAAAAAGCTAGCTACATGCTACGCAAGAGGAGGGGGGGGGGGGTGTAGAGACGAAAGCCACGTCAGGCTACGTGGGGGGGGGGGGGGGTTCACAGGAGGCCAAAATGCAGCTACCTGGCTTATTATGTATACTCCGTAAGCTGTTTACAATCGCTATCGCCAAAGATTTTAACACCACTTCTCAATACTAGCTTTTTATCCTGAAGATTATACATGTGCATGCTACGGCTTGTGGAATACTACGATATAACAAATTAATTAATGCATACATTAGTACAATTATTTATGAGCATATACAATTACTTAACGAAAATAATAATGATTGGTGAGGCCTTATATTATCACACGGTAATGGTGTTGGATCTGCGTCATATGACAGAAAGCATCATCCAGTAATTGCAGCGTCTTGTTAAAATTCAGCAATGTCGCTTTTATTATCTGTACTCTGATATTGCTTGCTGTCAGAGCTGTTGCAGGAACGGTTTTAAGGCTTACTGTGATTTTTATTGTTTGCCTAGAAATAATTAAGCATAGTCTTCTACAGTCTGAAGCCTTAACGGTTAGATATAACGTGATGTAAAGATCGGTGTCTTATAGCAAGGAGGCGGCTGTCTATCATTGCTTGTATCGTGTGTCTCGGACACAATTAATTATTGTTCTGTGCTGCCAAGCGCTGCGTTTCCAACTTACTCTTACAGACTGAACCAGTTTTCGGAATTCTCTTTTGTATCCCATATGTGTAGGGAGCGTCACAGGGTTCGATTAGAAATAAATGGCTCGTTACTGTGGAAGGTGTGAACGTAGAAATCTTCCACACCAAATACTTCGTTCTCTCGCGGACGAGACCATAAAGATTATACAGACAAAGCTACAATAATTTCTTTAGATTGTTTGCTGTTTAATTTTTAATGGATATCATGTGCTTTAAAGACTACAATTGCAAATGTGGTTCAGATCTTGTTGAAAACAGGGACTTAAAATCCGGAACTGTTTATTAATAAACGTTGAAGTCTAATATCAGGGGAAGAAACTCGATATGGGTAAAGCGATCGGAGAATGCTGGCGACTTATTCTCGTTCCTTCTAGTGAAAGTGAACACCGAACTTCAGGTCATATTTTACATCCTCTGGGCTTCAGAGTGCTACCGTATATGGTAATGTTGTCTTCCTTCCATGGATTCTCTTTAGTTTTAGTCGGTTTTGAAGTGGTGCTGGGTAGTTCGCAGACTGACGGGTGGTCAGACCTTGCCAGTGAACCTTTTACGTAACACGTCCAGCTCGGAAAATCCAGCGTGCGCCCGGGTCGACATCCTGTGTTCCAGTGCGGCGTGGGACGCGGGCTGCCGACGCGCAGGGGCCGCTGACTCCGTCCAGCACAACAGTGTCTACTCGGCGGCAGAGTACCCTGCTTAAGTCGTTCTGTGTTGTCTTACCAAAGCGAAACAATTGTTTACACTTTATCATTCCTAAAAAATCTCCGCTTGCTTCAGGATTTCGGAAGAAAATTCACGAAACGTTTTGCACATGGAGATTTTCGAGAAGATTCCCCCTTTGAATACGTCGAGCAAGTTATTTGTACTTTCTTGGACGCCCTAATTCAGCCTCGAAATAAATGCCGAATAAATCGTGTAACATATGCTACCATCCCAATTACGAAATTAATTAATTTTTAAATATTACTTTGTTAAGTGTAGTTTATTATGATTTAAATATTGATTGTAATAATATATATAATGTAATTTCCAAACTCGAGAAATCCACAGATTACCAAACACATTGTCAGTGGGTAGTGTAAGTGCATCTTTGAAAAGAACGAGATAGAAAATCTTTGGTTTGGTGTGAGGGATTGTTAGAAAAATAAAGAAGAAGGAAAGGGTGTGTGTGTGTGTGTGTGTGTGTGTGTGTGTGTGTGTCTGTGTGTGTGTGTATTAGTTGTTCGAGAAGTGATGCATTATAATTGTGTTTAATCGAATGTCTGCGATTATTTATTAAAAACAGTTGAGAATATATGCTAACAACTTCGAGTTGTAACTTCTGTAGAATTAGCGATCCATTTATGAGCTATTTTATGACGATTGAGTATTATAATATTTAAAGAAGTGACCTCTACTCTGTTTCCTTGGGTCAAAAGACGACATATTTAGGGCCACGTCGTCATAAGACCTACAGAGTTACGAGCAAGTTAATTAGTGGAGTTTGCTCGTCTTCTATTGGATTTATTTAATGAGAATTTAACTAACAGAGGTTAGAATCGTCATTCTTTTTATACGATACGTTTGATGCAATAGTAATAATTTGAATTCTCACTAAGGGAAAATTACGGTGATTTCTTTTCTGTCTGAAGAATGAAGACGTACGGTGGCGATTTTTCTACTTTCACAGACGCTCAAGTATTTTTTCTGCCCCGTATAGTGTTTGGAATGAGGTCGACTAATGATCATTTGAAGGTAAACTTAGTTATGGGCTGTCTGTTTCTAAATGTTGCTTGGAGTGGAGAAATTCGTATGAGTGTTAACCTGTAAACGCCGGAAAAGGCAGTTATCTCGAGACGTACAGTTCAGGAAAATGAGAGCATCACTTGTTAATATACCCGACTGGTGATTCAGCTGTCATTTCTTCGCTATATTCTACACTTAAGTTTCATCTATATTTTCCAAAATCAAACCAATCTTACTCCCCTATCCACCGGTGGTTGGGAAGAATAAAGGATGTAATGTTATGTTGTACGTTTAGCAAAATAGTATGCTTCTGCTCTTAGCGGACAGATGGAATGTGATATTATTCAGCACACAAAGTTAATGAAGATGGAGCTCTGTTGTTTCAGGGATTTGATTTGATCAAATCAACGATGTAGTCGTCTACTATAGATCTAGAAAAAGAACCCAGTATCGCTAAAGTCGTAACTCTGCGGGTGTAACTCTACTAAGACCAATGTGGACTATTATTACTATCATTATTATTATTATTATCGTATGCCGAGACCAAAAAAGAAGATATGTCAATAGGATAACTATATGTATGGAGTCAAACCATATTCTGGCAGCTGGTCCAGCTTGATGCAATGTGAGAAGGCCTCCAGATAATCTTCTTGCAGAACAGATCATCACAATGTGGTCAGCAGTTTGTATACCACCACAGTCACACAACGCATCTTCACGGAGATCCCACTTATGCGTGATTGCATTGCACACTCCGTGACCTGTGCGAAATCTATTCAATCGACACCAAAGACGCCTAGGCAAGTCAAACCCTGGAACATAGGTTGTCGGATCTTTTATAAGCCCACAATTGTGTGGGTTGTTGCCTTCCCACTCCTTCTCCACTCTTCATACAAGTTAATGTCTGTGAATGGCTGCTTCGATGCAGGAAGGTCTCAAAACGTGAGTGAGGCAGGTGAAGAAGGTCATCATGCAAAGGAAATCATGTTATTTCCCTCCACTCCTTCCAATTCTTTAAGCAATATCCATTTTATCCTCAAACGTGGTGGAGGAATGATGGAAAGTACAGGCAACCAGGATACTGAGGCAGACCTAATGACACCACTCACTGTTCGCATAGCAGCGTTAAGCTGGGTGTCAACTTTGGCAGTATGAACACTACCAAGCCATGTAGAGCAACAGTATTCTGCTGCGGAGAATGCCAAGCCAAGCGCTGCTCCTCGAAGAACTTGGGCGCCTGCACCCCACGACGTACCAGCCAGTTTCTTAACAAGGTTCATACAGGTCTTCACTTTCTCTGCTGTTTTAGATAAATGCTGATGAAAAGTGAGGGATCGATCAAAGATAACTCCCAGATATTTGGGGTGGTCTTTGTGTTCTACCAGTGTGGACTAATGATAGTTTACACAGACTTTAATGCATCTACATGATTTCGTTGCGTCTACTAAGCAACTTAGCCGACACTGTATAAAATCTTTCGTAGTGATCTTAAGAGAAACTACAGCATGAACATAAAAACCTTGTCTCGTAAAGTTTGTAGATTCATTGGTGGAGGGGATATTACTCTAACTTCGCTTGTTCAGAACTGACTATGCCGATCTTTTGATAAGCCAGTCGTCTCTATGCATTCAATATAACCAACATCTGCAACAACCTGCTGACAACATCAAAACGTGATTGTAATGAAGAATTTTCTTTAGTTAAAACAGAACCGTTTGTTTTAGCTGCAATAGACAATAAAGTGTCGCGTGTAAAGTTCCTCTGTCTGCTATACATGTGCATATACTTAGATGTCAATATTTAAGTCCCTTGAACTCCTGTAAACATCAGTAAATAAGTAACATCGCCCACCTTAGCATTGTTTTTATAAGCTACATAGTCGATGCTGAGGCATAAGTTTTGCATTAACTGTAGACACAAGGGATAATTTACTACCGTCTCCAAGGTTAACGTCGATATGACGATAAGCCCATCCAAAATTAAAATTTAATGTATGCCTAAATAGTCGCAAACAATGATAATCTCCAAGAAGCATGTACGGTGGATAGTATGCAGAAGATGATAAACCGAGCGGGGCGGTGTAACGGTTAGCGTTCTCGCCTCGCATTCGGGAGGACGGTGGTTCGAATCCCCGTCCGGGCATCCAGATTTGAGTTTTCCATAGTTTCCCCAAATCACTCCAGGCAAATGCCGGGATGCTTCCTTCAAAAGGCCATGGCCGAATTCCTTCCCATTCCTAAAAGACCTCGATGTTAAAAAGAGACGTAAAGCAGTTAAAAAAAGAAAAGAAGATGATAAACGTAATGAAACAAAATCAGGTACATTTCCTTCACCAGCGAATGAGTGACTGAACGATAGAGTAGGAATACTGATCGGAATTAGAGAAACAAATCATTATAGAAGGAACTATCGTTTTTGAACAGTAATTAGCGTTCTGACCTCGCACCCGGGGGTGGGGGTGGTTTCCACCCCGTCCGGCCATACATATTTCGGTTTTACGTGGTTTCCCAAAATTACTCCCGGTGAATGCTGGAATAGTTTCTTCAAAAGATCATGGCCGAATACTTTCCCGCCCTTGTTCCCAGTGCTCTCGCGACAGTAATAACTTCAACGTCGATGTAGACTCCGAGGGAAAAAAACACGTTTACACAAATTACAGATTGGAAACAAACTTTCCTTTACCAGCCATTTTAATGTAGTTACTTGAGTAGCTAAGCGTTAAGGCGTGCTCCAGTTGTTCCCGTGTCATTGGTGCCGGCTCGACTTGGCGCAGTGACCTCGACCTTTAACTTTAGCGGAGGTCATCGCTTTGAATTTCCACTTCTGCTAGGATTTTCCAAGCTTCCGTCGCAGCTTTCACCTCTAGCAGACCTTGCATCACACGTACGTAGTTCTCCCAAAAGCTTTGACGAATCTAATTCCACGTGAAACGCAAGTCTCGACAGAGGTGGATTACGTGGCAAATTGAAACTGTCACCTGCTCATTCAGGTTACGAGGTGATTATTTATTCCTTTTTACCCAACTGCAAGAAGAAGGTTATGTTTTTCGGAAGTATGTATGTATATTTATTTATTCCCTCTGCAGGCTAAACGGCTAGATTGATTTCAGTGTATGCAGTTTCATCGAATTTGTCTTCATTGCATGAATGCCATAGCCTATGGTTCAAACCCACGTCGGGCTACGTGGGGGGTGGGGGGGTGGGGGGGAGGTTTCACAGCAGGCTAAAATGCAGCTACTTGCTTTATTGACGCTTCCCAAGGACAGGAGAGGTTTTGGGGCAAGGAATGGAAAGGAATTCGACCATGGCCTTTTGAGGAGAAGGAAGGAAAGGAATTGTGTTATGGAATTTTGCAACTGAATTTTAACCAAATTCCACGTGTCCATTTTTTTCGAATTTTTGTACATGTAATGAGAACTGATGATAATACAATAATTTCATAAATATGTCCTGATACTGTCATTATATTGTCATAGAAAAAATGTTTGAATGCAATGGAATCTTTGATTTCAATGTTCAGCCACTTCTTGATGTGCGAATTGTTTGAAATTTTCACCACAGATATCTGAATTGTTCAAAAATTATAACAAAAATAAAATTATATTTAAAAAAAATCTAAAATAAACACTTTTGTAGCAACGTGAACATTTGTTAATTATTCAAAACTTTGATTTTATTTAAAACACTAGCACAGTAGATTGATTTTCACACACAGAGAATATTGAAGCTCTTAATAGAGGTAAGTTTTTTGGGGATTCTACGATAACCGTGGCGCCGCATTTTGTTGATGTAACTCGATGAGTCGAATTGAAAGTAAATTATTTTTTTTTTTTGATATCTCGCTTAGGTCTCGAGATATCGTACTTCAAAATTGACGTGGTTAGGTTGAAATGCAGCCTGGACCAAAAGAAAAATTTCACCTCAGCCAAATTTAATAATAAATCCGTATGTAACTTGGTGAGACAAATCGAAAATAAAGTATAAATGTTTTTGATATCTCGCTTAGTTCTCGAGATATTGCATCACAAGATGGAAATGCAGTGGCGTAGCTAGGTCAACAAGGGCCCCGGTGCAAAAAATTTATTATAGGCTAGATGGGCGACCTTATTTTGCTTGGTGTTGCTGGTAAGGGCCCTCTGAGCTGAGGATGGGGCCCTTGAGTTGTGCTTAGGGGCCCCCAGAGCAGTGGTTGGGGGCCCCCTGAGCAGTAAGAGGGCCCTTAGTGAGGGGCTCCCTGTGTCTCTGGGGCCAGTTTGCCATGAAGGCTCATGGGCCTCTGAACTGCGCTCTTGGGGCCCAGAGGTGCGCTTTGGGGCCCCCAAGGTATGCTTGGGGGCCCCCATGGCGTAGGGGCCCCGGTGCACTGCACCGCCTAGCCCCATAGTAGCTACGCCCCTGTGGAAATGCACTATAGATGTTTTATTTTATTCCCAGTGGTTGTCGTTAGGTTGAAATACAGCCTGGGCCAGAAGAAACATCACCAAAAGCACAAGGAACTATAACTGATTTTTGACATGTTAAATCTTGAAAACCAAGTGAGATATCAAAAAAATGTTATTGTTTATTTTAGATTTTTTCGCTGACTTCTATAAGAATTCATCATCAGATTTTCGCGTACGATAAGAATTGGACATCAACTTGTGAACGCTACCAACGTTCTTGTCATTGTATATATTTATATGTATTGTATTAGTTGCTTAGCCATACGACAAATAAATAAATAAATAATGATAGAACTGCCAGTTTTTTGCACATGTGAATTAAATGTGATGTCAGTAGCTCCATTTTTCTATACGTATTTAAACGGCTAACCCATTGTGTAGCAGAAAAGGGGTTCCTGGAATATTTTTAGCCATATCAGGAACATGTGTTCTAAGTTTTTTCATAACCACAGCGAGTCGTGCAGCAATAGAAACAATGTTTTTTTTTTCAGGAAATGTGATAAAGACAGAATTGCTCATCAATAAATTACAAAAAAATAACTTTTTTTTCAGGCTGTACGTTCAGATTTCCATTTACCGCTCTGGCGTTATGTTACGTTGGAGCATAAGACATATCAAACAACTCAATTGATATTCTAATCTTTAAAACGGTGAAAACCCCATCGAAATCTGCTCTGTAGTTTCCGAGTTTTTATACTTCAAATATATCCGGTTTTCATTTTATAGATATAGATTACGCCATCAATAAATTTCATATTTTTTTTACGAATTGTTCGACCCTGACTCTTCAGAGGCTATTGATCTCTCGTTGAGTGAACTCACATTATTCCCAGTCACTGCTGTTGGGACTGCTGTTAACTTTTTCTGATATCACTAAGAAACGTGCAATATACAATACAGCGAAGTACCAACAACCGAACGACGATTATTCTGGTTCTTTTTCGCAATAGCGTTGCCTATTATTAATCACCCTTCGCTATTGCTTCTAATGGTTTAGTGCTACCAGTATCTATGGTTCCGTAATTTTGTAATCACTCATTGGCACAAACAGTTCAAAATATTTTCGATAATGACTATGGTTAACATTGGCGCTGCGGACCAGGCGTCTTAATTGGAAGCGCGCCCTTCGCGATTTTAGCTTTTTTCGCTTATCTCATTCCGTACGCCCCGCGCGGTGGGCTATCCATAATGACTCACATATCGACAGGAACTTTAGAAAAATGATTATTCCATCTGTTCTACTACCATTAAATACAATAATTGGAAAATACTTTGTAATCGTTTCTAACTAGTACGTCGAAGTAGAAAATGTAATTGGTTTGCGAAGTTATTGCGTAGGCTAAATATGAAATTTGATAACTAACCAGGTTGCTACGGAATAGTAACGTTACCGTCAGATGCAAGCAATGAATAACAGAAACCCCTAAGGTCTTTCTTGATGGACGTAGGTTTCTATACATGATATGATTACTGCCACGTTTTACCATAAACTTTTCAAATGCCATAAGTGAAAAATTTCAGTTGAGGTACAAGTAGGCCTATATTAATTACTTTGACAAAAATTGGCTAAGCAGACGAGAAGTTTTTAGTTGTTAATACTCGAATTACCATGTTCACATGAATTTCCAACTTGTTTAGAGCTATCACGCAGTCGATTCAACACTAGCATCTTGAACGAACGGTCTGAAATTTTTATTTTGGAAATTAGAGTGGTACTGTTGAGAGATCTGTACCAGGATACTATCGGCTATGAACCGTAGTGCATAGTTCTCACCAGAAGCATTAGTTATAACGACTTGTTTTAGAATCAGGTGTTACTACAACCTACTGGTTTTGCTATATTACGCTTCTGAATAGTGATTTCACTTCGAATCGGTTTTCCCCTTATCTCAGAATTTTCTGCATCTACATCCGTACTCTGCAACTCACAAATATTGTGGGTGACAGAGAGGACCTTGCACCAAAACTAACTCTGCGCATTCAAATCAGGATACCCGAGGAAAGAATGAAAACATATAAGCATTAATGCGGCATCGTATTTCTCTATTCTTATCTCTCCTGTCATTACGACCTAAATAGGTTGGTGGACGAAGTACTGTATTTCATTGCGTGTACTCATAAATGGAAGAAGAATTTCGCATATTAATCAATAAATTCAAACGAAACCGACGACGTCTGTCGGCCAATCTCAGACCAATCTATGTATCAATTCTGTGAGTCTTTCGAAAGGACTGTGGCAATTAGTCACATATAGAGCGGCTCTTCTCTGTACTTCCTCTGTCCTGCCAATCAATCCTTCGCGATAATGATCCCAAACTGCACAACGGCAATTTAAATTTTGATGCACGAGAGTTTTGTTCACTATCTCGTTTGAATGAGCGATACAGTTCATCAAAATACGACCTATGAATCTCAGTATAGATGATGGAAAGTATGTGTAGATATCGTGTAGCTTTGTGCTTCATAGAATCATCCATGTCGGCAATTGTGTTGTTTACTTTGTACTCGTGAACAAACGAATTATTTTGTTACCTATGCGCATTGCCTTGCACTTTTTGCATTTTAGTGTAAGTTGCCTTTTATAGCACCATTCCGAAATAAAATCCAGATCACGCTGAATTTGTAAGAAATCGTCGGAACACCTTTCTTCCCGATAGACAACTAGATTATCAGCGAACTATTGCAAAATACTATTAACTTTGTCTCCGTGTCTTAAGAAAATAAGTTCTTTTATTGGACGTCTATAAGGAATGAACGGAGATATTAGAAAAGGCTTACCCGTCAACAGCGACATACTGCGACCGACCTTTTAGAAATTTCGTATCCATTCTCCTGCGAAGCAAACTACTGAATGAAGAACTTTTGCCACGGAAATGTAATAGGTCCGAAATGTCTGTTTCTCAGAATGTCGTAAATTCTTGTGTTGTAACGTGTAGTGAAGCTTTTCACGACTCACCTGTGATTGGCTCCCGAGTCCTCCCGGCTGGTCGGTTGAGTCCTGCCCGCCACTGTTTTATACCGACCGCCTGTGGGATGACTCGTCACCAGCTGCCCCCACCCCAGCTCGGCGCACCGCGTGACGTCACGAGACCAGCGGGCGGACTGGCTGCCTAGCGGCCAGGCGCCGCGAGCGTCCTGGACCGCATGAGGCGTGTACACTGTGCACAATATAATCAGAAACCTCGCGCCCCTTCCAGTTTAGCCCAGGCATTTTAGGTTTTAACCTCAAAAAAATAATGTAGAGCTGAAATTTGGCACAGACGTTCCTTAGTACCTAATAAACACGTACTAAAAAGTCCCCACCTCTAGGGTGTCGGCGTCATAGTTTTTTTTAGGTCAAAAGGGCTTAAATAGGGATTGAGTGCCAATCTGTATAAACTCGTTGTAAAATTTAAAATGTCAGACTCAGTAACGTTTTATTGCACCCTAGGTAATTAGGATAGACTAACCACTGCATAAAAGTGCAATATCGGCACTATTATTATTTAAAAGTAAAAGTACAGTCACATTTTATCATGAAGGCAGTACGAAACATAACTTTTTTTTTTTAATTTCTCTGCATTGCGGAAAAACTGTCAAAGTTTCCAGGTCGGGACCTATGATAAAAGTTGTAGTACACACTTTCAGCATTAAAATGGTATATCGTTCATCCCTCTGCGACATATGGTTGCCGAGATACGCGTTGAAACAAGCACACGTGAGTCAACGCTGGGCCGAGAGCTCCGCGCGCCGCTCCCCGGCCATTATGGGTATTAACCTGAAAAAATATAATGTAGACCTGAAAATTGGAACAGATATTACTTACTACCTAAGAATCATGTCTTGAAAAGTCCCTATCTCTGAGGTGTCCTCATCATAGTTTTATCAGGGCAAAAGTTTTCAATTAGGGCTTAAATGTCATAATCAGTATAAACGTCTTGTAGGTCTTAAAATATCAGCTTTTGTATCATTTAATTGCGCTACAAGTAATTGAAAAGGCTAATTATTGAAAGACGGCGTAGTTTTGGACGTAATTATTGGACAGAAGTAAAAAATCTCACATTTGATAGTGAAACAGGTACGAAATATGACTTGTTTTGTAACAAAGTCAGATTTGCTAAAAACTTTCGAAGGCCTATTATCAAAGTTGCAGAACGCAGTTTCAGCATTGAAATGGTGTATTCATCATGTTTTTTTGACAAACGGTTGGTGAGATATCATCGAAATATTCGAAACAACGCGCAGATCTAAGCATAAACGCCGTTCCGCTTACCCTTCCTCTTCTGTCTGCATCATTCTAATCTCTTTGAACAGTGCGCTGAGATTTTGTGCCCTTGGCATTATATATAAACTGACAGAAAGAAACCTTGAAAATGACGAAACATTTTGCAAAATTATGAATTATACAAATTTTTATTAAAATCTTTGAATTAAATTTAATGTTCAGCTTCATCATCGTACTCATCGTCTGGACCTATTATAGGTGACTTTATCGCATGCAGATCTTCGGCAATGTCCACACATTAGTGAACACTCCAGCCCACAACGCACACATTCAAATCTATTTCGCAGATGTTCTTACAATTGCAGGGCATCAAATTGAGGAGATGATTCGGAGCAAGTGCAAGTCACTAGCACAAGAGTTCCATTCTGAATTTTCCAGTCCCAATCTTCAGGACCTAAAGAATTTGCTAGCCATTCTTGAATCTGTAAGTATATTCGTAGAGAATGGATGGGCAATATACCATATATTCGTAGAGAATGTCGCTCACATGCTGCATCTATTGGTGGAAGGGACGCAAGCTGGAAGGATGCAGTGTCTGGTTGGGTTGCGAACTTACGACTGTATTTTATTTCCAGAAGTTCATGGATATTTTGACACTGAGATATAAAATTGTCATAGTGGGCAACGGCAAACGATGGATCTAAACACATGACAACGGAAACAGAGGAGCGTCGTCGTTGTGCCGGGTGAAACATCTGCCAATGTTTTCGCTCACCACAACACGGCTGTCACTTCACTCCAAGCTGAGCTTTTGAAAAAGTATTATAAACATAAATAAGCCAGGCGAATTACTTTAAAACAAATTCAAGACTGCGGGTCATCATGCCATTCAGTGTAAAGGAGATGCGGATGCCAGCATTGCATCGTTTGCACTTGATTATTGCAGGGGTCAAGAGGTAGCGGTCATTTCCAACTATACGGATGTCCTCGTTGGTAGCAAGACTTATTGGAAGCAGTCGTATAAATGTAGTTCACCTTGTCACAACCAAAACTGCTAGTAAGGTCTTCAACGCGGCAGAACTCTGAAAATCCATCACAAACATGAAAAACTCTGCACTCTATTGTCATGCATTCACTGGTGCGATACTGCCAGCGCTCTTTTCGGCAAATAAATAAATAAATAAAAAAAACAAGGCTGGATGTTATTGAGGGTTCTGACGTATTGCGTGACAAAGTGGAAACATTCGAACATCCCAACGCACAGAAAGAAGATATAATATCCGGAGGAAAGACGTTTGCCGTTGCTCACTATGAAAATTTTATATCTCAGTGTCAAAATATTCATGAACTTCTGGTAATAAAATACAGTCGTAAGTTCGCAACCCAACCAGTCACTGCATCCTTCCAGTTTCCGTCCCTTCCACCAACATATGCAGCATGTGAGCGACATTCTCTACGAATATATGGTATATTGGCCATCCATTCTCTACGAATATACTTACAGATTCAAGAATGGTTAGCAAATTCTTTAGGTCCTGAAGATTGGGACTGGAAAATTCAGAATGGAACTCTTGTGCAAGTGACTTGCACTTGCTCCGAATCATCTCCTCAGTTTGGTACCCTGCAATTGTCTACATCTACATCTACATCTATACTCTGCAAATCACAAATACTGTGGGTGGCAGAGGGTGCTAAGCACCAATCCTAATTCTGCGCATTCCAATCCCGAACAGATCGAGGAAAGAAGGAATACATAAATGAATCAGTACGGCATCTTCTTTCTATAATCTTATCCCTCGTGTCATTGCGACCTAAATAGGTTGGCGGAAGAAGTATTTCGTTGCACTCGTAACTTAAATATTTTCGCATATTCTCCAGCAAATTCAAACGAAAACGACGTCGTCTGTCCGCCAAACAATCCCAGCCCAACCCACGAATTAGCTCTGTGACACTTACGTAAGGACTGTAACTAGCAGTCACGAATCGAGCGGCTCTTCTCTGTACTTTCTCTAATGTGTCAATCAATCCCTTGCGATACGGATCCCAAATTCCACAACAGTATTCCAAATGCGGACGCACTAGTGTTTTGTACGCTATTTCCTTTGTATGAGCATTACAGCTTCTCAAAATACGTCCTATGAATCGTAGTTTGGAATTAGCTTTTCCTACAACGGAAGTTATGTGCAAGTCCCATTTCTTGTTGCTTTGTACTGTTACGCCTAGATACTTCAGGGAATCTACAGTGTCAACAACTGAATTGTTAACTTTGTACTCCAGAGCAAGCGGGGTCTTTTTATTACTTATGTGCATTGCCTTGCACTTTTTACAGTTAAGTGTAAGCTGCCATTCACGGCACCATTCCGAAATAACATCCAGATCGCGCTGAATTTCTAAGCAATCGTCGGAGCACCTCACTTCCCTATAAATAAGTGCATTATCAGCAAAAAATCGCATCCTGCAATTAACGTTGTCACCGAGATCGTTTATAAAAATTAAGAAAAGAAGTGGACCTATTACACTTCCTTGAGGAACGCCCGAAGTAACATCTAGTTTAGAAGAGGCTTCCCCGTCTATAACGACATACTGTGACCGACCAGTTAGAAAATCGCGTATCCATTCGCAAATCTGATCAGATATACCGTACGCTCGGATCTTCGCTAAGAGTCGGTTGTGTGGTACAGGGTCAAAAGCTTTCTGAAAATCCAAGAAAATAGCATCAACTTGTGATCCCGCATCAATAACTTTCATTACATCTGCGAAATAGATTTGAATGTGTGCGTTGTGGGCTGGAGTGTTCACTAATGTGTGGACATTGCCGAAGATCTGCATGCGATAAAGTCACCTATAATAGGTCCAGACGATGAGTACGATGATGAAGCTGAACATTAAATTTAATTCAAAGATTTTAATAAAAATTTGTATAATTCATAATTTTGCAAAATGTTTCGTCATTTTCAAGGTTTCTTTCTGTCAGTTTATATATAATGCCAAGGGCACAAAATCTCAGCGCACTGTTCAAAGAGATTAGAATGATGCAGACAGAAGAGGAAGGGTAAGCGGAACGGCGTTTATGCTTAGATCTGCGCGTTGTTTCGAATATTTCGATGATATCTCACCAACCGTTTGTCAAAAAAACATGATGAATACACCATTTCAATGCTGAAACTGCGTTCTGCAACTTTGATAATAGGCCTTCGAAAGTTTTTAGCAAATCTGACTTTGTTACAAAACAAGTCATATTTCGTACCTGTTTCACTATCAAATGTGAGATTTTTTACTTCTGTCCAATAATTACGTCCAAAACTACGCCGTCTTTCAATAATTAGCCTTTTCAATTACTTGTAGCGCAATTAAATGATACAAAAGCTGATATTTTAAGACCTACAAGACGTTTATACTGATTATGACATTTAAGCCCTAATTGAAAACTTTTGCCCTGATAAAACTATGATGAGGACACCTCAGAGATAGGGACTTTTCAAGACATGATTCTTAGGTAGTAAGTAATATCTGTCCAATTTTCAGGTCTACATTATATTTTTTCAGGTTAATACCCATAATGGCCGGGGAGCGGCGCGCGGAGCTCTCGGCCCAGCGTTGACTCACGTGTGCTTGTTTCAACGCGTATCTCGGCAACCATATGTCGCAGAGTGATGAACGATATACCATTTTAATGCTGAAAGTGTGTACTACAACTTTTATCATAGGTCCCGACCTGGAAACTTTGACAGTTTTTCCGCAATGCAGAGAAATTAAAAAAAAAAGTTATGTTTCGTACTGCCTTCATGATAAAATGTGACTGTACTTTTACTTTTAAATAATAATAGTGCCGATATTGCACTTTTATGCAGTGGTTAGTCTATCCTAATTACCTAGGGTGCAATAAAACGTTACTGAGTCTGACATTTTAAATTTTACAACGAGTTTATACAGATTTGGCACTCAATCCCTATTTAAGCCCTTTTGACCTAAAAAAAACTATGACGCCGACACCCTAGAGGTGGGGACTTTTTAGTACGTGTTTATTAGGTACTAAGGAACGTCTGTGCCAAATTTCAGCTCTACATTATTTTTTTTGAGGTTACCCCTAAAATCTGTCTAAAATGCCTGTACTAGTTCGGCTATCAACACTCGTGTTTCTCACCGCTGAATGGTCTGATGGAGATCAAGTATTCCGCATACCGACGCGTAACCCTCTTTTATCCCATGTGCTATACATGTTGTAAGATAGGTATCTGTGTAACAGACAATTTACTTTCGGCAGTGTCTTTCAGTCCAGTAAACGCATATTGGAGCAAATAAAGTCAAAGGTGATAATTAGAGACCGGCTTATATGCAACACAAAAAAACTAGAAATATACATGCAAATATACATGAAAAATGCATGAAAACTGTAAAAATATGCAACATTATATAAAATAAAATAGTAATTTTTAGATTTTTTATTTCAAAATCAGCATGAAATTATTAAGTTGTTGAATAAAATATTTATAAATTCGATATTTAACATTTTTTTTTTTTTTTTTTTTTTTTTTTTTTTTTTTTTTTTTTTTACTTTCCTTTTGGAAACGTAAACAAGGGGATACTATTCCAATTATTCAATAGTAAGATTGTTTCTTCACTCTCTCAAAATATTTTTATAAGTATATATGGACGGTTCCACATTCATTGGTGTAACTGGGCGGTATTTGAAATTGGGTGCCGTTTTAGCAGTCATTGTTTCTGGAAAAAGTTCACCCGTCCCATCACTAAAACTATCAATTTCACACAAAAGGTTCAAAACCTGGGTTATTGTTCAAAATATTTTCAAACTTCACTTTAAGTTTACAATGCGGATTTTATTCATTAACTGAATAAACCTTGAGTTTCAAGCTTTTTAATACTCGCAGGTATGTAGGAAAAATTAATCCTAATCACAGCTATGGTTTTAATACTAGAATTTTAAATACGTACTTCCTTGTACTGACAAACTGTCATAGCGTCTCCATCATAAAAGTCGTTTACTACACCTTTAATGCCTCGAAATGTTCATTCTTAAACAGTACAGATTCAACCCTCGTCGCCTGTCGAGTTACGACTGGTTCCGGAGGTAAATGCACATTTGATATTAATATGCAATTGCATGTGGAAACATGCATATAAGCCGGTCTCTACTCACAATAAAACTGTGGATAAAAAAAAAAAAAAAAAAAACTCTGTACAACACAAGTTTACAGTGTGATTATGTACCGCATATAACTAAGTAAATGAAACGGGAATGAGAACATTTAGGAAGCATATAGGAACAATATTAAATTAACTTTCAATTAATCGCATAGTGTTGATGATATTATGTTTATTTCCCTTCCCTCATCGACGTATCGCCAGTGTTGCCTTGATGCTGCAAGATGATATAGCTGAACGCCTTGCCTTTCACAGGGGGGGGGGGGGGGGAACTGAATAATAAGAACCGGTACAACTTTTTTTTTTATCAGAGCATTTCTAATAGAGGAGAGAATAAAAATATGCAGTGTGCAACATCAAAGACCAAATGCTTGAAGCATACAAAGACGCTGAATTATCACGCCTCGTAAAACAAATATGAAATACAAATTCCTAACCTTTTGATACCTTGATTAGTGACTGAAAGAGGACAACCACAAATATTCGGCCAGTAAGAGACTCATTGGTTCCTTTGAAACAATGTTCTATTGTTTTGGCAAGAAACTGCGGAGAGATGGGCTGTAATGTATCGCACCTGCGCTTCTAAATCTTTTTCAACTCGAGAACCAGTAAACTGTCAAAAATAACTCTACGGACCACTAATTTCATCCGCTTAGTTTTTAACAAACCTGCGAATTGTTATTGGCACGTACACGTGACATGCACCCACTGAAAGGGCGTCCTAAAAGAGTCAATAACTTCATCCCCAAAGGAACACCGCTCTTTTTGATCGCAACTGTAAACATATACATTTTACGTTATTAGTTTTTACCAGCGAACTTTTTGTTACAATATCTTTAGTACGGTTAAAATAAAGTTTTTAATATTCTGCCTGCGAACCATTTGTCCCGTTTTCGGAGACCAGAGGTGGGTGTGGGCCACAGGTTAAGAAACACTGTATGACACGATAACGGCACCGCGAAACAGGTAGCTTCTTGCTCCATCAAATTGTCCCCGTCGTCACGTTTTCGTCCCACATTTCAGGTATTACAGCGTTGGTATTATCGCATGCGGGGACTACAGATGCCGCATGTTAAACAGGTACGACTGATGTAAACAACCTTTCTTTCCGTAGCAAATATCGGTGTATCACATATCAGCTGCCAATAACTACAGACGTATATTACAGAATCTCACATTTTAAATTAAATAATTAAATATCAATTGTTTTATAATTGTATATTTACTAAAATACAAAAATCTTTCATTTCTTGATTTTTAACCGAAATATTAATTTATAATGGATCTGGGCAGGATCAATTTCCTGATATCACTGGTAGTTCTGCGGTTAAAACACCTCGAGAATTCGAGGATCCAGATACAAATCCTGATGCTCCAGGAATTCTTAATGGATTTATTTTGTTTGTATTAATATGCTTGCAGGTTTCTTGGTTTTTATTCCAGGATAAACTGTAGCTGCAGCCAGTAGAGAGGTGAAATGCGAGACAAAGCTTAATCTGTTATCAAGTTGAAAGGCCATGGCCGAATTCCTTCCCGTTCCTTTCACCAGTCCCATCCCGACTCTTATGACCTTAGACGTCAACAAGGCGTAAAGCCACAGTAAAAAAGAAAAAAAATCGGGCATTTGGCACATAATATGATGTATATTTAATTCTCCTACCCTGTTGGCCAAGTACTGGATGATGAATATTTATTAGATCAGGAGGTTCGAACGAGATAACGTTACGAACCGAACGTTAGGAATTTCTTTCACGTGCCACAAGACCAAAAGGTTTAATCACAAGCTGAGAATTGGTTGGGTCTTTCAGCAGGAAGCATATTGAACCACAGTGTGAGACAGGACTGCGCGTTATCGTCTTCGAGGAGATACAGGTATGTTCGCTGGTGGTGATGGCGAGTTGTATCTGTAAGGTAAGACACTTTTTCACAACCACCACTTGGTCCTCGTCTCAGTAGCTTCAACAAGGTAGTAGGCAACTAACTGGCAGCTCTCTAGCCAAAATTTGCGTCAAATTCCATGGTCTCGGATGGAATAAAACGATTTTAAAAAAAAAAACCATTTAATTGCAATGAAGTATGTCCTCCGGTATCAGTTTCCTTACACACCAATTTTCCCTTTTCTCATTAATTTAAAACAAGTCTAAAAGGAAAAAACAAAAAACAAAAAAGACAGGATAAAACATTTTTGTGCTGATTTAATCTTATCTCTGATTCCGTTTTTTTTTTTTTTTTTTTCTGTCATCAGTCTTTCGATGGCTTGATGCAATCCTCCATCCCTTCCTATCCTGTGCTAACCTCTTCGTTTCTACATACCCCTTACAACCCACGTTCTCAATTATCTGCTTCATATATTCTAATCTCTGTCTTCCTCTACAGTTCTTACCTTCGAACGTTCCCTCCACCAGCAAATTAAACAATCCAGCATGTCTCAAAATATGACCTACCAGCCTGTCTCTTCTTTCTGTAAGCTTCTTCCACAAACTTCTTTCCTCACCCATCATTTCCAAAACACTTAATTTTCAGCATTCTTCTGTAGCACCACATTTCAAATGCTTCAATTTTCCTTCTTTCCGGTATTCCTACAGTCCATGTTTCGCTACCGTAAAGTGCTGTGCTCCACGCATAGAGTTTTAAAAAGTTTTTTTCTAATTCCTAGACGAATATTCGAAACTAAAAGATTTCTCTTTTTCATGAAAGCTCTTTTTGCTAGTGTTAGTCTGCTTTTAACATCGTTCCTGCTTCGGTCATCGGTTGTAATTTTGCTTTCCAAGTAACAGAATTCACTTGCTTCTAAAATTGCATCCTAAGCCCAAAAAAAAAAAAAAAAAAAAAAAAAAAAAAATCAGTTTCTCGTATGATTGAAAATGAGTACCAACTTGTGGTCATGGTATTCTCTTCTTTTCCATGCAAAACTCCTAATTCTTCGGCGATTCACCAATATATTCTTTGTAAATTTATAGCACTGTCTTCAACCTCCTTTTGTCTTAAAGTGAATCCCAGTCCAGCACCTTTATCATATGACTTGTGTTCCTGTTGGGTGAGCAGTAGTCTAACGTTATCTGGTTGCAGCAGTGAAATAGTCCGCTCGGAATTGTGGAAAGCCCGACCTTCGTATTAGTCAGCGGCACGAGACACTTTGGCAGCGTCCCAGGCAGTCTGCAACGAGCGGCCTGTAGGGGTGGCAACAGCGCTCAACGGCCATCAGACCGTTACCTCAATTTAGGAACCGGGTTTAGTTCCAGTCACGCCAGCTTTTAACGTAACGGTGCCCTTCCGCCGTCAACGAGCAATCCCTTGATGGATTTCATTTATACACGGTGCATAATTTTGTTTGAATCTCAATCATTTATTCGCTTAACTGTAAAAAGACATGATTTGATTGTGTTGTGTAGTTCTTGTGATAGTCCGTAAGAATAGCTATAATAGTTTTGCACTTATATTAAAACTGTATCTGGAACAAGCTCTCTGCATTCAAGATATTTTTGAAAAAAAAAAAAAAGAAGAAAGTTTAGTGCACTGTCCATAAGGACTCAGCTCTTTTCTTAAATTTGTGTGGATGAATGGGATTTATTAAAAAAAAATAATAATCAGTTTTTGATTGAGTTTTAAATAGTCCCCCTGATGCCAGGGGTAAAACATGTTATGTTTTAATTTTGATGTGAAAATTCAAAGCTGAGAAATTTAAGACTAAAATGTCACAAATTATTATCCAGTTTTCGTTGAAAGCGGTTCACGACGAATTCAGTTGGAGGGTATATATTTGCGGTGATTTCAGTATAAGACTGGCATCGTTTTATTCGCATGAACTAAGTTTCTATTTCTCGCCAGAGATGTGTTATTGGCATATGATCGGTTTTGTAGAAACAGAAGAAGATGTTGGAATTTAAGATCTGCAATCGTGCGTGGACAAATTACTGAATTTATTTGGCCCACAACACACAGAATACTAAGGGGGGGGGGGCGGTCAGGCAGAATCTCCCGAAACCTCACAAAGGGGGAGGAGGGGGGTCAACGGAAATCCCACGTGAGGTTTTGAAATTCTTGTAGAATGGTAGAGCTAAAAAAAAAAAAAAAATGTAAGTCGATTTTAGTGGAGTAAAAACCGACTTTATAACTGCCCTTGGATGCATATGAGACCCAAAAAAGTTGCCGTAAGGGGGGGGGGTTATGGCCACGACCAAAACTCACCAGAGGGGGGAGGAAGGTCCTACCAAATCTCACGAAGTCTCACCAGAGAGTGGGGGGGGGGGGGGTCCGGAAACCCAGTAAAACACCTCACGTAATTTATGGACGCCCCCTAAGGAGAACGACAGTAAATAACAACAACAAAAAAACTCTCAATGTCAAAAATTCCTACTTCTGATCCACTAATTTTCGCGTTGTTTAAGTACCTTTTTGCGCAAGTGCATTGTCTTGATCAAAGGTTATTTTGTGGATGCGTGTCTCAAACCTTTAATTGCTTCCAATTTCATATTGTGCATCTTCTTGAAATTTTCACCTATGGTAGCAGTTTTGGTCTTCCCTCCCGTGATTAGTCTTTTATTTTTAAACTTTACCGCCCATTTGTTCGCTGTTGAAAATGAAGTAATAGATTCCGTATAAACATTTACCAAATTTTCATGAATTTTCATTAGCGATAAATCGTCCTGAACCAAGGATGCAGTGTCAGGACAATATTAAAGTTTATCCTTTTGACATAAATACATACAGTACTATAAAAAGTCGCATGAAGAAACCCTTTACCTTGTGCAGATCAAGTTATAACTTGAAATTCGTTTTCGGCACAGGTGTACCAACATCACGAAATATGCATTGATACCTGTGCCATTTCTGAGCTAGGCAGAGACCGTTTCTACATCTACAATTCACAAAATTGTGGGTGGCAGAGGGTGCTCGGCACCAAAACTAATGTCTTTGCTATGCATTCCAATCCCGAATGGTACGAGGGAAAAAAGACTTTATATAAGAATCAGTGCGGCACCTTATTTCTCTAATCTTATCTTTCCCGTCATTACGACTCAAATAAGTTGATGGACGAAGTATTTCACCACACTCGTAAGTGAAAGTGGGAGTACACATGTTTAGCAATAAGTTTAAACGAAACGTGCGTCGTCTATCTACCAGAGACTCCCAGCCTTGTCTACTAACCTGTTCTGTGACGCTTTCATAAGGACTGTAGCAAGCGGTCACGAATCGAGCGGCTCTTCTCTGTACATTTTGTATACTGTCAATCAACCCTTTACGAAACGGATCCCAAATGGCACAACAGGAGTCCAAATGTGGACGCACAAAAGATTTGTACGCTATCTCCTTCGTTTGTTCATTAAAAATTTTCAAGACTCGACCCAGGAATTGCAGCCTAGAATTAGCTCTACCTACTTAATGTGTAAGTTCCATTTCATGTTTCTTTGTACTGTTATTCCCAAATATTTCACAGAATCGACCATATCAATAACTGTATTGTTTAACTCGTATTTCTGAACAGTTGGATTCTTTTTGTTAGTTATGCTCATTGTCTTGCACTTTTTACAATTTAGTGTAAGTTGCCACTCAGCTCACCAAGATAAAATAACATCCAGATCACGCTGAATTTCTAAGCAATCCTCCGAATTCCTTACTTCTCTATAAATAACCGTATCATCGCCAAAGAATCTAAAAATGCTTTTCACTTTGTCACCGATATCGTTTATATGAATTAAGAAAAGAAGTGGTCCTATTACACTTCATTGAGGTACACCCGATGTAACATCTATATTAAAAGAACTTTCTCCTTCAACGACGACATACTGCGACCGACCAGTTAGAAAATCCTTTATCCATTCACAAAGCTGATCAGATATACAGTACGCTCGAAGCTTCGCTAAAAGGGGGTTGTGTGGCACAGAGTCAAAGGCTTTCTGCAAATCTAAATAAATTGCAACTACTTGTGAACCTGCATCAATAACTTTCATTACGTCTTGTGTAAATTGGGCCAGCTGTGATTCACATGATCTTTTCTTCCGAAATCCGTGTTGATTTGTTGTAACCAAATTATTTTCATTTAAAAAATGCATGATGTTCGAGCATATAATATCGTCGTAGTAAAGTTTGAACCCCCTTAACTAAGTGATTAAGGCATTTGTTAAATGACCTCTCGCAGTTGTTCAACTAACCTTTTATAACCAACTGAGCAGCCACGAGAACCAAAGAGAAATTCAGATGACCGAGAACCAAAGAGAAATTCATGACCTGATGACCTGATAACCGATTCACCATACAGTCGGAGCCTACTTGGTATCTTCATCCTTAGTCATTTGGTCCTGCCGTTCTGGAAGATATTGATTCTGTTATAGGTTCCGCCAGATTAAATCCACACGATTACTGGAATCGTTCTTCCAAAATTCCTGTCCTATTTCCTTACTGTTTCTTCTCTTCAATCCTCACGCAGCTCCCATTGTCTAGACACCGACAATACTAAGGCTGCAACGAGAATAAAAGCCTCCAAATTATGTCCTCTCCGAGAGTGAACTGTTGAGAGACTAGCCAATAGCAGCGTTGCTTGGAAACGACCGATCAAAGTACTTGAGCGACCTCGTAATGATAGGCGTACAGGCACTGCTAATTGACCATTCAAAGACTTTCGCTTAGTGCTTTACGCGCCTTGTTGACGTCGAAGTTATTAGAGTTGGGCGATGATTGGGGCCAAGGAACAGGAAGGAATTTGGCCATGGGCTTTTGGAGGAACCATCCCGGCTTCCGTCTGGAGTGAATTCGGGAAATCGTGCAAAATCTAAAACAGGATGGCGGAATAGGGGTTTGAACCCACGCACTCCTGAATAGCAGTCCCGAGCGTTAGTTCTCGCCCCCAAGTCTGGATATGCAAAGACGAACACTACATCATTAAATACCTAACTTAGCAAAGGTGCAGCCGTTACAATGTGTGTTAAGATAAAGTATCTGCCATGGATTCAGATTTAATGAATACTAGAATATTATTTAGTTGCATAATATCCAATATATGACCAGTAATTTAATACTGAAGCTGTCACGAAAAATGATGACGAAACTATGAATGAAAAATAACCGAGCAAATGTTGCTTTAGAAAAGGGCATTGTTATACAGCAATACTTTCACTAGACCTGCATACCGGAATCATTTGCCAAATAGTACCTATAGTATTATCTCTGTTCCTACGCTTCATGCAGCTGATAATATTATCGTGTACTCTCCACTACGACATATCTGAACTGTTCACATAATTTTCTTTACTAAATATATGAATTTGTCATACGCTAAGGAATATCTCCATTTAAGTCATTCCACTAGTGTGCGGACACCACCAAAACGTTAAGGCCTTTATTTTTCAGCTGGAAAGGATCGGCGTGTTAGTGAAACTTTATGCTTTAAGAATTTTTACATTGATCAAAACTGGCCATGCGGAATAAAACGTTAATTTTAACCTTGCGATGAAAATTTTGTGGTGTTAGTTGTAGTACCTTTATTTAGAACATATACACGGTGAGTCCAAAGGGCTTTACAACTTTGGAATTATATAGAAGTTTATTGAGATAACTTGCAGAATCGGTAGATGTATCATTTTGTAGCAAACAACCTCGAGTTTCACATAATAGTGTCAAGGGTCATTTTGGTTCGATTTGTCATAGGGCAAACATCCCACCGGTAATCAATTTCTTCCCAGTCTCGTTGCAGAAAATTGAGCGTAACTTGTACAACGGCAGCGTAGATTCTTTTTCCAGGTTGTTTGATAGAGAGGAACATACACAGACGGAAAAAAAAATCCCAACACCAAGAAAAAATTATTGTAGAGTAATGAAATTTGGACAATGCATTTGTCAAGTTAACATGTTTAATTGATTAAATTTTCAAGATCACAGGTTAATTTAAGCTCAAGAAAATGCATTTCAAATGTGAAATACTGTTAAATTAATAGCCGGTGTAACCTCCAGAATTTTGAATGCAAGCCTGCAAACGTGAATGCATTGTGTCATACAGGTTTCGAATGTCACTTTGTGGTATGGAGTTCCATGCTTGTTGTACTTGTGCTGTCAATACTGGGACGGTCAGTGCTGGCTGTGGATGATGCTGGAGTTGTCGTCCAATGATATCCCATACGTGTTCAATTGGAGACAGATCTGGTGATCTCGCAGGCCAAGGTAACATGTCGACACTCTGTAGAGCACGTTGCGAGACAACAGCGGTATGAGGGCGAGCGTTATCCTGTTGAAAAACTCCCCCTTGAATGCTGTTCATGAATGGCAGCACTACAGGTTGAATTACCAGACTGACGTACAAATTTGCAGTCAGTGTGTTTGGTATAACCACAAGAGTGCTCCTGCTGTCATAGGAAATTGCTCCCCAGACCATGACTCCAGGTGTAGGTCCAGTGTGTCTAGGCCGCAGACAGTTTGGTTGCAGGCGTTCCCCTGGCCTCCTTCTGACCAACACTCGGCCATCACTGGCACCAAGGCAGAACCTGCTTTCATCAGAAAACACAACAGATCTCCACTCCGTCCTCCAATGAGCTCTGGCTTGACACCACTGGAGTCGCAAACGGCGATGGCTTGTAGTCAGTGGAATGCACGCTACAGGGCTGGAGTCATGGTCTGGGGAGCAATTTCCTATGACAGCAGGAGCACTCTTGTGGTTATACCAAACACACTGACTGCAAATTTGTACGTCAGTCTGGTAATTCAACCTGTAGTGCTGCCATTCATGAACAGCATTCAAGGGGGAGTTTTTCAACAGGATAACGCTCGCCCTCATACCGCTGTTGTCTCGCAACGTGCTCTACAGAGTGTCGACATGTTACCTTGGCCTGCGAGATCACCAGATCTGTCTCCAATTGAACACGTATGGGATATCATTGGACGACAACTCCAGCATCATCCACAGCCAGCACTGACCGTCCCAGTATTGACAGCACAAGTACAACAAGCATGGAACTCCATACCACAAAGTGACATTCGAAACCTGTATGACACAATGCATTCACGTTTGCAGGCTTGCATTCAAAATTCTGGAGGTTACACCGGCTATTAATTTAACAGTATTTCACATTTGAAATGCATTTTCTTGAGCTTAAATTAACCTGTGATCTTGAAAATTTAATCAATTAAACATGTTAACTTGACAAATGCATTGTCCAAATTTCATTACTCTACAATAATTTTTTCTTGGTGTTGGGATTTTTTTTTTCCGTCTGTGTACACACGTTCTTTAATGAAACTCGAGAATGAAATCCAGTGGGGTCAAGTCCGGGTAGAGAGGTGGCCATGTGATTTGGCCCTTCACGGCCAGTCCTGAGAAGCGATTATCAAGGAATTCTCGAACTTCCGTGGGGGAATGAGATGGTGCATTGGCTTGCTGCTAGTAAACCATCCCATCTCGGTCATCTTCATCGACCTGTGGAATTTACATAATTGTGAACTGCGGGCAAAGCTCTTCCTAACTTGTTCGACATAATCTAATAATCAACACGCGGGCTACCTGGTGATTTAGTGAACAACCTGTCTCAACAAATTTGTTGTGCCAAGAGTAAATTTCAGGCCTGCCTGGAGGATATTTGGAGCATTCGGTGCGCAATTTACGCCCAATCAGTTGTTACAGACTTCGTTTCTGGAAACCAAAACACACAGCGAGCACGGTTCGCACCAGTGAAAGTAGCCATTTTAACTGTGCACTACGCTGACGCTCCTCGTGGCAGTATGGTGTACTGATGCACTACGAGCATCAAACTTGAGGTTCTTTATGGTAAATTGGCCATCCTCCGCAGTTGCTAGTTAAACAATTGTAATTGGAAACTCCGTCTATTAGCAACTGTATTTTAGTTCATATATACTCAGACGCGTTTCGCCCTTATGGAATTGGTCAATGTCAGTGACTGTGAATATACATAAATGTTGGTGTTAAGAAAATTGAAATATCAATATAAATTACTAACTAATAATAAACTATGGTTGAGACAGTTATATGGTGGTCAGGAGCGGCTTTAACTACACTTTTTTGCGACCAGAACTGTTGTTTTGGTTCTACATTAAGAGTAACTATTGTTGCCTTGTTTTTGAAGGTTACTATATCACTATGTAAAAATCTGAAACAATAATTATTTTTATAGTTCTGTGGAACCACAACAACAGTTATGGTCGCAAGAAAATGCAGCTATGTAACTGTCTCGACCATAGTTCCTAAGTAGAGGGTATTTTGTTATTAGTTAGTTATGTATGTTAATATTGCAATTTTCTTAACACTAACATGTGTGTACATTCATAGTCACTGACGATGCCCCATTCCGTAAGGCCGAAACGCGTCTGAGTATATATGAATAAAAGCAGTCGCTAATAGACGGTGTTTTCATTTACAATTGTTTAACAAGCAACTGCGGAAGGTTGGCCAATTTACCATAAATAACCTCAAGTTTTTCAATTACAATTGATGTTGTTTGCTACAAAATGATACATCTTCGGATTCTGTAAGCGATCTCAACAGACTTCTATATCGTTTCAGAGTTGTAAGGTCCTTTTTGGCTCACCCCGTATAACTGTAGACCCTGCACGCGTTTTTATATAACTTTCTTTATACACCATGACGCATAGGAAAAATGTGATTTTGAAATGAGTAGTACTCGAAAATAATTGGACACAGAGATGCAGATATGGAGCAACACACACCACAGGTTGTGCCTATTCAGTTGGTAAATATGGAATGTGTTATATTCATGTATAGCACTTATGTAGTAGTGGTACACCTGTTATTTGAATGCTGTGTATATTTCCTAACCGTTTCAATGGCTGTTATCGTGAAACCTCCAGGGTGCAACACTATTTTGAAGTAGGTTCACCCTTTCAGGTCGACAGAGCAATAGCAGCAGCCGCCGTTCCTAAATCACGGATACGAGAATACTTTGAGAAGGTGGGAGAGAGTTTAGTAAGGAACCTAATGCTGTCTTTTTCGGAGGCGTGCTGCTGCATTAGCAGTGAGTACGATTTCAGTGTGTAGTCATGGCTAAAACGAACAGCAGGACCTCAATGGGAGTTACTTTCCATCGCTGACTCATTTAATATACCTACCCTGATCTCTTGGACTACCGATTAGTCAGCGAGTGATTTTTCTATAGAGATTTCTGAAGTCCAATTTCGACCAAGCAAATGCACAAAACGTTGGTATACTTTTAAGGATTTAGTTCACCGGTTAATTGCGAGAAATCGATCCAGATGTGTAGAGCAGAATTATGAAATCTTTCCAATCAGACTAGAAACTTTTGTTCGAGATAAGGGCTCTCACATAAGAGGTATTATTTTCTGCTTTTATTAATTTAAAAAAAACTTTCTGATAACCTTTCTCTTTACGTAGACAAGTAATTTTGAGCGAATAAGCAACCGTAGTGTCTTAAGACTCAAATGGTGTTTTTTTTATCTTCTGCGTTTTGTACACAGAGCATTACGTGGTGATTGTACCTGTTTCTGCGCGCGCCGGATAGCGTACTTTCATGGACCTGTTCTCCCTCGGCGTCCTTGTTTCTGAAGGTCATCCACGAGTCGTATATTTATCTGTATAAAATCGTAAGCAACTTATTAAATAATGAGCTAATAGCATCTCGTTTGTGGTTGTCGGGTAATGATTAGGTAGTCTACTAACGTTGGTGGTGCCGAAGTCGTGGAACCATTCCGAGAGTATGGTAACTTTTTGTCGTCGGAGGTTGGTAGTAACCTCTGACTAATGTCCAAAGCTCTGCTACTCCAAAGATGTATCGATTACCTATTCGATTAGCATTGTTTCTTTAGGACAACACACTCTCAATAGCATCTCGAAATATAATAGAATGACTGCACTTCATAGTGGTAGCCAGGTTTCTGTCTTGTTTGTAGTTATTTTTAAGCAGACGAGCAAGTAGCTTGTTCCTTTTAGCAAGCACCAACTGTACGAAGGAGGGAAACTTCTTCCCTTTGGCAACTGCCAATTGTATATTTCATTTGGATAATTTGTTTTTTTCTTAAATAACTCTTCATCTTATGGTATACTTAAAACTTTCTTGGTTAATTCGTCCTTATATCATTTTTTTTTAACTAATTGTTATTCGGAACTTTTTTTTGCGTTACCCAAACTGACTACTTGCTCGAGTGTTGCTTGTGGCTTATCTTTAACGCTTTAACCACCTGCAACTCGTGAGACCTTATATTTCTGTGTATTGACCGGCCTCGTACAAAGAGGTTAGACAATGACATTTTCGTTATCGCTGGTGGAACCCTTTACAATCTACCAGCCTGATTTGGTGTTTTATTGATATTTGAAAGTTTAGTTGCATTTGTTCTAATTGTATGTTTTATTTCTGCTATGTCACTTTACAGCCAGTCGAACATTTTATCGAACACGACATATATTTCCTTTATATAAATATATGTATAGTATTTTGAATAAAATGGTGGCACTAGTGACTATTGCATATCATCAGTTATTGGGAAGACCTCTTTCTCAGGTACAGCTAGGCACACTGTTCGTCTTGAGGTGTTATCAAAAAATCATTTCCCTCATCCCATTCATCATTATTTATTATTAATTGATAAAATAGATCAATATATACCTGACGCGAAAGGAAAAAAAACAAAAACCATTTCAAACACTGTATTTTTTTTTTTTTTTTTTTTTTTTTTATCTGCTGCAGATCTGTTACTTTTCTTTCTACATTACCAGGAGATGATTTTTTTCCCTGTTTAAAAGATTTCCAGTGTTCATTGACGCCTTTTTGTATATTCTCCAATACATCTCCGCTATGCCCCTTAAAGTCTATTGTACAGCGCCGCTTCACACAACATTTTGAACTTGGAATAAAGCTTCAGAGAGCACCATGATTAAACATCAACTGAAATTCCGTTGACAGAACAAAATTAGAATTATTTTATCAACGAATCAAAACAACTTTGTTTCAGAACAATACGAACTGTCACTGGCGGGGAATATGCTGTGTGCCACTCGAACTCCATGACTTCAAGTCATATGCTTGCGTGGAACTGTCACTATATAGGGTATCTAAGATAGGAATATGACAGAAATAACTATCCACGCACTGTGGTGTATCTTGTAGCGTATTTTAACTGAGAGAAACGAATGAAGAGCTACGGAGCTAGGCTTGGACACCCCTTCCCCACCTCCCCTTCCTCGTTGCCCAGCATTGCTTTCTACTGAACCCATACCCCCTCCCCTTGAAGGAATGATGTCGTCTCTCGTCGTTAAAACGCTCCAATTCCCTGACTAGAATAATCCATTTCGGAAATCAACCATGAAATTTAGGTATGTAGAACATATGATGACATCGTCTTCCTATATTCCTTGAATTCGGAGAAAAATTGTAATAAGTGCGTAAACTGTTTGTTCAAAAAAATATCTCTTTGGTAATAGACTTAATATTTCCTGCTGCAACTCCGTATACAATGCATACAGATGCATACTGATTCGTTAGCCAGTGATATGCAGATAGTATAACTGGACCCTTCAGCGGTGACGTCATGTGCTTAAAACGGTGACGCAGTCTCTAGTTTCAGTGGTATTAAAGCAACGGACTTAAAAGGGGGCATCCACAAATTACGTGAGGTGTTTTTCCGGATTTCTGGATCCCCCTCCCCCTGGTGAGATTTCGTGAGATCTGGCCGGACCCCCCCCCCCCCCCTCCACTGTGATGAGATCTGGTCCATTACACCCCCCCCCCCCCTCCTAGAAATCTCCCTGGAAACTTTTTTTTTTAGGTCACAGCCTCACTTTTTGACGAAATACCCTCCTAAAATCGACTTTGGCACAAATTGTAGACCTTTTTTTTGCTCTACTGTCCAAAAATTTTTCGCAAAATCTCACGTGAGATTTCCGTAGACCCCTCCCCCCCCCGCCCCTCCTTGGTGAGACCTGTGAGATTTCGCCGGACCCCCTCCCCCCTATTTCACTTCACGTAATTAATGGATGTCCCCAAAGTAAACACGCTTACTTAAATACGTAAAGTAGCGACGGTCATTATGCGCAAAGTTCGGGATTTCATATAGCAAGGCTACTCTATACAATTTTTCCACTGTTATATGACACTGTTGTTAGAATGAATTTGAGGCATGTATTTATAGTAATTTATTTTAATGAATATCGTATTATACCGATTATATTGCACGCAAAATCACTTTACTGAGATTTGACTCAAACGTACAGTTGAAAACTCTGTATTAATATAGTTTTTCTGTTTGTTGCAGGTAACCTACGTACCAAGGCGCTGTATGACTGGCTGTATTCAAGGTGACTGGCATAATGCTTTCGTTATGTCTTTGTGGTATTACATAATAGACTTATTCAACGCGAGCTGTAACCCCTCATGTGGACTGTTAATATTCGTACCTTCCTTTTCAACCCTCGTATCTCACAGTGAACACATCGCCTGAGAGAAAAAGCTGTAACTTAATGCATCCGAATACTGCGATGCCTCTAGTAAACATTTCGACTGCGAAAGGAACTAACCTTGAAATGGATATTACTTTCTGGACACTTTCATCTTAATTTCTCTCCTTTTAATAAATTTGTGGTTGGCCATGATCCACTTGTGTTGCATAAATGTTTATAAATTAAGCAATGTCTATTAAAAACTTTTTTTTTTTTTTAATTAATGTTTCTTCACCAGTCGCGTTTCTTCCTTTTGGAGTGGGGCATCATCAGTTGTGGCTATAAATATATACATATTGTTGTAATTACACAGTACAATATTGTAGGATGAATACATATACAGGGTGTTACAAAAAGGTACGGCCAAACTTTCAGGAAACATTCCTCACACACAAACAAAGAAAATATGTTATGTGGACATGTGTCCGGAAACGCTTACTTTCCATGTTAGAGCTCATTTTATTACTTCTCTTCAAATCACATTAAATATGGAATGGAAACACACAGCAACAGAACGTACCAGCGTGACTTCAAACACTTTGTTACAGGAAATGTTCAAAATGTCCTCCGTTAGCGAGGATACATGCATCCACCCTCCGTCGCATGGAATCCCTGATGCGCTGATGCAGCCCTGGAGAATGGCGTATTGTATCACAGCCGTCCACAATATGAGCTCTAACATGGAAAGTAAGCGTTTCCGGACACATGTCCACATAACATATTTTCTTTGCTTGTGTGTGAGGAATCTTTCCTGAAAGTTTGACCGTACCTTTTTGTAACACCCTGTATAATATTTAATCATGTATACAGATATAATTACAAAAATAAGTATATACAAGTATTTATAACCACCACTGATGATGCCCCACTCCAAATGGGCGAAACGTGTCTGGCGAAAGAAACATTAATAAAAAAACAGTTGTTGATACACGGAGTTTAATTCACTAACATTCTCTCATTTTCGAAGGCACTTCAAAATGAATCATACATTAATCTACGCCTGATACCCTGGACAGTACATTCTTCGAAACCGCAACAACGACAAATGTGTTCTGATTTCCTACAACTTTTATCTTGGTTTCTCAAACCATTTTTTTTTTTTTTTTTTACTATTGGGAACATGGGCTGTACATTTTTCGAAACCCTATTAGAATCCGACTTATAGGTTTAGCGTAAACCTCGTTAATCCAGACAAACAGATAGACACAATTTAAAAAAATAGTTGATTCGTTCTCTGCAGTTTATGAACAGTGGCCCATTTCAAAAATATCACAAATGTGCAGATCTCTCTATACTTGAAGATCTGTCATTAACATCGGTTCATTATTCTTAGAATATGAGCCGTTAGACTTGTTTAAGGCGGTAAATGTAGACACATCTACTCGGCGCATAGTTCTACAATGGCGTCGACGTAAAAGTTTAAATTTTCCAAGATGTTGGATCAGTGATAACTTTCGCGGGTTGTATAACTGCAATACTTATCGTTTCTTAATCATTTGTATATTTAATACGTTGTTCATTTCCTCAAGGAAGTTTGTTAGATATAATTTTCAAAGATAATTGCTCATTTAACTGGCATAGGTATCCTAATTAATTTTAATTTCTTTTTTTTATTATTTTTTTTTGCTTATGGCTTTATTCTTCGTCGATGTCGAGGTCATTAGAGGCCGGAAAGGACTGGGACAAGGAACGGGAGGGAATTCAGCCATGGTATTTTGAAGGAAGCATCCCGGCATTCATCTGGAGTGACTTGGGGAAACTCAAATCTGGATGGCGTCACGTGTATTCGAACCGCCGTCCTCCCGAATGCGAGGCCAGAGTGCTAATCGCTCACCCACCAAGCTAAGTCCGGTTTTATAATTCGAATTTGTTGTATTCACTAAGAACACAATTCATTCGACCTTGTGTCGTAGTTGTTTAATGTGAATCTGTGAATTCATATAATTTCTTTATATTTATTTCGTTTTTAACTGCCTTGTACAAAAAAAAAAAAAAAAAAAAAAAAAAAACTAAGACAGCATACTTAACGTTGCAAATAATCATTACTGTAACATTTTATCTATTTTTAGGTTCCACTACACACTATTTTAGTTCTTAATACCTCAAATCAGATTATAAATAAAATTTTTGAAAAATCATGATGATTATTTTAGAAGATTTAGTCGCTGGATGAATAAAATTATTGAAAGCTGGCACCCATCTGACAACGAGTTTTAATGTTTGGATTTTTTTTTTCATCCCACAATTTAGAAGTGTTTCTGGCGAAAAGTCGTAATGAAAAAACATCTGCTATCCCCCATCATTTACTAAACTGCTAATTCGAAAGCTGTTTTATAACTTACAATGATATGTAATTTTCTAAGCCTGCCTGGGTTTTTCTCGACAGCTTCTGTAACAGGTAACCGCACACTCATTTTTTTTTTTTGCGCAAGACCTCATGCGGTATCTGGATCCCGAGAAACTTTCTTGCGTCAAAAGATTCATTACAAATTTTCTAAAGATCACATCAGTGTTACATATTTATGTTCCATTTCTCAGTACAGTTCATGTTCGTTCAGATATTGCTAGGAAGAACCCATTTTACTCTGTGAAAGAATTTTCTTCTTGGAATTTGGTAACTAAGAATGACTGATAAAGTAGTATATATGGTGTATGGAAGGGGAAGGTGACAAAATTATCCACAATTACTAAAATGATATATGGTTTTTCTTCCTGTTGAAACTTTTGACAAATGAACTAATTACACTGTTTACAAAATTTCACTCATGTATAGTAACTAACATGGGATGCACTCAAAAACTGCTGTGAAAAATTATCATACTAACAGGTTTTTAAGTAATTGACTGCTTATGAGTTGTTGGTAATATAATTGATATTGCTAATAGGTGTGTGTACTGTTCCACATAAATAGCAACTAACATAATATAATATGTAGTCACAAATTACTGTGAAACTTATCATGGTAACTGGTTGGTAAGAAAATAACTGGTTATTAGATGCTGGTAACAAGTGCATACACTGTTCCACATAATAAGCATTAATTAACTCGGGATTGTATTTGTAGATTACAGGAGAGCTTGGTTATACTAATGGGTTGTTGCTAACTTGTTGTCAATATATAATAACATTATCAATTATATAGTAATATTGACATTACTAATAAGTGTATGTACTGTTCCACATCCCCGAGATTATTCTCACATGGGATCAAAGTGAACATATCTATCTATCTATCTATCTATTCCCTTTGTTTAATTCGATTATTTGGATGTTAGCTGCAAGAAACAGCTACAAAACGCGCAGTTATCGTTCGTAGTACTTCAGTAGTTTTCATTGTTTCTAGGTCATTCGGGTGGCGTATATTGCTGGACTCCAGACAAGAATTTTTTGCATCTTCGGTGGATTCTCGTTTCAAAAACAGTCACACACTTGCTTGGCATTAGCTTCGTATGTTGAATACAACTGATATCATTCGAAGCGATTGTTGTTCCAAGAACTATGCCGTTTCTTTAGTACCTAACAGTAATTCGCCTTTGATTAATTCTCACAGGAACACGCAGTTTGAGTTAAGCACCACAATGAAATAATACGAAGGACATATGAGGTATATCGAATGTCTACTGAATCTGTGTAATGAACGGATTGTCTGCCAATGATCTCGAGCAGATTTTTTCCAACAGACTAAAAGTAAACAGAAAACCAGTATTACTGGGATTATTTTTTTTACAGCTGTGTGACTTTGGTCTACACCTCCTGTAAAGAGATACCCATACTGCCCACATTAAACGCCAGTTTACAAATATTTCTTCCTATAGCTCACTCGAAAACGTTAAGTTGAAAATAAAGTTAATGTAGAAGTTATAAATTTGATGTTGGAATGATGGACTGAGATCCTTCTCGAACAACGAAAGATACTCTGTACAACTATTTTCACACTGTCATCTCTGCTTGTGAAGATACTGTCCATACTACGCTCCTAAAATTTATTTTCTTCTTATTTCGCTGTAAAAGTTTTGGGAAATTTTCGATTATTTATTTGGGCACTGGTGTAAGAAGTTGGCGTCGGTTCAAATAATTTAACTCGGACACTGTCAAGATAGAACTTGGAGATTGGTTTAGTCCGTTGGACATAGTGATTACCAAGCCATGTCGGCAACCCGGCGGAAACGTTATGAATATTCAATGGAAGCGTTCCAGTTGTTGGATAGATACTAGAAATAATATCACCATTCGAATATTTTCTTATTTAATTGATGATATCAGTTCTATGCTTATTTAGCAACTCGACCTTGATGACTTTAAATCATTTTCAGCTGATGTTATGGCTTGGGTTAATACAGAAACTGAACATCTGGAATACGCATTTTAAGGAATTTGGCCGTGCAGAAACAGTAGTAATGGCTGTCAGCAGACATAATATAAAGCCTGTTAGTTATCTGGAGGGTGAAAAATTGAATCAGGTTCATAATTTTCAGTACCTTGGCAGTAAAGTAGCTTCTGACAGTCGATCCCAGAACGAAATTACAATTAGAGCACACAAAAGAGACCAGGTCTATCATCAAGATGGACACCTTCTGTGGGACAAGCACATTACAATTACAGCCAAAATGTCACTGTGTAACTCATACTTCCTGCCGGTTACAACATACAGCCTGGAAGTATGTACCACTACCAGCAGAGATAATAACAGACTCCAGGCGATCGAGATGATGTGGTACAGAAAATCAGAAGAGACAAGATCAGGAATGAAGTGATCCGTAAACAGATCCCACCAACCCTTCAATAAAAAATTGCCAAAGCAGGATTGTGATGGCTGGGACACGTCAAGCGGATAGACCCAACAAGAACAGCGAGGATATTGCTGGATAAAGAATTGGAGGGTAAAAGACCAAGAGGCCGGCCCAGAAGGAGATGGCTTGATCTCGTGATACTGGACCTACAGGAGAAAGGTGCATCATGGTCTTCAGTCCAAGAAGAGGTAACATAATTAGACAGGCAAAGGTTGAGAGCGCTCTTACGTCGCACCCGGGAAACTGGAGACGGAAGAAGATCATGATGATTATGCTTATTTATCTGGGCCTGATTGGCTGACGCACTTTGGGATGTTTCTTGTCACACACTATTCTGCTGTCGAGCTGTTGAGTTAGAGTTGCAGAGTGACCGCCAGTCCCCAGAAGAATATTTGTCGTGTGTAAAGTTACGTGACCCTGTAATGACTTACAAATAGGGTTTCTATAAAACCGCGTGAAAGTTATTTACATTGACAGAGACGCACGCGGGGTTTAATTATCAGTAGAACAATTATTAACAATTAAAGTTTTGTGGAGAAAACTTATTTTAAGTATGCGTCGAAGTAGATTCCCAACTATGTAAACATTTAAAACTGTTGGTTATGAGCAGCCAGACCAACAATACTTAGTATAGTAATAACCGTTTTCGTAATTACTATTACAGGGAAGTTATACATATTAGACATTGGTTAAACATTAGTAATAATCTTTTGGTCGAAGCTAACCTTTCCACGAATCTTAAGATGTTCTGATTATTCAGAAGTGTAATCGTAAGGTAGTGGCTACAATAGTGAAGAGTGAAATGTAACCAGTGTTTAAAACCATCATCTTATTACGCCTAAATATTGTGGCCAAGAAGTCCATGGGCAGCCGTTCTAATAACTACAGCAGTTAATTCTTAATTCTTAGTGCTGAATTTCTGTTCAGAGCCAGTTTTTGAGTTCATTTTTTATGAAGTCTAGGCTACTACAAATTATACTCACATGGGTCGACATGTAATGTGACTCGGAAATAAAAGAATGATGTTTAATAAACTTGAAAATTGCAAGTTGAACGGTCGTTTGGGCCATTTTTCTCAAAAACAATTCAAACTTACTTGATACTGCTTGAAACTAAGTTACAAACAAGTGAAGAATTTGAACATTATTAATAATTTCTGTTAATTAAAAACAAGCCGAAAGAATATTGTTGCAACTTCATCACATATTAATGAAATTAATGTGTTAAATATCAAATGGTTTTAGCATAACTACAAGGTCTTACACATTCACTCAGGACCATTAAACATAATATACAGACAAAACACCACGCATTAAATGAGTACTTTACTTTAATTTACCTATAATTTACATTAAGCAAGCGTAAGTAAAAAGAACCATTTCTCTCCGTCTTGGGGGTAAAGTGGCATCTGAATATATCATTAGCTCTTATGTCAAATCTGGATCTAACAACTTTGAAACTAAATACATAAATCAGCGATAATACGAGTATTGTATTATTAAGGTTTAATTATCATTCTGTTGTCTTGCATAGAACCAGGACCTACGGCCGCATGTTCCAGGCGCCATCGCATCGGTACATTTTTTTTACTGCTTTACGTCTCTCAACAGCGAGGTCTTTAGAGACGGGAAAGGATGGGGGGCAAGGAATGGGAAGGAATTCGGCCATGGCCTTTTTAAGGAAGCATCCCGGCATTTGCCTGGAGTGATTTGGGAAACCATGGAAAACCCAAATCTGGATGCCCGGACGGGGATTCGAACCGCCGTCCTCCCGGCATCGGTACATCAACTAGCCAACTGGCACTACTAATTTGTCATTGAAGTCGTTGTGTGAACCATTGAGTCGTCTGAAGATCAATAATGGTATAGCTAACTTTGTTAATTGGGTTCATAATGGCTCCTCACTTGACCGGTGATTGAAAACCTAACGAGTGTTAAAAAAAAAAAAAGTACTAAAGAAAACTTTCAGAATGAGTCGACAAAAAGACGAGTTACTTAGAGAATTAGAGATAGAAGCAGAATACTTGGCAACGTAGTGTGGGCTATAGGCTCAAAAGCGCGTAGAATACACTTTACTTCATCAGATTGAGATGCGCAAGTCAGAATGGACAATAATAATAATAATAATAATAACAACGCGTACTTGCTTGACCTCATTCAGCGTTCAGTAGCTTGCATTTGTACCAGTAAGGGTACTGAGGTAGTTAGATCAACTAGAGTTCGACACGACCATGTTTTCACTCTATGCGTAGGATAAAGCTTAGCTAGAAGATCTTGTACCAGATACTAATTGCCGCAAAATAATGCAGACTTTAGTCATACCAGTTTTGTGTGTAGTAAAAATGAATATTTACGTTTAACTCCTCTTCCTTGAGTCAAGAGATCGAGCGTGGTGGGTGGGTGGTTAACTCTTTGGCCTCGCATTCGGGAGGACGGCGGTTCGAATCCCCAAATCACTCCAGGCAAATGCCGGGATGCTTCCTTAAAAAGGCCATGGCCAAATTCCTTCCTGTTCATTGCCCTCAGTCCCATCCCGCCTCTCATGACTTCGACGTCGACGAGGCGTAAAGCCATAAGTAAATAAGAAAATTGAGTCAAGACTCTCGATTAATCAGAAGCCAGTTGCCGTGTCACTAGTCTCAGACAGTTCACAGACGCAAAAAGTTGCTCCTACGCTATCTGTAATTAATTTAGTCGCGGTATGCATGCAGATTGCATGAAACTAGGTCAAAGTTTGTATTTGTCTGCAAGCTTGTTGACGCATTATACGGGTTGCACTTTTGCCCTTCAGGCTGGTCATTGAAATCTGCGGGTTCGCAATGCGAGACACGTCAACGCAAGTAGCTGTTCTTCGCCACCTGATGTACGCTCACTGAAATCCACCTGGAGCCCTCCACAAGATGACTTTGACAATATCTACTAACTTCACGATACGCCGTGGGAACGAGCAACAGCAGTGTTGAGTAACGACTTATTTGTCGCGTATTTTTTTATTACTCACTGTAAATCCTCGCCTTGATGTAACTGTACATAGCTGACGCCGTATAAGATTTTTTATCAGCCGGAATTTTCAGAGAAAACAGTTGTGCTTTTGCGTGCTATCCTGCGTCTGATTATCGCTGTGTCCGTCCCCTACGTTCTTCTCGGCCTTCCCTGTGGTCTCCTTCCGTAGGGCAAAAAAAGCCTGCGCCTTGACAAGCCATCTATATTTTTTTTTTTACCGTGTAAAGGTTTATTACATCCTGGGCGGTTTTAGCCGCGGCGATAAATTTACCGTCGCCGCCTACAGAATTTGACGTGTTTACACATTAAGCGGTAAAATTGCCGCTGTTATTGGAGGTGACTTGGTCGTGTAACTCTCATCACTACCATCCCTTTGCTGTCTTGAGTTTAATTTAATGGATTTCGTGTTTCTTTCTCGGTGGTTAGGAGTTGGAACGACTGCGACGGTAAATTTACCGCCGCGGTAAATCACGCCCGTTGTGTAACCAAAGATCAAGTACCCTGTCGGAACGAGGCTTTTGTTTGAGATCTTCCGATTATTATTATTCCATTTAATTAATGTGTCTTATCCGCACCCTCTACTGGTCTCTTCTTCGCTGCACAAAACTATAGCCATAAGAATCTTCTAAGAATATATTCCCAGCCATCAACTTTTGGAGTTATCTATCGTCTCGCATCAGGTTGCCTCCCTCTAGTTTGAATGTAAAAAGTCTTAGTTTCTTCGACATACAGTCTATGACCTCTTTCATTCGTGTTTGTTCCTGTACAGCATCTTTGCCGTACGAGAGATACAATACCGTCTCACCTGTATCCTGTATTCCTGCAAAATGATCGCGGAACGCTTTTCTCGCGATCTTCTCTGGTAGGATATATATATATTTTTAAAAGATTGGTCGAGAAACTATCTCGTTTCCTCATCCCCGCCCAGTAACTATATGCTGCGTTACTGTTAGCTGGTCCTTTCGTTTTACCTGTCTCGAACAGACTGATCATGTTCGGTACTCCAAATCCAGTCAACTAACTTCACGACGAATGTAGATTTGATGTGTCTGGTAGACCACAGTAGCTACCAGTAGTACTTCGTCCTATTCCCGCAGCTACTCGGTTGGTTGTCGCAGTACAGAGATGCGATTTCCCGCAAGCCGGCTCGTCATAGATCCACACTGATACTAAGGGATTATTTCTTTCGCTAAAAGCTGGATTCTGTCCAGGAGACATCACCCAGCAGATGTTGGTCCCCATGGGAGTTACAATATTCAGTTTGGCGTTCTTCAAATTAATCGGGCAAATTATCTCAGTTTTCCGCTCCTCTCAAATCTCGTCCACTTTGCTTTGGATCAGCTTCTGCTGGCGCTTAAGTCTTCCCCCATAGAAATATGCGACGGGAGTTTCGTCGTCTTTCCAATAGCCTGTTAGATACGAGACTGTCATTCTGGCGTGGCATTCGGAACATCGCGCTCTCGGTACCCAGTCCACCAATCCTGATTTTGGTTTATCATTTTTTCCTGAAATCTTAGTGGTAAATTTAGGAATTGTTACTTCAGATGGCGGGCTGAAGCCACATACCTTCCCTTTCCCTTTCACCGGTCCCTTTCCGTTGTAACGGGACGTCATTTAGTTTAACGTTATATTCGAAAAATCATATAAGTTTGTTAGATTTCACAACGGCCAGACGTCGAGTAAGCACGTCCTGTTTGTTCGCCTTCTGCCGATCGACAGTTCAGGTTGCAAGTTACACGTGCGGTGCTGAGCACGCAAGCCAATGCTTTACCAGCAAGCCAGAATACATGGATCATTCTCACTTCTTCACTGTCCGGCAGCAAGTTATCAGCTAGGCCTTCGAATAGATAGTCGCGACACCAGCCTTACCATTCTCTGTTTGTTGTATACTGTTGGGCTAAGTCTCATCCCTATGTTCAGTAGCACAGGTTACGGAATACCTCTCCATCCTGTACATCATTAGCTGTAGTTGGTTTACAGTTTAGTACAGATTAAACGAGGTTTCCTGTAGAGGTTGTTTGATTCAAGTAACCCTTAGCTGTCCGCTCCCTCTCCTAGATGCAAGCTCATCCCTCGATGCTCATGTTTATTTAGCAGTACAAGAAAAGAAGAACAGAACAACAAGAGCTCAAGAGCAGAAGACACGTAAAGATACATGAAAATAGTTGGCGCAAGACGTGGGGCATCGTAGGGAAAACTCCGTAGAACCCATGTGTCAGGCATCCATACACACCCCATAATTACAAGCAGCGTTATACCTTCACAGTGACCTTCGATGTAGACGAGGTAATTAAAACGTCAACAAAATAGAAAAAGAAAAGTATGTGGGCATTTAATCTTCATGAAGCTAAGAGGAAATATAGAGTAACCCAGTGGTTCGTCCGCAGCGTGGCAGGAACTGCGCAGGTGACTTATTCGGTTGTCAGCTTGTAACGAGACTGCTGTCTCAGACTCGTACGTTTTAAATAGTAAAAATAATTCATATTGAAAGGAGGGCTGGAATATTTTGCTCTAAAGTATCTTCGCTTTAAGCTTGGATGGAGACACCTGTAATGGCGGATGCGACCCCTTTCATACCTGAGCTGGGTAGCAACATATTTCTCAATAGCGAGGGAAGGCCCGCTTATCTGCATCAGATATCGCCTAACTGACTCTTCTCCGGTCAAGTGGATACTTCGGCTGGACGATCTATTGTGCCGTGAGATGATATTCCCGCATGTTAACGGAAAAATTTGGTGGCCGAAGCAAAACTCGGAGAAGGTCGGATATTTTCGGGGTGATTGTGAATCACGTGGTTGTGAACTCCCAATGAACGTGCATGTTACAAAATAATAACGAGCTGTTTGGTGTATTCTGGGTCCACGTCTCCTACGAGCCCACGGATTGGATTTCGAGGGGTCTTGCAGGAGTGACTAGCAGAGGAGGAAGTCTTGCGGTGGTGTCTGGCGGACAGAGAGGTCACTCCATCACGGGGTATTCGATTACGACGAGACTTATAACAGCACGGTTCGAGCCACCTCTGGCTTGTGGTACCGGTTGCAGTGGTCTGGAGGAACCGACGCACCACCGCTGCTGCATAAACGGTAAAGACCCTCAGCCATTAAAAAGAACTCAGTGTTACGCATTCCTCGACCCGTGAACGCCTCTGAGCAGAGTATCACTCTCCGACAATCTTTCTGAGTGTATTATTAGCCGTGAGCCAACCTGATATGATACGGGAAGACTGTTGTAAATTCCTATCAATCAGGAAATATTATTTTATTGAAGGTCAAGACTTAATGGCGCCCTCTTTGAATTCATTTCTATAAGTTTGTATTTGTGAACAGCTTCATAAATAAGCATCTTGACATAGTGCTTAAATTTCACATAAATATGTCACTTGTAAGGATACACAGCCTCTTAGGTTTAGTAATTAATGTTTCTTTTTTTATATTATTTCAATCGGAAGTGTTTATTGATAGTGGTATTTTCTAATCACTATTTGGTTTCTAATTTATGTAAAGCTGATTATAGATGTATGTTGTTGAAAAATGCTTTATATCGTGTTATCATTATTTCTTAAGAATTATGTCAAAGAAATCCAATTACCAGATGAACAAAGTACATGAAAATCTCTGGACGATAAACAGTACAAGAGGAAGATCTTTGGCGGAGATAGAAGAAGAGAGAATATTCTGTTAAGTTGTAGTGACAAGAAATAAAAATGTTAAACTGAATATTTATTAATTGAATGGTAAATAAAGAAAGTATATAAATATGAGAAGTAAAAATATGAAGGAAAGAAGAAAAAGAAAATTATTATACACTGTTGTTTACTTAGAATTAACGTGTTATGGCTCATATTGAAAGACTCGATGTTAATTTTTGTTTGAACATTTGATTTTCATGTATTATAATTAATTGTAAGGTTCGCCGACGTCTGTAGGCATTCAGTGTTGAATTTGAATAAATCTCATCAGGTTATGACTTAACATTACTAATGCAAGATAGCATATCACTTTGCACCCTCTTCCTATTTGAAAAAATCAAATGATTAAAATTATTAAATTGATGAGATCAACAAAATCATTAATATTCAAATTAATAAAATGGTAAGCGGAATGCTATGAATATAATTACCCAGCAAACCCCGTCTACTACCACAAGCTCGAGTCCCTCCAACTGTGCTGTAGTAAGGTGTAAACACTGGTCACCCGCGCTGCTTCCTTCTGTGGCCACACTTGGTCACCGAATTCGCAGGTGGAGGGAGGGGCAACTGTTCCGCTAGGCGAGCCAAGTAGTCGGCCCTGAAGTCGCAGCTGTAAAGTCGGAAGAATGTCGACTTTCGAGATCGAGACAGGGCAGTGGCGGACGTGACTGTAAACACGGAACCACTGCCTTCTAATGCACTCAAGTTTTGACAGTTAACAGTGTGTTTGGGTGCTCTGTTGTGCCTCATCGTTGACGCTGCGCGGGGCCTGAATATCCAGACACTGGTTTTACGCAGTTTTTCTTGGTCATGTGAGCTGTTGCCGGGGTGGTACTCACTCTTTGCTCGAAACACTACATAAATTAAATTTAATTGCGTTGAGACCGAGGGTGGTGGTGTAACGGCTAGCGTTCTGTCCTCGCATGCGGGAGGACGGCGGTTCGAATCCCCGTCCGGGCATCCAGATTTGAGTTTACCATGGTTTCCCGAATCACTCCAGGCAAATGCCTGTATGCTTCCCTTAAAAGGCCATGACCGAATTTCTTCCCATTCCTTGCCTCCCATCCTTCCCATCTCTAAAGACCTCGCTGTTAGAGAGACGTCAAGCAGATAGAAAAAAAAAAATATTTCGTTGGACGGCATGCTCTGGAGCAAATTCGCTGGTCATCTATTTACGACTTTTATTATATTATTATTATTATTATTAGACCACGTTTTTGTGACTTAAATGACTTCTCTGCCCCTAAAGTAGTGCATGGAAGGGAAAAGATGACCATGACCACAAGCTGGCACTCGATTTCAGGCACAAGGGTGTGGGAAGATTCTCTTTTTTAGGTAAGGGTGTCAGGGATTGGAATGAGTTACCAAGAGAAATGATGAATAATTTACAGAAAACTTTGAAAGAATTTAAATAAAAAATTTGTAGAGGTCAAATGTAGGTGGGTGCAGGATAGGGGGCAATGGGTGTGTAGGGAAATTGCCACCGGAGCCTGTGCTCCATTGCAAGTAAATTAAATTAAAAAAATGAAGAGTTTTCCAACAACGAGAAATGAGCGTTCCCTAATGGGATGTTACATACTTCACGGAAGACATACAAGTACATACTTCTATTTCTTCGTTCTTTTCGGGCATTTGTAAACTACTAAGTAGGAATCATTCATTCGTACATTGCTTGAGTAATGGTTTCTTCCATTGTGCAGGCGTATCTTTTTCAGCTGTCTTAATCACTGGCTTCCGGAGGCGATGATACGTCAGTGCTGATGGGTCAGTATTTTACAATACAATAATCTAAAAATAGTAAGAAATAAGAGTTCTGCCATATTTACAAGGCAGCTTGGCTGTTTTTCAGCCAAATAAGTTTTTCTGTATACAAAGAGCTCTGACGTAAATTAACAGTATATTCGTTGTCAGTAATGATTTTTCAGTACCAGACGTAAATGGGCGGAAGTTAATTCCTATTAATGCAACCTATTATTATTTGTACCAGTTGCGTCGCTTGAAAAATCGATTAGTGTTGGCTGCTGATATTTTTATGGCATGCACGCGGAGTGTTCCATTTGTGTGACTAAATAATAATCAGTAAATGCCAAGCACGTGCCTGACGTTACAGGCTGGAAGGTGCTTTTTTTCTGGCAACACCGACCTTCCAGGAAGGCAGGGGCTACAGACCCTTGTGCGCTTAGGTCACCTGTGCGCTTTTAGTCGGACGCCATTATATTCTCACCCTATGTTCATAAACAACATGTAGTTTTTTATCTGTGTACATAATTTGCCGACTCTTCTTGGCATTTATCTGCATTCCATGTTGACCTACCCAGTTAGATATTCTCCGACACAAAGCTTTCACAACATACAGCCAGTTTTCAACGCTCACTATAAACCCTTAGGTTGATCGCTCTGAGTGACATCGCTGTGACAGAACATGAGGCTCCGGTCAAGCGATACCTAAAAGTTACCCACCTTGAAAACTTGATCACTTTGTGTACGAATCACGTAATCAGGATAAGTGCAACAGACCAAAGAACTTCTTACGTCTTGGAGTGAGATTAACATATTTATATAAGTACTCGTCAGTGTGTCTGGATCTGGGATGTACAACGGGACCACAGTCGCAATTATACAACCAAAACAAGGTAACAGTTTAGTACGTCGGAGCCTCTTTCTTTTACACTCGAACTATCATTTCTACTTGTTCTAATCAGTTTTACATTTATATCACACCTCTGTCCGGTTACTAATACCTCAAACTTCGCTGCAACAACTGAAAGTCAGACTCTCTACTTCTGTCATCTCTGTCTTTTTTTTTCCCTATCACTTTACGCCTCGTCGACGACGAGGTCATTAGAGGTGGGATGGGACTGGGGACAAGGAACGGGAAGGAATTTGGCCATGGACTTTTGAAGGAAGCATCCCGGCGTTCGCCTGGAGTGATTTGGGGAAATAATCGAAAACCCAAATCTGGATACCCGGACGGGGATTCGAACCGGCCGCGGCGTCCTACTGAATGCGAGGCCAGAACGTTAGCCGTTCACCCGCCATGCTTGGTTTCATCACTGTCAATATATTCTACTAAAAAGGAAATCGATGACAGAAGAATTATCCACAATCTATATTTATAAAACACAAGTTTTAGTCGTCTATGACGTCACCTGTCACGGCATGATGTCACCCTATCACGTTGCGATATGACGTCACGCTTATGCCTTTGTTCTTGATAATACACGTGATTTAATAACATTTATAATCATTCGCGAATAAATTATCTGACAGAACACTGAAATTTATGTATTGCGTTTAAATCGACATATTAATCATTAGATGATTATATTTTCGTATTATTCATTTGATATATAGAATTCTTTTATATTAACTTCTTTATCCATAGATATGTAAAATAAAAGCTTTAATATTCGAGCATCAATGTTAGCGAAAGTTTTGGTTAGATTGTTATTTAGCATGAGTCAGAATTAGAACTGGCATTTTACCTTACAGCAGAGGGCATGAATAATTTAGTTTTTTTTTTTTTCAAAATAATTTAAAATGTGTCTTTTTATTAAAATGATTAAATAGTTAGAACGGAAACAGTTGCACACTGATCGCGATCTGTGCAGCCTATATTACGTGGCATGATGTAAGTTTATAAGATTTATTTTAATTTCCTTTGCTTTCACTGAGCAATACAACTAAGGCTATTATTTCAGCAACATGTAACTGTGTCAGTCATTCAAACGTTGTAATATCGGTCAGAATCATTGATAACAAAAATGTAAAAAAAAAAAAAAAAAAAATTATGCAACTCCAGAGAAATATATTCACAACACTCCGTTAGACCCGTCATATGAAGTATTTCCTTATAGTCCTGGTCCCCGCGTACCGGATGCTGGGGCGGTCCGCACTCTGCGCCTCTTAAACTGAGTATACACAAACAAAAAATGCACTTACCACACACAGTACATAGTTACACGTTTCAGAGGTAGATGGCAACACAACCGCTTCCCCAAAGACTGCAGGCAGATAGTCTGACTGACAAATGTAGTTTCGAAATAAGTGGAACAAGTCCGTAAAACAAACGATGTTGATGATTTGCATAAGTGGTTTTTGCTCATGTCTTGAATGTCGAAAGGTGTTGTTTGCGGTTCTGAACTTTTTCATACCTGCGTGTCTCGGCGTTCAACCCATGAGGGTTGTTAATGAACGGAAACAGCTCTCTTGTCAGGTACAAATCACACCCGCATTCTTCAAGCCACTTCCTCAGCAATGTTACCTACTTCCTATCTTGAACGATATGACTGTTTAACGTGATACTCGCACCCTCGTGTGCGGAAAGCTGCTTAGTATAAATACCCACAACTTACGAGATATGCTGCTTTAATACACAAACTTCGCTTCACTCACAAATGAAATACAATTACTTATTCACTTTTTATCTATTCAATTTTTTTAAACTGCTTAACGTCTCTTAACAGCGAGGTCTTTAGAGACGGGAAAGGATGGGGGGCAAGGAATGGGAAGGAATTCTGCCTTGGCCTTTTGAAGGAAGCATCCCGGCATTTGCCTGGAGTGATTTGGGGAAACCATGGAAAACCCAAATCTGGATGCCCGGACGGGGATTCGAACCGCCGTCCTCCCGAATGCGAGGCGAGAACGCTAACCGTTACACCACCTACCTCGGTTTATCTGTTCAAACCACGATTTAAGCCTAAGAGCTGTCTTTGGCTTTTAAAACTGACACTTACTCATAAAAATCAGACCTGGTTTATCTTCTTTAGTGTCCATTAATTCCTTGTAATATTCTGTAAGTTCATTCGCCTGCAAACATTCACATACGTATGAGCGCTATAATCCTTTTCACGTTCCAGTTATTCACACACACACACACACACACACACACACACACACACACACACACACACACACACACACACACACACCAGTCACCTCTTCTTCTTCTTTTTTTACATATGACTTTACGCCTCGTCCATGTGTAGGTCATTTGAGGTGGGATGGGACTGGGGACAAGGAACGGGAAGGAATTTGACCATAGCCTTTTGAAGGAAGCATCCCGACATTCGCCTGGAGTGATTTGGGGAAACCATGGAAACCCCAAATCTGGATGCCCGGACGGGGATTTGAACCGCCGTCCTCCCGAATCACCTCTTCTTACTCCGCTTATTCGCCATAGACATTATATAGCACTACCGTCTTATTCTTAGCATCAGACACTAAACAAACAACTCAGCCGGAAATCTAAAAAGTAACACAAAAAATAAAATAAAAATAGAAGCAAATATATCAAATCTCAAAAACTTATTAGCCTACTGCACACCCCGTAGTCGTCCACAGAACTGCTGACTCTTCATTAAAAAAATTCTGAGATCATTGCATCAAAAATGTGGTACATATTCTATTATCTCTCTTCTAGCTTCTACCTTAAATTATTTCCTAACTAGCTGCCCTCACAGACTTCTTTCTGTCAAAAGTTATTGGCCTGTCGTAGTCCAATAGAAAAAGTAAATAATTAAAACGTATTTCAGAGTGATCACTTTATTTATTGATTTAATGTCTCAATAATAAACAACGATTATTTACAAAATTAAGTTATCTATTTCGTACACTGCAAGACGTTAGTAATAATGTGATGATATTTTCATTGTAATGCTTTATGGAACACGATATGTTTTGTTTGATTACCTGGCGCGTAAACAAATAAAGCTGACGGTCTTCCAACGCGGAAGCAGGCAACCTACAACTGTGCATGGAGAAGCATGATTTTTCAAGATTAACACCGCAAACACTCAATGACTGACCCTGGGATTTATTTATGGTCGTAGCCAGAGCCGGCGCTAGGAATTTCGGGCCCGGGGTAAAATGGGCAACTTTTTTTCTTTTTCTTTTTAGCTTTACAAAATGGCAAGCGACAATGGGTTTATTCTTGGCTTCTGGCCTGAGGTGCCCTATAGTCGGTGATCGGGCCCCCCATCAGCCGGCGGGGCCCGGGTACTGGTCGTAGCGGAAGTAAGCCGCACTGGAAATCGCAGTCGTTTAAATTCAAATGGTACGTCAGTTGGTACCATTGGGATGCGTGGTATCAACTCATCTTCTCCCCCTTTTTCCCCCCTTTAGAATGGTTGCTTCGATCACGTTGTTCCGTAATTTTTTCACTGCTAGCCGTGTTCCATTACAAAGACGCGGTTGGTAGATATTTCGCAACATTATGATCACCGATCCTACTTTTAATTCAAGATTATGAGGCAGCAATCCTGTCAAATCCAGTGAGTTCAAAAATTCTGGTGGATAGTTGACGACATCATCTTGGTTAGTTGCGCAATCAGCTGATTTGTATGTCCTTAATTCACCGGCAATTTCATTTTGAATTTTGAAATTTATTTCATTTACATCCGTGTTTTTGTCTCTGTAGCTAGTTCGTTCAACCAAAAAATTGATGTAATGCAGCCAGTCAAAACGTCTACAGGGATTTTGTCATTACCACTGCCAATGAATTGTTTTGAAAACATTTCTTCAGATCGATCATTTTGCAATTCCAAAGATAATCACAAAGCGCCTTTGTTTTGTTTTGATTAACTGGCAGTAATATTATTTTCGTTGATGACATGCAAACCCTTTTTTTCCTTCGAACTTTATTTTGGGTAAGCATAGACTAATATCCATACAATCTAATCAATTTGAAGGCATACCAGAGATAATCCTAACGCGCCTTTGTTTTGTTTTGTTTGACTGGTTTGTATTGGGGAAAAAAATGGTTGATTTTACTATATTCTGGCAATTTTTTTCGTTTTTTCTCTCCATAAGAACCTTCCTTGTGGATTAACGAAAATGTGGAGGAAAAAAAAAAAAGGGTAATTGGTCGAGCCGTTCTCGAGTTTTGCGTTTAGCAACACATTTGGTGATTCATTTTTATTTATATTGATTTTAAAAGTAAGAAAGTATTACTCGCAGCCAATTCAATCATAGTGAATTCTACCAGTCCATAATTTAAAACGAATGGAACCCATCACCACAAAGGCTTACCAGAACTTTGCATTCTTAAAATAATAGGAAAAGTATGGCTCGATCGTCAGATGCTATTGCATATCGCTTCTCAACTGAAATACTAGTATCAGTTTTTCTTTTTAGGTATTCTTGGTGTTGCATTCTTCTAAACTGATGCATTCTATTTTCATGGTCGAAACTTTCGTGATCGGTGGCATGGGTCTAAATGTAAACACACTGAACAAATAAACACACAATTGTTTTTCGAGAGAGAGAAGCGAAAATTTAAAAGAAACCAAGCAAATGCCACTCACGGAGGAAATAATGATAACACGTACGTCAGTTATATTTTTTCGTTGATCACTCGCAGGCATAGATCCATAGAGCCTAATCAACTTGAAGAAATACCAAAGATAATCTTAACGCGCCTTTGTTTTGTTTTAATTGAGGGAAAAGAAAAGTGTTGTTTTTGCTATTTTCCTTCGAATTTTTACGTTTTTTCTCTCCATAAGAACCTCCCTCATGCCTTAACGAAATATAAAAAAAAGAATTAGTAGAATTGGTCGAACCGTTCTCGAGTTTTGCGCTTAGCAACACATTTGGCGATTCATTTTTATTATATAGATGAAATATATCCTGTAGTGTCCGCTCAGGCTTTAAAACTGAACGTTGCTTTAAAATCATGTTTTTGTTCTTTCTTACCTCCACTCCGAGATGCTTTAATGCATACAGGATAGGAATTTCTGATTAAATCCTTTATTAGTAGGTACTTTGTAGGATATATTTTGTATTGCAGACAGCCAATTTTGATTCTTTTATTTTCATTCACAACCTTGAAAACAAAACAGCTTTAACCAAAAGCCTAATAAATATACCTTTTCAGTTTCAATCATACGTAACCTTCGGCGTAAGAAATAAATTTCTAAAACTATACATATCGACCGATGCACTTTAAGCCAGAAAAGCTTGGGACTTAGAAACAGGAGCTTTTGAAACGAGAAGCTGAAGAATGGTACTAAAAATTAAGTGGACACATGATTAATGAAATGAACGTGTTTTGACAAATAATAGGTGTGGAAAGTAGTTTGCGCAACAATCTCACACAAAGAAGACGCATTTTTGCGTGTAAAATTTTTAGGTGGTAGGTGGAAGCAACAAAGGATGATAATTTTTTTTTAGAGGAAAACAGATATCGGAAAATGTTACGTTAATAACTGAGGAGGTAAGTTGTAATGAGTATGTAAAGATGAAGAAATCAGCTCAGGCTATCAAGTAATGGCCTCTGAAGAGAGATCAAAAGGTCACAGGTTCGAATCCCTGTCGCCAAATTTTCATAGGCCCTTAACTCGATCTTAACCTCTAGCACAGCTTTGTGTGTGATGTGAAGTACGCCAGAACGCTTCCGTGGTTCGGATTCTACGTTAAAAGTTTACTCGCTAGGATTTTCCGCGAACCGAAGGTCGCCGGTTCGAGTCCGGCCGCGGGCATGGGTGTTTAAGTGTTGTGTCTGTGAATGTGATGTCCGTGGCGGTATGGCCTAGATGCCGTAAGCTATGAAAAAAAAAAAAATACTCGCAATATCAGGCTAAGTAAACATTCTTCAGGAGGGTCCAACAAACCTTCGGGTTGAATACCACGTTAGGAAGTGATGGAGGGGTGCATCAAACCCGTCTGGAGACTAACAACAGAAAAATCTCTTTGTCTACGTGTTGTAAAGTTACTTCACACACAACAGTCCTGTCTTATTTTAACAGATCATTTCCTCATCTCGATTGATAACGTCTCTAACGCCCAGGCTTCGTAAATCGTGTTTCACAGCTTTACTGAGCATCGGAGTGGCGTTGTGAATATCGCAGGAACTGGAAGCTCATATGCGGCTGCTATTCCTGAATCGCTAAAGACTGTCAACCTAATTTGAAAAAAAATAATAATAATTGATTGACGGAACTATTTTGCTACGTCTAGTAGAGAGATATGATGTTTCTGAGTTGGGTATAGCAATGAGAAATCTAGCGTTTGTAAAGTGTTTTGGTTACTTATTGTTAAATATCGTTTTAGTAGTGATGGAGCTACGGACGATATAGCATCGTGTCTTTGTTGTTGAGCAGTTCATTGAATCGAAAAGTTCGTTGGTATATACGCAGCCAGCTTTTGAACTCAAGTCAGCGTTGGTCGAAGTGGTGCCATTCCTCGCCGAAACACGATACTCAATTGAGTGTAAAGTTTCAGGACAACTGGATCTGTGAGACTGAGAACGGCTCGCATACGTGACCGAACCGTTAGGAAAACATCGAACGGATTCATCAATCTGTGGAGGCCAGCCTTCGTCGCTCAGCAGTACGGATATTCGTCGAATGTTGCTCTAGGACCTCACTACCACGTTTACAATATCATGGTATTTCAACAACTGTAGCAGAATGATTTCGTATGGTGGCCAACGTCCACACAAATAATCGCACTATTCTCGCGAAGCAAAATGCCCGATACTCCATCTTCACCACCTTTTCCCAGCATTAGTGGTCGGCTGTCTTTGATGAGGTTTTACTAGGGTTGTAACTAGCGTTGCCAGGTGTCCCGATTTGCGCGGGACGTCCCGATTTTCAGGGGTCTGGGGACGCGTTCCGATTTACTCTCGATCGGGACGCCAAATGTCCCGATTTTTTTTAGAAAAGTGATAAACAACCATCGCAAAAAAAAATGAAATCGCGTGTCCACCTCAGACGCACCGCACCCAGCCAGCTGTGTTATTCACGGCTCATGGTTCAACTGATCGCACTAACCAGCACATTGCGCCAAAAACAGTTTAGCACGTTTCATGGTGGCTAAAACGACGAAGTAAAACAGCAGAAATGTAATGAAAACAACAAAAAAAGGAGGGAGTGTCAGTTTAACAAAATCGCTTAAAATATTTTTAACTACATCTACATATATACTCTGCAATTCACAAAATTGTGGGTGGCAGAGGGTGCTCAGCACCAAAGCTAATCTCTTTGCTGTACATTCCAATCCCTAATGGTACGAGGGAAAAAAGAATTCATATAAGAATCAGTCCGGCACCTTATTTCTCTAATTTTATCTTTCCTGTCCTTCCGACTCAAATAGGTTGGTGGAAGAAGTATTTCACTACACTCAAAAGTGAAAGTGGGAGTACGCGTGTTTTCCAATAAGTTTAAACGAAACGTGTGTCGTCTATCTACCAGAGACTCCCAACCTAATCTACTAATCAGTTCTGTGACGCTTTCATAAGGACTGTAGCAAGCGGTCAGATGAACACTCAAGAATGAAGAAGATGTGATAGCTGGTTAATTTACAAAGACATATCACTCGGTTGAACACACCTTGTCATTCAGTTCATTCGGTTTTGAATCAAAACTCGATCGTACTTTGCACAATGATTCTAAAATTGCTGAGAAATTGTCACTTGGAAAAACAAAGGCTATTGGGATTGCACATATACGTAATGGTTTAGGTTCGGCACCTGTTCAAGAGGCGATCAAAACTATTCAAAATGATAAATAACTGTTGCTACTGACGCCTCCAGTCACCGGAGTACATAAATATTTTTTGCTGATGGAAAGATTTTACAGCCCAGCCACAAATTCAAAAACTTGAGTTTTATGGAGACGCGAATTAAGCTGCATCACCCACGTACAAAAATTTAATAACACGACTGAAGAAGCCCAGTGTTGACAGCAAACATCTCACTAGTTACTATTCAGACGGTGTCCTGACAATCGCGCACAGTGACAATTGCGCACAGCGACAATCGCGCACAGTTTAAAGGTCGGGCCACACTCTCCGCTCTTCCGTGTACTTTATTATTTACGGATCGCAGTATTGACAAATCATCATCACACTAAAGCCTTGCCAGAGGTGAACGTCAATTTTAAGGCCTGTAATAATTACATACAACGGAGCCCGGGACTTGGACCGAGGACCTTTAGTACCCAAATCGTGCGCCGTAGCACTGTGAGTCACCAGACCGAATATACAGGAAATGGAAAATAAACATGCGAACACAATAAAAGAAACGTACTCTTTTTCTCTACAATTTATTTTTGCTATCGTGAAACACAAATGTAATCTTAGATTTGTCTGCTTACGGGGTACATTTCAAGAAAATCTGATGAATCTGGAAGTGAGGTTGAAGAGAAGAAAGAAACTTTTGTAAGTCAATCAGTAACATCAAAATAAAATTTGGTCGTAAAGGACTAGAAATTTCCGCAATCTATCTTGTGATATACTCCTCTGACGGTACAAGTTTCTCTTGACAGTTGACTGGGCTGGCATTTCAGTTACAAATTCGTAGCTTTTATTATGGAGATCTCCTAGTTCCTCAGAGCAAATTTTTGGAATTGAACTATCTTCCGCTCGAGCTCTCTTCTTTGCCTCATGAAGTTTCTGATGTAGTTCAACGCGTACGTTGTCATGGGGTCCACATATATGCTCTGTAACATTCAGTATGGCGGCATCCTTACTCTTCAAAATTCCACGACATTGTTTTGATCTTTCTTTGAGACAGCACCAGGTGATCGTTCCATCTTCTTTCTTTCTAAACTCTCTGTACCCGTCATAATGCGCACACGGCTCTCCATGTGTAGTTGAAGTAACTTCCATGATTAAAACTGTGATACTCAAGGCAGCAGTGAATGCGAACAGTGGTGTGCGGTCCGGTTAGGAGGGGATGGGGGTTGGAAGTCCCAGAATCCAGCATGCTGTTGTAGCGGTGACTAATTGGTAGCTAAAAGCAGGTAGCAAGAGATTGTCACTGTGCGCGATTGTCACATATTCATTCAGACAACGCAGATGTGAACTTTAGGTGCCGCAATTTAGTTTTTTCAGTTACTGTACCATAGTAATAATCAAATTGTATCAGCGGCATGTCCTGCACACATTTTGCGTACCGTAACCATGGAGGAAGGAAATTTCTTTCCTCCATGACCGTAACAGTGTAAGATATGCTCTGTATATGAGTAAAGTTTAACTGGAGAATTTCATCCGGAAACTTTATAGTCATTTCTCATACTGCGCCAAATGAGCTCAAGCTTTAAAACACTTTTACGAGACGTATGAATCTGAATATTTGCTTTCTTGGCAGCAATACCGGTTTCAAACGCGACAGCTGAAAGGAAATTAGCGTAGGTTAATGTTAATTTGTTCTAAGAGCTCGAACATGTCAAAGCAGTTAAAACCAGTTTCACTTTGTCATATAGGGAGTTTTATAATTACATTATAAAAAAAAACTATGATAAAAGCAATGAAATCTAGCACTAAATACAATTTTAATAATAAAATAAGTACTTAAGTCAACAAGTCTATTTATTATTATAATATTTAGTAAGATTTATAAGTTTCTATCATATTATAGATAAATAATTATTGAAATTATCCCTGTCCTCCATAAATTATAAAAATAAACACGAGTCATATAAAAACCCATTTTTTGGAATTGTTCCGATTTGTAACCCCAAATCCCGATTTTTGTTAACCTTCCGTCCCAATTTTTAACAACCTGAACCTGGCAACACTAGTTGTAACTGAAGTCGTCTTTGCTGATGTTCAGTGCTTGACATCCGCGGATGCGGATGTTTTACGGAGGCGGAGGTGGAAAAATAAATTTATAATTATTTAGATTTTAATATTTTATCAAAAATAAATTTTAAATATTTTTATGCCAAATTCTTTAATTTTTCATTAGTATATTTCCATATAATACTGCTTTAATGATTTATTTTTTGCCTCATCTTTCAACAACAAAAAGACGTGGGATGATTTCATAAGTGAATTAAATTATTTATATAACTACGCAGGCGTCTAAAAATGACCTTTGTCATATGAACTTTGCTTAGTTCGCGGCTTAACTAAATCAAGCGGCAAGCACAACAAGGGGGCATCCATAAATTACGTGAGGTCAAATGGGGGAGGGGGTGGGGGGTCCGGCAAAATCTCACCAAATCTCACCCGGGGGGGGGGAGTCTACAGAAATCTCGCGTAAGGTTTTGAAAAAAAAATTTCAGATAGTAGAGCTAAAAAAAAGTCTACAAATTGCGCGAAAAGCGATTTTACGGAGAAATTTCGTCGAAAAAACGAATTTTGAAGGGTGAGACCTAAAAAAAAAGGTCTCTAAAAGTTTCAAGGGCTATATCTAGGGGGGGGGAGGGGTTCTCACGGACCAGATCTCACCAGCGAGGGGGGAGGGGTCCGGCGAAATCTCACGAAATCTCACCAGAGTGGAGGGGGGGGGGTCCGGAAATCTGGAAAAACACCTCACGTAATTTATGGATGCCCCCCAAGGCCACGCCACCGCACATCTCCGTGCTCGCCACCCCGCTTTCCACCGCTCTAGTGGCCCATTCACAGTACAACTTGCAGGACCTACTAAGACCCATCCGATTTTCGATAAAAAAAACTCTTGATGGGTCGTGAATGGGTTTACAGGACTATATGTAGGACGTGTTGGATGATGTTGGACTCCCAGACAACCAAAACGGGTCCTTGCTGTCTGTCCAACAAGCTATGGACATGATTGGAGGACACATCCTATCAGTGTGCGATAAGGACACGTGGTGTGCCGCAAGAAAGTACTAGTGGAAAGGGTTGCTTGGAACATTTTGTACAACCCCTTCTGTTAGCGTGAATTGGTGAGGGCATGATACGGTAGTTGGACACGGATGTCCTGTAAGTTGGAATGTGAATAGGTCGCTTTACTTTACATCAAGTTCAAACTTGTAATAAACTTAGGTAATAAAACCGCTCAGTTCATTGTTACTTTTATTGCAAGATAATAAGAAAAAACAACCACGTTGTTGTTAACTAAGCGATGATGGGCAGAATATCGTGCAAAGAGAGAAGAATAATATACGTATATTGCAATGTAAACAAAACATCCGCTTTATATCTGCATCAAAAATTGCGGATGTAGGAGGATTTCAGGCGAAAGTTCCGCAGTTGCGGTTGCGGAGCTCCGCACATCCCTAGTTTTTACTCATCGCTGGCTTGGTCTAATTTGGAGCTTTCATTTTACGGCGGCACGTCCTTGCTGACGCTAAGCATTCTATACTTACTGCCCGGTCGTACTACGGACTATCAGATAAAGTGAATTATTGCCTTCTGTTCTATTTCTGATTAGTGTATTTTTTGGTTGTGAAATGTGTAGTTTATGAGTCGGAGATAGGGTACCGTCCCATCAATCTTCTTGGCGGCTGCAAGAAAATGCCTGAGAGCCGCAGTAACAACGGACGGGGGACGAGTGGGCTGTGGCGCAATATCCGGCCCGCTCTACCTCCCCGATCCAGGGGGCGGTCCTTCAGCATCCGAGACACAGACGAGACAGCGACGACTGGAGCTGGCTACAGGACGTTCCATATCAGGCCCGCAACGCGGACGATCGTCATGTCAGCGGCTACGGATGCCGACTTGTCGGCAGTCGACACAGCAGAAGGAGACGATATCTTCATTGAGGGGAATCGCGAGCGAGACGGCCACGTCAGCCGCTTCGATCTGAAGCGCTTTACGCCAAATCTGGACAAGCCGCAGCTCAGGGACTTCCTGCGGAAGAATCAAAATCATGATACCTCCTTCACTCTCTGGGTTTTTAGTGCCGGCTGGTCCATTCCAGACAACTGGTTGGACTGCACTACTGCCCTGGCCGTCGAGGGAGTGAAAGACCCAGACGTCATGCTAGTACATGACGACGCTGAGGCAAAGGGGCACAAGCGCCCGGATGCCCTAGAATCCATTCCACTGGTTCTCAGGGAGGGTTTCTACGCGAAGAAACTCTTCCGAATACTAAATGGAAGAAGAAAGAGGCTGCGCAGGAAGCAGAATCAGCGGCAACAGAGGACTGGCAGGTGGCGGGAGGCAAAACCGTTGCCTCCACATCCACAACGCTGCAGACTCCAGGAACAGAAGCACCAGGCTTCAAAATCCCAGAGCCTCCAGCGCAAACCATCCCTCCGAGGGACGACGCAGCGGCAGTCCAGGCAGCTCCAGCGTCGCCCACGCCAGAAGATGAAGAGGAAGAGCCAGCACCAACCACGGAGCAGGGTCCTGTCCAACCCGTGGTGGCGGCTTATGAGGGAAACTGGGGTAGCCTGTATGTACAGCTCCTGCTGGCTACAGAGCTGCCTCTGTTCTGCTGGCCTGGCGAGGGAGGCCTGCAGATCCTGGCCTCATGCCCCGCCGACCTGATGAGGGCCACCAGCCTGCTGAGCGAGCTGGACATAGACTGCAGCATGGTGCAGCACAGCCCACCGAGCCAGCCGCCGCCTGTGGCCGTCTCAGCACTGCCGAGAGAGAGGGTTAGGAAGGCTACCAAGAAGAGGCCTTCCCCGCCCGAACTCCGGCAGTGTTTTAACTGCCAGAACCATGGACACCAGGCGAGCGACTGCACCCAGCGGCGAAGATGTGTCCGATGTGGGGCGGACCATAAATTAGCCAACTGCTCCACGGCCAGAGAGGAAGCAATCTGCTGCAACTGCGGCCGAGGGCACGCGGCCTGCTTCTCTGGCTGTGAGATCAAGAAGGCTCTTCGGGCAGAGTTGGCTCCACGGTCCTGGGTCCAGTCGGCAGCCACCCGGCCGCCGAGAAGGTCGACCTGCCGACCACTGCCACACCGGACCCAGCAACCAGCTCACGGTGGTGGTCACGCTGATCACCGCCTTGATGCCACGTCGAGACCATGCTTAACCACAGACAAACCTACAACTGATGACTTATACATTAAGCCACTTCAAAAAACAAAAAGCAGACAGCAGTCATAGGGTTCGCCCTGGCACTGCAACAACTTAATGGCGTAAGCCATACCGATGACGTTGGAGTTGGAGCATCCGAGAGAGCACACTGCGTCCACTCCTGCACCTGTCAAGTTCGTGAACAGCGAGAAGACCGACGTGATGCCTTCATCGGTGTACTCAAGAATCTCGTCAACCACCTGGCTGCTAAGGAAGACACGCTGCGGCAGCCGTAAGTGCACCACAGCAAATTGGTGGACCATTTCTGAGATGGAAGATGCGCCGGCAATCCATCCTGTGAAAAAAATATCATCTGAAGATAACATCTATAGCCAACATAAAGACCTAACGACTGTGAAGATCTGACTCGTCCAAATGACTTGGAGGCAATGTCCTAGGACAACATACTCCACTGCACACCAGCTCAAAGGAGCTGTGACTAGGCTGAAGACAGCGCATAGAGCCACAATGCAGAGTTGTTTTGTTTTCTATTTTTTTTTACTTTAAAACTAAAGCTCCGCTTTCTTTGAAATCTTTGCCACTTGGCATTAGATTCTAGGTTTGGGGTCACTTTTTATTAGGGGAAAACCTTGACCACTACTCTACTGGTCTTGTGGAAAACCTTTATAATTTTATTTTGTTCTTCCTCATTTATAATACTAAATGGAATTTTATACCTCTGCCAAGTTTTGGTTAGCATGTGCCATTATCTTTTAGTCGATCTTCTGTGTTTGATATTGTATGTTACCGAGAGTGGTGGTGTAACGGCTAGCGTTCTGGCCTCGCATTCGGGAGGACGGCGGTTCGAATCCCCGTCTGGGCATTCAGATTTGGGTTTTCCATGGTTTCCCAAATCACTCCAGGCAAATGCCGGGATGCTTCCTTCGAAAGACCATGGCCGAATTCCTTCCCATTCCTTGCCCCCCATCCTTTCCCGTCTCTAAAGACCTCGCTGTTAGAGAGACGTTAAGCAGATAATATATATATATATTGTATGTTACCATATTCTGCAAGTTATTACTGCCCTAATGAGGCGACGTCGCATTGAAGTTTGGTTTCAACAAGATGCATTGGCAAACAATGGCTTTGTCCACAGAATAGTTTCCAGGGCACCCCATTTGAATACCTCCTCCCCCCTTGCTCCTGATATTTCATGCTGTGACACTTTTAATTCGTTTGTCTAAAAGAAAAAAAATGTATTAAAAAATCGAGCTCTGTTTTCAAAGGTGTGCGGGAATGCTTGGAAAAAAAAAAAAAAAATACCGGGCCGCTATTTGAATTAAATTTTTAATATCTACATTAAATCTCATTGTATATGCCATATTTTTATTTTTTTAAAAAAGAACTAAAATTTACTGCAAGTAAATGTGTAAGATTTTTTAGAAAATAGTCATACCACTGTGCCTGACCCTGAATAAAACAATTTGCTTCCATTGTCCGTTTCGAGGAAAATCGACCACAGCAACCGATGTCCTTGCTTCCAACGATTCGGGTTAAAACGCAGTAGATATCTGATCAGCAGTGCTTGTCTCATTGCGAGTGTCCGCCGGTACAAAAATCACGCTATTCCTCGCCTTCGTGATATTCCAGTACAACACAAAGCACCTTACTGCGGTCATAAAAGCGTTCTTAGTGTCCATTGTTTTCGTTCTGGCAGATCAATGCGATCTGCTCACCAATGGCTCGTTACTGTAAAGCGCTCAGTCCCTGTGGAGCGGGGAAGCCCCAACATTTCACTAGATTGTGCAAGGTCATTCGATAGTTTATCGAAATTAGCCTGTTCAGAGCAGTTGTCGATAGTAGAATCGAAAGAAACGTGGCTCAAAAATTGATTGCGCTTGTCAGTAGTTTAAAGAAGATACCTTGCTTTTGTGTTACAATTATTTATTTATTTATTTTTGGAGGGGGGGGGAGGGAAAATTGACGGATCGTGAAATCAGTTGTTGGATAGGGAGTCTTGAAAAAATACGTATTTACGAAGAAAATATATCTGATGGTAGCATGTGTTATACAATTTTTTAACTTTTACTATAAAGTATATCAATACCCTCCGGTAAGCATGGACATACCTAGTAAGGCGACAGGAATTCGGCGTTGGCAACGTTACCCTCCATCTGCTGCCGGTGATGAAGTAGAATATAGAGCTCTACCTCCGACAGTGCTCCAAAAGGGCCGTTAGAAGCCTTTTAGCAAACCATTTGTACGTTTCACCTTTTCAATCATTCTTTTCTAGATTGCTATAATGGAAGTTGGATGTCAATGCAGTCTCAAAACTTTACTGTCGCTTAAGGATTCACCATGTAACAAGGATGTAACACTACGATTTGATGATTGCTGACATGAATTATTCAACAAAGCTACGGCTCACTGTCTCAGACTTGTAAAGATTATTGCTTGCATCTCCACTAATATTATAAATGCGAAAGTAACTCTCTCTCTCTCTGTCTGTTTCTTTCGTTTCTTGGGCTAAACGGCTGATCTGATCGTGATGAAATTTTACAAGGAGATGCGATTTGGCATTAGGATGGACACAGGATACTTTTTCTCTATAAATAGTACATATTGTCATGTAATTTCGAAAAATTACCGAAACGAACATAGGCCGACGCGTAAGATGTGTAAGACTCTGTTGTACCTTCCAGTATTGGAGGCTGGTAGCTCAGTGGTTAACGCGCTGGCTTACTAATGCTTGGACCGTAGTTCCCGGTTCAAATCCCTATGGAGGGAAATATTTTTAAGAATTGTTTTTGATCGTATGAGCCATGCTTGGACGGTCAGTTTTTCAGATTCCATATTGAACTGTAGATATTACGAATTTAGGGATGAGGTGGTGTAACAATGCTGTAGGTGTACACCTTTTTACGCTGTATTGATCACTCAGTCGTTGTTTCTCTTGCAATCAGTGTGTGTGATCTGCACTAATGACATTATATATGCGAAAGTATTTGTATTTTTTTAAGGTTTGTCGTCTAAATAGCTATACCGATGTTGATGGAATATGGCATATCTGTAGGAAGTACACATGACATGCATAACAGTTTTAGTCACAATGTATTGAGAACTTATCGAATGGTAACGGACGGACGGATGTGTGTGTTAATCTGTAATGTTATGTCGGTTGCTCAAGCTGTGCTTCTCGCGTAGTCTGTTAGTGTATGATTTGTTAGTAAATTTCGTTTAGAGACAAAAACAAAACGTATTTTACTATAGACGTCGATTTGCTCTGCACTGTACCATTACTTTGTGTCTGCCTTAATGTTATGGCTCCAGTTTATTTTGTTCTCTTTTTGACATGCCTTGCGGGCGTAAACCTGGCCTAAGTGGTTGCTCTAGCAGAGCAGGAGCAGCTAAAGTTATTAGAAAATCCAAGAATCGGATACCCATGTTGAAGATGAAAAGACAAATCTGAAATAAAGCTGTCCTTAGTTAACCCCCTCCCTCCTTTCCACATCCCCGCAACTTCGTTTGTTTTTCTGTTTGTAAATATGTTGGAAACTGATTCTCTTTTTGAGATAGGTTCGACGATAGAATGATATAGTGATGGCTCTCCTGTCATATTATGCCGACTCGGTGTTGTTTGGGACTAATCATAAGTTACTAACAGCTTTCGATATTCGGTTCTGGCAATGAAATTCGAAGTCCACGCGTACGAAGTTTAATAATATTAATAAGATAAACAGTTTAAATTCATATTGATTATATTTTTATCTCGCAACAGTTTATCATAAATCTATTACGATTCAACTTTTAAAGTAAAAAGAACTGTAAACCTTTCAAAGTCTTACGAAGTGTTTTTTTGGATGAAACAATGATTGTGCCAATCAATCAAGTAAATTTTTATCGAAACGATGTAATAAATAACTTAATTAAAACGCTTATTAAGAAATTAAAAACTGTTTACATCATTACAAAACAAGCCAGAAGTGATGCTGATGTTCGAAAGAGTCATTGCAGAATTGACACAACACAAGACTGTCAACATCATAGGAGAAGATATCTGTGTACTAGTTCTTTTAATAGGACGTACTCAGTCACATCAGCAAAACATGTTTGAAAAAATCGGTAACGGTAATGTGGAAACACAAGTATATTCGACTAAAAGCTTTGACAAAAATCCTCGTTCTAAGAAACTAATGATTTTTGCACGCATTTAGTGGATGTGACACAACATATGCACTTTTTTAAAAAGGAAAACTATCAATTATTAAAATGTTCGAGAAACATTCCGATTTGGGTCAATCAGATAACGTTTTTCAGGAAGAAACCTGTCCTCTAGCAACATTGTTTGAAAATGGAGTACGTGTCTTTTTAGCAATGTATAATGCTCCAAAATCAGGATACAGGATAGACTATTTTCGATATACACAATTTATCAAATCAGCTGGATTCCACAAACCAGTACAGATATCCACTCTTCCACCTACAAGTGCAGCAGCTCGACAACACATCAATCGTGTGTACTATCAGATCCAAACCTGGTTAGAGAATGATTTAGAACCGAAGGAATGGGGGTGGATGTAGCAAAATGTAGTTGTAATTGCAATGAAGGCTGTGGTTCTAATTGCGGATGCAGAAAATTAGAGTTGCAAAGATCCTCAGTTTGTGGTCAGTGTAATGGACACGCATGCCTCAACGCTTCATTATAACCAGATGATCTGGATGAAGAAAGTAAATATGTACCTAAAATCCTTGAAGCCTTAGAACCAAATTTAATGGATGATGATAATGAATTAGAAATTCAAGTTGAGCGACAAGAAGAGGAATACGACGACGAACATGAAGTATATTGAGCTGTATACTTGACATAAGCAGTAACAACAACAAAACTCTCTATATATTAGCTTGAATTGTAATAGTTTTGTGATAAACTGTCACAAAATAAAAAATTAATGAAAGTGCATTTAAGCTATTTCGATTAAATATTTCATTATTTATATTAATTAAGTTAATATTAAACTATTATATGATTTATATGTAATATAATGTCCATCAATACAATTTATTAATTAGTAAACAATTACAGTTTTTCATAATTATAACATTATTAATAAATAATTAACATTATAAATCGTACTGTCTACTGGATTTTACAGTTAACGTATTGTACAGTAGCGTTATCGTCTATACGGCTAAGCGCTCCCCACTCTCCACGCTCTATCTCAAGAAGGGTTAAATCTATGAAATATTGTCTACGAAGAAATTTGTAGAGAATTTTATCGGTTTATGGATATTTTCAGCTTGTTATCTTTCATTCCGAGGTTTAATCCTTACTGATTGTATGTCCTGCTTACCTCCGATTGGCTGCTGTGGAAGGAGTAGAGGGAAAACAAAACGGAACAGCGGGATTTTAATATGTAGAAAGGAATTGTTTTTTGTCAGAACTTATAATTTGGCTATCGGTATGCTATGCACTTAATTTTTTTTTATTGCAGCCACGCATGTTGCTCGTGTGACGTGCTTTACCTTAATTCCTAAATTAAAAAAAAGCTGTATTTGAACATTGCCACTGAAGTTGTCTTCAACTACCTCGGGTTAAACAATTTTGCGCTTCATGAATAAAATTAATGATCTGAGCAACAAAATTATTTTTTAACAAAAATAAGTGTGCGGTGCGTGCGAGCCGGCCATGCGTATAAGACGAAACCTTACGCCCGTGAAGCCCTTTCAGTTCCCACTTAATACCGTGCTCGTCTGTTAATATCGATCTTGCGTCCTTCACCTTAAGGAGGTAGCTTTGTAGTCAAATGATTTCCACTTTTCTAATGTTAACAGTTACTTCGGGTCTATAGTTAGACATACACACTCACATTAGTGCGCCAGTAATTCAGTGGTGATCCATATAGACGATAAAATGTGTGCGTTAATTGTCCAACGACGAGCCGCATCACAAACCAATAACAATCGTTACAGATTTGAACGTGGCGAGTATGCGCGACGGTAACCATACACACAGATATCTCTCCCTTCGCAGATATCTCTCCCTTCGCAATTTACTCGCAGCGGATAAGACTTCCCGAGTGTATAACAACTGATGAGCAGAGAATTCGCACCTGATTTCATTGCGACATACTGCATTTGGAAGGTGAAACCAAAAAGACTACGCGAACAGAAATTTTAAAAAATTAGGATATAGTGCATTGATAGAAGTTTGTGGGAAATATAATACAAAAGTTGATAGTGCATTAATAAAAACGAAAATCCATTCCTTGCGGAGTGATTTTCACAAGAAATATATATATATATATAAAATGAAAACTCAACAAGAAGTGGAATAGGCGAAGATGAAATCTACATAACTAATTTATGCTATTCATACGACTTACTTATGACTTGTTTATGAGATATCAACACAAATTAATGGACAGTATCAGCAATTTAGGAAACCCAATTTATGAAGGATATTGAAGAAAAGCATAGGAAGATGTATCTGTGCATTTATGTAATACTGAAGAAATCGAATAAAATGTGTTTCAAATAGTACAAGTAGTTTATGATCGTGTTTATAATCTTCTTGCGACCACTTTTTTGTCATACTGCCAGTTTCTTTTTTTACTGCTCTAATATAAGCTGCTGCACGAATAAATACATTTTTTTTGTTTAGAATATAAAAACCTGATTGTTCATTACAGTCCCCTCGCTTGTAACATAACCTCACTACGCTTGGCTCGCGATGTTCTGGAATTCCCAGTGTGCCGCGAGCCAGGAAATCATGACGGATAAATCCGTAGACCACTACCATAAATACAACAATTTGATCGAGGTTAACTGTCTGCAGTAGAATTCTGGAGCATGTCATATGCTCTAACGTTATGAAGTTTCTGGATGAAAACGAGTTACTTACAGCAAACCAACACGGATTTCGTAAGAACCGTTCGTGTGAAACGCAACTGGCTCTATTTTCGCATGACGTAATGAAGGTTATCGATCCAGGATCACAAGTTGATGCTATTTTCTTGGATTTCCAGAAGGCTTTTGACTCTGCGCCACATAACCGCCTTTTGGCGAAGATTCGAGCGTACGGTATATCTGATCAGATCTGCGAATGGATACGCGATTTTCTAACTGGTCAGTCGCAGTATGTCGTTGTTGACGGGGAAGCCTCTTCAAAGCTAGATGTTACTTCGGGAGTTCCTCAAGGAAGTGTAATAGGACCACTTCTTTCTTAATTTTTATAAACGATCTCGGTGACAACGTTAATTACAGGATGCGATTTTTTGCTGATGATGCAAGTAGGAGGAGATTAAGAGAGCACGGACAAAAGATCTTAAGCCGGCCCCGGAAGAGACTCCACTCGTCCGCGTGACGTCACAGTTGGATGGCGGGAAATTCTAATGGACCAATGGCGGCCAAGGTCGTATGACGTCACACGTTAGTTCCTCGACCTGTCGCACAGATGGCGGTAGCTGCCGGGCTTTGACGTCACACGTTAGTTCCCCGATCTGCGGATAGATGGCGCTGCACCGTTAGTTCACAGATCCGCTGGCAGATGGCACCATCTCCAAGGGCTTAATTTCTAGTTCATTTGGTGGCGGCTAGATGGCGTTCGGTGGCATTATTTCCGGCGCGCTTTGCGAAATGTGTACACTGTTATCTCTGTTTACTAAGCGTGACGAAATATGTATTCCTAGCGTCCTGTTAAGCAAGCACTGGACATCTTGGCTACTATCGACACACAGTAAAATATTTTGTATCGTGAAAAATACTTAAGCGATTTTTTTTACGTGAACAGACATCGGTAGCGTAGGGGTTAGAGTGCCGAAGGTCGCCGGTTCGAGTCCGGCCGCGTTGCGACAGGTGTGAACTTGCTCATCCGAGACATCGCGCGTTCGCCTTGTATAACTGTCGCTAGAGGTCAGCACACGGCAGAAGACATTTGCCGCTAGATGGAGCGGGTGTACCAATATGCGTGAAATATTTCGGGAGTCCGACAGGTTACGAAATGGCTCCATTACAGAGCGATACAGCTAGGCCATCCACCATTGTGAAAGAATAGCTGGCGGACAAAGAAATTAGGGCGTCCAATACATATTGCAGAGTCTCAGGCTTCATGTGTCCTGCTATCGAAACCGTTCCAGCAGGATACATAGAAATTCACTGCGGTTCAAGAAGAAATTATTACGAGATGAGAATAATTATTATATGTCAGTTTTCGTAGAACAAATATAAGAATCTTTTATGGTAGCCTAACCCCTCGTGTTTTAAAAACGAAAATCGAAAATTTAGTTTTCATTCTGGGCGAACAGAAAAACTGCTTGAGTCTTTGTATTTAATTAAAAAATAGACCATGAGAAAGCGTAACTTTTACGTTTAAAACGTGATAATGAAGTATGGAATGTCCTGACTTAGCTCAAATTCATATCTATACAATGCAGTTCTGATATTCGAGGATGTTTATAACTCTGAGCGAATATAAGCATCAGTAAGGTGTGATTCCAATATATTAATCGTTAACAGCGTTAATGATAGAGAGAATTCAACCAACGACCTAGGCAGTGTTGGGGCTAGGTCGCCGGTTCGAGTCCGGCCGCGGTGTTTAAGTGTTTTGTGGAAAAGCCGCAAAGTTACGTAATTTCCACGCCTAAAAAAATAAGTCGAAAAGCATAAATGTTTCCTTTTAACGGGGAAAAAAGCGTCATAAACTCCAGAA
>CM061914.1:27399940-27436814 GCA_031002005.1 Vandiemenella viatica | reverse complement strand
GTTTACGTCGCCGTCGCTTAAGATTTCCATCGGGACTGGGCGCGGATTTCCCGCCCACAAGTTGACCTTCGGCCAGCTTTGTGGCTATTGTTTCACATCTTGCAGAAGATATTTGCATATATGAATACAAACAATTACGTCTAAGTGCATAATCACTTTGAGTATGTCGTTCCTGACCATTATTTTGCCAACATTTTCTATCGAGAGCTTCAGATTTATCAGTTGCAGTAACAAAAACAAAACAAGGTCAGAAGAAAATGCACGTTAGTTGCTGTGTGGAGAAAGCTGCTTCATGTCTACATTGTGTGTAGGTTGGTTATGTTCGCATTGGAGGTTTTTTTTTTTAGTACGAAAAAATGTATTAGCTCAGCTGCCACGCGGCGTCATTCAAATCCCTAAACATAATGCCGAAAAGCATGGAAATTGTCTTGATCCACTTAATTATTTACTTTACAAAAAAAAAAAAAAAAAAAAAAAAAAAAAAAAAAAAACAGATTTGGGTGTAGAGTGTGTACTACAGTTTGGGCGTTAAATTGAAACTTGAAACTCGAACCTCTAATCTCCGTCCGGACAACCAGATTTGGGTTTTCCATGGTTTCCCCGAATCACTCCAGGCGAATGCCGGGATGCTTCGTTCAAAAGGCCTTGGCCGGATTCCTTCCTGTTCATTGTCCTCAGTCCCATCCCGTCTCTAATGACTTCGACGTCGACGCGGCGTAAAGCCATCAGTAAAAAAAGAAACGCGAACCATCAATAAAGCTGCTGGCTCAGTTAAGTGCTCTTTCAATATAGATACAACATAGCAGTTAAGGAAGAAACAGAACTCAGCTTTTCAGGTGGTTATCCGCAATCAGACGTAGGCCATTAAAGAACTGCAAATTGCTCCTAAATCATAACGAACCACGAACTATTTTATCGCTAAGCTCTGATTTTAGTCATTTAGTATAAAATTCTGTATGTGGATTTGTGAACGGTTTACAAGACCCCCCTGCATGCTTTATGACTGATTGACTAAGGTGGGAAGTAGTTCGCGTCCATAGCAACACATTGGAGCTTATTATAATACCCGTTACATCGCCGAGACTGGTTGCACCTTGGCGGTCAGGTTGCGAGAGCACACACGTCTGTAAAAACAAATTAAGAGCAACAAGTCTGCAGTAGTCAGAACACAAGATACAGTACAAGGCTCTTGAGGTGGGAAGGTCAATGCTGCCTTTGTCAAAGATCTTTTACAAAAGATTTTATCATATTTATTTTATCAAAGATATTTCACGATATTTTATCAGGCCATTACACTACATAAAAAATTTCATCATATTCTCTGAAATGAATGAAGTGAACCAGTATGCTTGTGTGGCCGCAGTAAGGGCAGCTGTCGCAATATGTATTTCATTGCAGGAAAAGAAGTAAACATTTTTGGGTTAAATCGTGAATTGCGAGACTTGTTAATACAGGAATTCATTAAAGTTTAGAGAAAGAACTGCAATATGAGCACATGTAAAAATTATGTTCGAAGCTGCAGTAAAGGTCCAATAAATTCTTACCTCAATATTTTCAAATATTTTCTATATCAGAATTATTACCCCTGAACCTAACTGTATATACTGTTCGGTGTCTATTTTTACGGTATATGTCCAATGGGCTTCACTTAGTGGCGGATCTACAGCTTACTGCAGCATGGTATACGTATTACACAGCGCATTCCCTCTCCTATTATTCCAGAAACCTGTCAAGCACTATCTTCTTAATCAATTAATTTTCTTTTCACGCCTTCAACAGTACAGCATTCTTTCATAGAACTAATTAACTTTCCGCAAGTGTGCACATTTTTATTCCTATCCTTATAGTGTACATGTTTCTGACTGTACAAATTTACCTGTGTTCATACTCAGTAATCAAAATTTTGTGGATTCGGCAGTACTAACCAACCTCGGTAACTTCACTTGCCTCATTTTCTTTGTTTACTTTGTCGGGAGGATGAAATCATTTATAAAATGTAATGCTGACGTATTGGAGTTTATAAAAGAAATCTTTTATAAAATATGTTCTATTACACTAAAATATCTTTTATCAAAGATCTGCGACAAAGATATTTTACAGTGTAATGCCTGATTTAGGAGGCGCTGGCGATTTCCAGGAATACAAAAGGCTTTATTGAGGGAAGCGTAATGCTAGGCACACTTTGCTATGGTCAGTTACATGACCACTGGAACAAATAAATCTGTTTCTTGGGTGGCCAAAAATCTTGCGTGGACAACTCCGAGCTACGCTGAGATATTGCGGCAGAAGGAATGGTCGAAATAAAATTGACATGACGTTGCCCTGATAATCGAATATACAAACATACTTGCTCAGATCTCGCACTTTATACAAAGGCCACACCCAGTTCCCACATTGACGTTATATCGTCCTTAATGACTCGGACAGCAAACTCTCGAGAGGTATAGGAGGGGGGGGGGGGAAGGGAGGGAGCCGGAGTTAACACAGACTCAGGATAGAGGTCTCTAAATGCTCTGGTGGTAAAGTAAGGATCTTTAAGTGCTCTGGAAGAGCGGCATAATTACTACAGGCCTTATAATTAGTGAATTCTGTTATATCCAATTAGTTGCTGGCTCGAAGTCGCAGGTATTTTCCCTCCCATTAACATTTTTCTGTACTGCTGGCGGCGAGGATATGTCTTGCAGTACAGGACGAAACACGTCTTCGAATTTATTAGTAAACAAGATGCGTATGTTCGTTGCACGGAATATAAAACGCGAAGGACAATAGGCATACGTTTTCCGCGTCACTGCCAGCGCTAACCTACCTCGTGACGGAGGTAGCTAAGGCACCGTGACGTATATGGCGCCCGACGCTGGGTTGGTTATTTCGAACCTCGGTGGTGAATAACCTCACATCATTCGGACTTCGGCTAGCAGGGGTGGGGGCAACCTCCTCCGCAGAGCGTTTGTCGTAAAGACATGTAACATGTTGAGGGTTGTTCAACCTGACCTTTGTTTATTCTAAAAGTAGGATACACTGTTCCAGCCCCGTTTAGTGGTTTCGTTATTTCATTTCTCATCCCTACACACACACATACATATTATGGAAGGGTAGATCACCCCAGTGAATTTGGCGGAAGTCGCTGTTTAACACTTGGGAGATAGGGGTATCCCATTGTTTATCTCTATCAAAGCTAAAGCTAAATAAAAACCAGAAAGGATATTTCGATGTTACATCAAACCGATAGAAATCAAAATAAATTGTAAATCGGAGACGTGAAAAAGCAAAGACAACAAATTCTACGCAGATAGGTCGCAGCGGTAGCAAACGAAATTTAGTTCACTCTTAAGTATTTACTAATGAACGATCGGGCAATGAAATGTTTTCAGGCGAGCGTTCACCTTACTCTACAAACCATATGTTGGTATGGTGGCTTATAAGGCCATCGCAGAGTCCGTATCTGGTCCTTACTGCCTACCATCTCTGGTCTCTTATGACTTCTACTTTGACAAATCGCAAAGAGGCAAGGCGCTACGCCCATATACTGAATAGCCAAGCCAATAGCAGCCCCGGCGAGAGAAACTGCCCTCATCACTGTGTATCGTAATTACAGATACTTGCGTATTCGATCCTGAGTATTATGATTCGACATGTGAGGTAATGATCAGGAATATGTCTCGCCGTTTTTGGTAAAACTTTGAAAAATTTGTTCCTACTTGTTGAAAACTTATTTGTGTAAGGTTGCACTTTTAACTTTTCATATTTTCCTTAAAAAAATTAATGGTACCCTTGGGTTTGGATTCCATATAAATTTCGTACCGAGTAAGATCAAAAGTCAATAAAAACAAACAAATAATTTTTATTACATCTATCTTATTTGTTCTTCTGTGTGTGACCCCATCAGAAAGGGTTAACACAGGATAAGGTCCAAGAAAGAGTTGCTGGGGAGAAACCGTAAGCGTGATGTTGAAGGAATTGGCTGGGGAAAACCTGGAGCACAGTAGGCGTTGCTCTAGTGAGAAGAAAAGTGGAAAGTCCAGGAAAGATCTATTTCAGGATAACGGCAAACATATTTTATCGCCAGCAATAATAGTCCTGCAGGAGTTGGCCTCCAGGAACAGTCCCGCCCATACTGATCAGCATTTTCCATGGTTTTCCCAGGTCAGTCGAGGCAAATCCAGAGATGGTTTCTGAAGATATCCCTTGGACTCCTCCTGCCATGTCATGTGCATCCCTTCCACTCCATATGTGTTTAACTCTGGGGTTTAGTGAATCACAGAATCTCGTAATACAAGTTTCTTAATTTCAATTTTTGATACCCTCTGATTCAAGAAACGTCCAAGGGGCGGCAATCGTCCGCAGATCAAAGTGTTTGTCCGCCACCACTCGCAAGGGACACCTTTGACCTCGAACGCTCGGAATCGCACGAAAACGTGCTTAGAATAACAAACGATTATAAACAAAACAGTGGTGTGTGTCATTTCCATACAAAATTCTGCATTCTACCTTAAGTAACATTTTAATAGAGAGAAACAAATCAACAAGATATCAATGCGATATGAAGGAATGCCGTCAGTATATCATTACATTTTCAATCAACAGTACCAAAAACACTCTGCTTAAAGTACTTAATATAGCGCAAAACACACATATACACCAATACCACAAACCTGATAGTGCTTATATTAGTCCTCAAAGTGCAGATGCGGGATTTCGATGAAGTAGTTAAAGCAAATTGGAAGAGAACAAAGTTCACACCTCACTAAAGCCACGTTATCACCTTCCAAATCACTTTCGCATTCACGCAGTCCAGTATCAAAAGCCACACTAATTTCAAATGATGATGTTGGTATGTCAATGTCATAACCCGGCTTTCGCCAGTCATATTGGATCATAGGCTTAATACGTAGGTGCAGCAAATTGATCGTAAATCACAGAGTGAAGTTTCATGATGAAATAACGCTCGTGTATCTTCACTCGTGGTTTGGCACATTGTAGTCTTAGATAATCAGTATGTTAAGACTATTAAAAGAAATACCAGCTACGCATAATTTCGAAAAATTCAAAAAAAGTTTTGTTAAGATATACCAGGGGACATTTAAGTTAAAAAGGTTTGACGAACGTAAACGCTATAGTACGTCTGCTTTTAGAAGGTACCGAGCGTGGTGGGTGAACGGTTAACGCTCTGGCCTCGCATTCGGGAGGACGGCGGTTCGAATCCCCGTCCGGGCATCCAGATTTGGGTTTTCCATAGTTTCCTCAAATCACTCTAGGTGAATGCCGGGATGCTTCCTACAAAAGGCCATGACCGAATTTCTTCCCGTTCCTCGTGCCCAGTCCCATGCTGCCTCTAATGACCTCGACGTCAACAACGCGTAAAGCCATAAGCAAAAAAAAAAAAAGATTATCAGGTAACCTCTAAGGAAAATTCCTGATCTCGGTTTTCCATGGTTTTCCCGGATCACTCCAGGCAAATGCTGGGATGGTTCCTCACATTAGCCCATGGGCGCCTCCTGCCATATCCTGTATATCCCTTCCAAACTATTACCCTTTCGGATAGGTGCAAATCACACACTTTTAGTGAATCGCGGAGTATTAATAATAATAATAATAATAATAAACGTTAGATGATGCAGCCATTAGTTAAAAAATGAATATCAAAGTTAGTAATGCTTTCTGAACTTACTTAAGTGATACACATGAAAATTTATTGAAACTAATTTTTCTAATAAAATTAATAGCGAAAACGAAAAGAACTAAGTAACAATAATACAGTCAACACGCACGGTAATAAGAACTAATAATTTATATTTTACTTTTTTTTAAAAAAAATATTTAAACGAAATGTCGAAGAATGTCCCCATATATGACATACTCGATGGAGTTTTTTTATACGTCAATTGCTTTACGAAATGAATATTTTTTCGGGTTTTACGGCAGTGCGTATAGAAGGTCAGAGCATGGAGACTGCATATATCTGGTCGAGGTCTTTGAGCTTGGCGGATCGCCAGTTAAAGTCCGGACTGTGACGTCAGTCTGTCCCACCACTCAGCGATGCAGTCTGCCTGAAGTTAGTATCACAGTGTAGCGAACGGAGGACTTAAGGCCTGTGAGAAAGGTCGCTAGTCGGAAAACACCAGAAGACAACGCCAGAGAAACTGAACGACAGAATTGCAGGTTCCAAGCTAACTAAGTCAAAAGGCGTACCATGCCTGGTTTTCGTCTTGGGTGGCTATTGAGGATAGTGTTTCTTTTCCATAGAAACTCTTGGAAAAATTTAATTGGTATGATTACGCATTAGCTTTCAAAATTTAAACAGTGTTGCTGTGTGCTTGGGGGTATCGGTCTCTTATTCATGCTATGCATGAAAGATAGCGTGGAAATGCTGCTGGATCCTCTCCTGCTGAAAGAAATCAATTGCCCTTACACTTCTAGCATTGTGGTATGTCATAAACTTGCTCGACGAAATACAAGAACTCAATAAAAAAAGTGGGAATAATTGGGATCTGTAAAGATTCACAATTATTGACTTAATAGGGAATTAATTAAGGAATCTGTTTTGCTATGACCAGAGTAATAACGAGAACGTTTATAGTAATAAGAAATATTTTATACTGAAGGTAAGGGTTTGCACGATAGCAACCATTATATGCTGGAAAAAGAACACGCAAGTCATTCGCGTCAGTTCCGACGCCTGGCTGGAGGTCTGGGCAGGAGTCAGGAAGCCAACATCACGGAAACAAAAACCTAACCTGTGTGGAGGGTTAAGACATGTATTATCTTTGAAAACTTGTATATTTCTCTATCACGCATATTTTTCTCGCCTCGCATTCGGGAGGACGGCGGTTCGAATCCCCGTCCGGGCATCCAGATTTGGATTTTCCATGGTTTCCCAAATCACTCCAGGCAAATGCCGGGATGCTTCCTTCAAAAGGCCATGGCCGAATTCCTTCCCATTCCTTGCCCCCATCCTTGCCCTCCATCCTTGCCCTCCGTCCTTTCCCGTCTCTAAAGACCTCGCTGTTAAGAGACGTAAGCAGTTAAAAAAAAAAAAAAAATACGCATATTTGCTGAAAACAGCTGTCAAGAAGATACGGTTGGCAACACTTCCTGTACGAAGACAGAAAACAATCCAAATTCCGGTGATGCGGATGGTTATTTAAACCACTTAAAAGACAATAGGAGCTTCCTGTACTAGACCAACGTACTTGTGATATGTTTCTAATAATTCCGTGAAGTCATTTGTCGTATTCGGATGTCGTGGTGGAAGCCTATTCTATATAGAACGATGCAAGCTCATTTTCTCTCTCTACCTCGCTACCATATTATGTTAATGTGCAGTTGCGATAGATCTGATTGCTCTAAAAAGTCTAAAAGATAATTTGTCAGCGTTTATAACCGCTGATTCGGAAGGATTCTGTGTTCAAGGAATTTTTAAATCATACGAAGCTATACATGGACATTGTACGGAGTAGATTTGAGAGCTGAGAATGCGAAAGTTTTTAAAAACAAATAAATTATTATGATTTTTAAACTATCTGCAAAGTACTCAGTAATTCATGGATAAATTAATAACCCTGAATGCAGTCATTCTTTAGTTGTGAATTCTTAATGATATTCCTGGATGCTTCCTTCAAATGCCATGGCCGAATTCCTTCGCGTAAAGCCATAAGTAACAGAAAAGGATTAATCATAATTACGGAGAATTAAAAAGAAAAAACGCTTGTACATTAAACTTTACACTTCTAGCCAACTACCAGATGGCGAAAATGTCTTCCACGTCCGAGCCTTGAAACAAATAACTTCTTTGGCCTAGGCCAAGAGACACACTGCAATCCTAATGTTGCTTACTGCAGACCAATATTGGTTACGGAGAGCGTAATCCTGCACTAAGGAAGTGAGCAGATGTGAGGAAACATTTAGATTGATCGAACTTCGAGAAACTTCTAGTTGGAAGGACTGAGTAGAAGTTACGTGACCATGTAACCGGTGAACCGGACGTTATTTGGAGAGAATAGTTGTAGTTTGCAGTCGAGGTCGTCCAGATCCGGTTGAATTTGCCTGGCAAAAGAATGCGGTCAAGCATCGTGAACATAAAACACTTATTTATATCGGTGCAGGCAGGCCCGCCGCTAGCTGTTTGAACGCCCGCGTGCAATACCGATTATGCCGCCCCCTTTCTGACTACAGCCAGTGGTGGATAGTGTTGCCAACCGTTAAACTAGCTGCCCACCAGATTCAACTAAAAAAACCAGAAAACCACTAACAAAAAGCGGCGCTACTCTCATAACCACTAAATATTCCACCAAACAAATATCTGGTTATTACGATAGAAAATAATGGGTATATTGTTAAAACAGTTACCCTTATTATTAAATAATACACATTAAATTTCTGTATAAATGATCAGTACAGCAAAAAGGAATTAGTAATTATACGAATCATCAACAAATTACTCAATCAATTGCTATTCTATAGTAACTTATCTTCTTCAGGGAAATAATTTTTGTCGGTGCCTTCATCATCAGTAAATTGATACTATTCTTTGGTACCAATTTGCTATATAACATTAATAGGTATTTTAAATATTTTGATCGAGTAAGGAAATATTTATCTATTCAAATGTTTTTATAAATAATTTTCATCAATTAATTTTATTGGTTCAATAATAAATATTTTCTGCAAAAACACCATATTTAGTAGAACTTGAATGGTTTAATCATTTGTGAAGTTGAATATCACAGTGTTCGTATTTGACTAAAAACAATAAATCAGTGGTCATGACATTAAAGAATAGCGACCATTTTTTTTAATAAATGGACATTATTAATTAAAATAAACGAAGAAATCAATTAAATATTCTTAGAAACCTTAATCGATAATCAATTCAATTAGCTGTTAGTGAACCCTTTAACCTGAAATGAGAAAAAATTTCAATGAACTTCAATGTTTCCAATGCAGTAAAAGTAAATACTACTGAAATATATTTCGAAAAGTGTAAGTGGCTTAGTATATGAGTTATCATCTTTTCACTAATTGAAACTGAATTCTACTCAACCACTCGAAAAAAACCAATAGAAAAAACCACTAGCCACTAAGGGCAATATTTCTCCACTAAAAGGGGGATCGAAACCACCAGTTTTAGTGGAAAATCCACTAAGTTGGCAACACTAGTGGTGGATTTAGGAAATTTCCGAACGGGGTCAAAAAACTGTGTCACTCGTTTTGCCGCCCCCCTCGATGTGCCGCCTGCGTGCGGAGCACGGCTTGCACGCCCGCTTACGGCGGCCCTGGGTGCAGGTGAGATTATTTGATAGAACAGAAGCACAAACTCATAGGACTCGCACTTTGTCGGTTTTTGCTCGCATAGTAAAGTTGAAAGCAGTCTCCAAACATTAGCTGCCTTCAGTAGTGAAGCTGAATATGCGTCCAGCGAGGTTCACGATAATGTGGAATGCAACTGGCTTTTACTCTGCAGATGAGGCGGTGCGACGGGGGGAATATATTACAATCACTTTACACTGCTGAGATTCCTTACGTAGTGATAACAGTTCAATGATTTATTATTACTTTCACTGTCCTTTTACGGCAGTTATATAATATTTCATGACTTTTGTTCACTGTCCTCTCCTAAAGCCCATACAACATTTCTGTTCGGGATTAATGAAATAACTAACAGGATAATGCAACTTTGAAATTATTCTCCGAATTTAGATTTTAAAATCCATTTACGAGTAAGCAATTTACAACTGTTTCAGATACAAGTATTCAAGTCTGCTAAATGTTCTTTTTTATAGCTTGACGTCTCACCAAAAGCGCGAAAGGTCTGGGGTAAGGAACGGGAAGTAATTTGGCCATGGAAACATCCCAGCATTCGCCTGGAGTGATTTAGGGAAACCATGGAAAGCCAAAATCTAGATACCCGGACGGGGATTCGAATCCGCATGCTCCCGAATGCGAGACCAGTTTGTTACCACTCACTCACCACACTCTGTAAGACTGGCAGTGAAAAAAATTACGGCTGAGATAGTAAAAAAATCTTTCAAAGCCGATTCTAAAACTGAAGTCTAGAGCAGGTCCCGTTCGAATGTTCTGGTGACTTAAAAGATTTTTAACCACACAATAACGGCCCATGCTCGTGACCTTCACTAACAGCGTAGAAGCTACAGCTAATTTCAGAAATCAGAAATTTCTAAAGAAACCATCACAGCATTAGCCAAGTGTGATTTCTGCAAATTATGGAAAATTAAATCTGGATGGCCTGACGGGGATTCAAACCTGCTTGCTCCCGAATACGATGCCAGAGCGTTGCGGGTTACCCACTACGCTCGGCTGATGAGAAAAAGTTGTCTGTGAAGCTAGCAAGCCTTGCGAAAACGTAACAGGAAGGCCTTCACACATTTCAATACGTTATTTTACCGATAAAATACAGGATTATTAGAAAATCATTCACTTTCAAAGCCCGACTTATTCAAAGGTATTATAATTACAAATATGATTGATATATGAAAATAACCACAAAATATCCAAGTTTGTACACCAGGTGGCAGCACTAGTTCAGTATCCATAACGAATTCAGTTCAGTATCTCCCGAAATGGGAGACCTGTCAGGTCGCCGGATTTAACGCCGCGTGACTTCTTCCTTTGGGGACACATTAAGTTTTTTTTTCCCTTAACGTCTCTCTAACAGCAATGTCTTTAGAGACGGGAAAGGATTAGGGGCAAGGAATGGGAAAGGATTCGGCCATGGCCTTTTGAAGGAAGCATCCCGGCATTTGCCTGGAGTGATTTGGGAAACCATGGAAAACCCAAATCTGGATGCCCGGACGGGGATTCGAACCACCGTCCTCCCAAATGCGAGGTCAGAACGCTAGCCGTTACACCACCACGCTCGGTGACACATTAAGGACATTTTTTACGTACTGCCAAAAACGATAAAAGACCTTAAGAAACGGATCAGTGATGAAGATTGACGCGATCACGCTACAAAATGTGTGGATTGAATGGAACTACCGCTTGCTAGTTTTTCGTGTGACCAAGAGGGCACATATAGAACATTTGTAGAGTCAGCATAAAACTTGGATATTTTGTGGTTATTTTCATATATCAATTATATTTGTAAGTATATTACTTTGGAATAAATCGGGTTTTGAAAGTGAATGATTTTTTTGTAGTAACCCTGTAACTAAAAGTAAGTTCTTTATAACCCACACTGAAATAAACCGTGAAATTGACCGGAGATATTTAACCCTTCTGTGGCTGTCCCATCGACAGGGGTCCAATACACTAAAATACGTAACAAACGCATGCGGTTCACGTGGTGGATTCTAGAAGCAGCTGGTTGCTTGAGGCAGTGATGTCGGATTGCGTGCCTGAGGTAGAGGTGGATGTTATACACGGCTCGTTGAACTGGTCTCCTGCCTCCTAAAGTTGTTTCCGCTCAAGCAGAAGGTTGTGATGGAAAAATCCCCGCTTCTCACGAGCAACCAGTCGATTCCCGCCCACCCAGGAGACATCACGACCTCCATGGATCTTACAGCTATGAACTCTGCTGCGTACAGAGTGCAATGAACGGAGATTATCTATAAAACGAAAACCGGCTAAATTTGAACTAGAAAAACTCGGAAACTACAGAGCAGATTTCGATGGGGTTTTCACCGTTTTAAAGCTAGGAATCTCAATTCAGTTGTTTGGCATGTCTTATGTTTCAACGTTATATAACACTAGAGCATTAAATGAAATTCTGAACTATAGTGACAAATCCCATAGCTTGAAGGATTAGATGTTGCATACTTCGCAATAAACACGCAAATACAATGTCTCTGACCATAGCCTTTAACGAAAGCAATAAAATAACTTAAAAATAAGAACTATTTTGCACAATAAAGAAAACTTGAAGTATTCTTTACTTTAATTCGGGATATTGAGTTTTTAAACAACATAGATTGCCGTATTGAATGCGAGAAACTAATAACGAAGAAACAACAAAGATTTTCTTTGATCACAATCTCTGTCAACAAAACTACAATGTCTCTGGCAATCATCTTTAGCGTTCTGTTCACAATAAAACGGCACCGCAGTTTGTAAATCCCTGAAACAAATCGAAAGTAAAGAATATTTTTACAGGTAAGGAATATATTTTAATTTTGAGTTCCAGCACAGATGAAGTAGCAGAATGATAAAATTTTTAGCTCCAGTGGCAGATAAGTAAGCATAATGAGACATATCTAATGTCTGATATTGTGAAAACTCGGTCAAAATCGATTCTACAATTTTCAGGTAATGCTAAATTATTTCTACAATAAATGTGTCGTTAAGTCTTAAGACATATGTTAAATTTTAACTTTGACTCAAAGCTTTCAGATTCTGAAAATCCATTCAAAACCTGTATTTCCTGCGCGATGCCGGAATAAACAGACACACTTCAGCTACAATTCTAGTTTTTATGTATGAGGTATGTATTAATGCACGCACGGTTCGTGTTTGGATTTTCGAGCAGCAATATTAGCTGTGATTAGGTTGAAATGTAACCTAGACTAAAATGAAAACTGACATTCCGTATCATAGCATCCAAACCACCCCATTCTAAGAACTGTGCTGCTAAATCACCGTTTAGTTTAGTACCGAAATGGTCGGTACGAAATCAACGAAGTTTGGTACTCGTGAATCTTTTTGGACGAATAAAACTAGAGTACGGGTAAATTAACTTCAACCCACTCCATTCATGGTAAGCTGCGGGTGAATATGGGTTTGCTTTAATCTCGGAAATGGATGGCGTGAATTGTTTGACACTTGGTACCCGTTTCTCATTACGTGAATAAAAATGTTGTATAGGTAAATCAACGCCAACTCTAGCGGGCAACGCCTGGAACTCTGACCATAAAGCGAACTATGACATATCCGGCGCTGACAGTACGTACAATACCTATTACATCGTAATTCAGTGAATTAAGCATTAGTTTCTTAGCAGGAGAAGATCGGCGTAATTTGGAACCGCCAGATACTTTTTGTTGCACGCCTAGGGTGACATTCTGCAGCTCTCAGCCTAGATAGGGGGAGGTTCAGGTTAACCTCGGAGACATTTTTCGGTCTTATGTGGATAATCAAATCAGTTCTATTTAGGTAGGCTGAGGTACTCGTTTGTCCTGTTAGTCAAGTGTGCGAACGACACCAACACTGTAAACCTCCTTGAAACACAGGTATGGTAAGGAAATAAAATTGAATAATACCTACTTTAGTTTTAAAATTGAAGGCAGAAAGGTAACACAAACGGCAGCCAAGTCTCCGGTTTCCATTGTTTACCGTGTACTTACATAGTTTTCTTTTTTTTTTTAAGTCTCCTTCTCTACAGTTTACTTACTTTTTTTACGTCGTCTTTCCTATTCCTTCTTGGTCAACATACTTTTCTTCATTTAAGTCGCTTGAAATGCAGGCAATTTCTTCTATTTTGTAGCTGCAGCCAAAGCTTGCCAGTTGTTTTTATCTAAACATAGCCACCTACTGTCGTTCTAGTATCCAGGTTCGCCTAATAGTTAGTTCCTGCCACTCCCGCACGAAGATTGCCTATAGTCTATCCGCACGAAGCCTGTTCAGGAAGATGAAAGGTTTTTTTTTTTTTTTCGACTTATTTTGCTTACATCTATGGTTTCGGCCCCCATATTTTTGTCGTTTTTACTCCAGAGGTTTGGATCAAGCGCTTCCAGTCTTTCCTTTGTTTTTCGTTTTTGTATTGCAGTTTCAGTATTGTCTTGTTTTAAGACATTTCCTTATGTATGTGGCTTGCAGAATTCACACGATAAGCTAAATCCATGCATTTTCGAATTGCCTGTATCCAGCATATCTGGAAAGAACATGAAAGCAAAAGTTTAAACCTACATACATCTGTCCGAATATGATATCTCCAATCTTATTATTTATTGTTGGGACCAGTATTATTTACTTCTCTTAAAAGATTACATCCAGTTCAATATGGGATCGTCCATAAACTACGTGGCAGGGTCTATAGGGGGGAGGGGTTGGCTGGAAAACTACGCTGGTCTACGTGGGGGAGGTGGGGGGGGCGGGTTCCAAGCCAGGCCACGTAGCTTTACATAAATATTATCTATCATAGTTAAATAAGGTACAGCACACACAACAACACGTAAATATTTATTTCCATAATTTTATTATCTCCGTATGTAATTTACGATTTTCAGTTATCAGCTTGTAATTGATGTCTTGGTACTTCCCATAAATTACGACACACGAATTTCATGATTTTTGGTATCATCCCCCCTCCTTGTCACAGATGGTCACATCTGTATGACCCATCCACATCTCCCCTGGTGTGACGTCACATATTTAGTAATTTTAAATTTAGAAATTATTAAATTAAAACCGCTTCGATAATTATTTACATATTAAATATTTTTCGATAAAATGAACAATAAATCAATCATTGCTGAAAATTGGCAAAACATAACAAATCAAATGAACGATGCATTGATTTTGAACCCATTCCTTTATGCTATTTATGAATTGCATAGTGTCGCGAAATAATCGCGGGAACACTTAGTTATGTTAAGTGGTGCAAGAAGCAGCAAGTAAATATAAGAGTGTAGGCGTAGGAAAACGCCGTAGCGATACGAAACCGAAGAAACACGGGATGCTTTTAGGAGAGCAATATGTAGTCAACAAGAGGCAACGCGATAACATTAAAAGTGGAGAAAGCAGAAGGTCGGAGCGAGGGTGATAGGGCTGAGTGTTGACAGGAGCGGAGAATTCCATTAACACGACCCGACCCGGAAGCCTATGTGACGGGAAACACGGAAGGGCAGATAGGACTGATGCAAGAACGTAAACAAAGCGACTAACGCCACAGAATGTTCTAGAAGGTTAAGAGGACACAAATAATGTCGTCATTAAGAAGTATAAAAGAAGGTGGCCGGGCCACCGAGAGCCAGAGTAGGGCGGAGCAGTAAGAGAGTAGGACCGACCGCCAGAGTGTGGGGTCGGAGCTGACCAGTGCGGGGCATGGCAGCTATTAGAGAGAGTAGGGCGGAGCAGTAACAGAGCAGGACTGCTAGATTAGGGCATCAGTAGGACGGAGAGACAGACTAGTGCAGGGCACAGTAGTCGCCGTCGGTAGCAGATTTCGATGCTGGTTTAGGACTTAGTGCCTCTGAAGTCCCATGGACGGTAGTCGTAGGGAAACTAAGCTGGTTAATCCCTATGGGAGATACTTTTCATACCAAGCCTATTTAAAGTTGATGCGGAGGATTCAGTTCCTGCTGAAGGAATCCCCTGAGTTGGAAATGTTGGAGGAGTAGTACCTTGTAGTCACGCACCTCCCTGGGATTTAGGTCTAAAATAGATGTCAGTCGGTCTTCGTGAGCTGCAAGCTTGGTCTTTGTAATTTCAGCTTGTATGTGTTTTTATTTCTACTAGTTATCCTACACCGAGTTCCCTTGTCTGAAAACCAAAATCCACTTACTTCTGAGACTTCTAAAAGGTAACCTTAGACAGTCTCACCTGAGCTCTCATCTTCCGAACCGCTCGCGGAAGTAAAAGCCAACCAGGACGCAACAATAGCAGGCACTTCGTTCCCGATATGGATAATGTTGGGAACATTGGATGTGTCATCTTCTTCATCCAACCATATATCATCATCGTTTGTCAAACAAAGAACTTCCCTGTCACGATCAGTTGGAATTCTTTGAGTACAAATCTTCGTGATTGGCAAAACCTCTTCTTGACTCTTTTTGTGATTACTTGTGTTGGTTAGTGGCTTTGTAACAGGAAAGATATAGACAACAGACGCCAAACAATCGTTTAAATAAGTACGCGAAAGTAATATTTTGTGAAAGCCAGAATGGCGGTATTAGTGTCTTGGCGTATGCCAAAGGCGGCTGGCACTTGCCAAACAGTGATACGAAGTATGTATGTGACGTCACAGAGCTTATGACTCGCCTTCCCTCCCCCCTGTCAAACGACACAGCACATTGTTGACCCTCCTGTCCCCTTAACCTGTAACATAGTTTATGAATGGCCAATTAGCACGCCTAGCTTCTTTCTTATTCGCGTCTGGCCTCGCATTCGGGAGGACGGCGGCTCGGATCCCCATCCGAGCATCCAGATTTTGGATTTCCTTCAAAAGACCATGGCCTAATTCTTTCCCGTTCCTTGACCCCAGTCGCATCCCGCCTCTAATGAACTCGACGTCGACGAGGGGTAAAGCGATAAGTAAAAAAAAAAAGAAAAGTCAGCTGTTTTTATTACTTCGCTCGAGATACCATCACGAGATAGTAATCTGCAGCTGGTGATGATGATGGTGTGAAGTAATTTGGCAGATTTCTCGCTGAGTAAGCTACCTACGGCGCCATCAGCACGCGTTGCATTTCGCGTTTTACGAAGCGCTGGAGTCTATAGAAGAGTCAAGGCCAGCGCGGGGCTAGTACAGATAACTGGCGGGAAGTTTTATAGAGTGGACCGGTTTGCTAGAGCTGGCATCTTCCACAATAAAAGTGCCTGCCTCTTGTTCGACCTGTTTTTAATGGGCTACGCCTCCCGGCTTTAATAATCGTCATGATTAGCACGAAGAGCCTCGGAGCAGTGCAAAACCAAAGCTCATTTTGATGTTTATTACTGTCTGAGGCTCTGCCCACGTTCTTGTCCACGTTCCTTTGTTCCGCGCGTATTGTTGCAAGCCAGCGTGTTAGCCCTCGCCGTCAAATGTATTTTTTTTTCATGTCTAATCTTTATTTTCTACTATCTTACAAGTGCACAACTGTCAAATTCATCTTTACAGATACTTTCTTATTGCCAAAGAGTCTCTATTACAATCAGAGATCTTCACTCAGATTATAACCGCGCCTAAACTTAACAAAGGAAGAACGGAAATGCGAATTCAACCAACAGATTTTACCATGTTTTAATGAGGTTTTATTAGAAGTTTGCTTCAAAGCCGCGATTTCCGAGGCAGTTTTGAATTTTACTTGGTCTCCGTCATATTTCATCACACAGTGCATGGTGCTCCATATTTTTAGTGCTGTAATGTTATACGAAAGCATACAAATATGGGCCATAATTTTTATCAATGTAGTTTCCAGTTTTCAATCTCCATCTGTCGATTCTGAGGGTATTTTTAAATTTTTCGAGTGTATGATTCTGCTCCATTGTTATGTAAGTCACAAAATGTGTAATCATCCAGACAACAGCTTGTGTTTTGACGGTTCGTAGAGAACTAAACGAATAATTCATTCAGTTTTCGGAAAAAAATTAGATGCATAAACCCACCTTTTGACTAACGAGATCGCTATAGCTGGATATCATTGGTTGTCACTTGAAGTGATGATGGAGAAGAAATATTTTCTACCCGGTATTTGGAACGAGGAGAGGAAGAAAATAGGTGGGGTGATAAAAAACTGCAGTTACCAGATTTTGTACGATGAGTATGGGTTAGACATTATCCGCAGCGCTAATGACCTCGCAGTCGACGCTCCCTAAAGCCACACGCCGCACTTGTTGAGGGGGGGGTTAACGCCAGCTCCTCCAATTATGTTCTTCAGGAGAACAGGCCCGAATGGACTAGCAGCGATTTTCGTAGACAACATTAAAAGCACACTACCATTGACAATGTCAGCTATACACATACACTGATAATACATACTTGACAGAATCGAACTGGTCACCGTAACTTCGTATTTTTGACTTAGTACAATTCACGTGACAATCTAGAAACTTTCTAAGGTCACGATATTATAGGCTGAAAGACTCTAGTACTTCAGTCAAAACTAACAGAGACGGTCTTTTAAAATTAGTCAGTGGAAACTAATAATTCCGAAATGAGACAGTTCGCTATAAACGTTTCCCGAACTCATGTTTCCATGGTGCATTAAACATAGTACTTATAAAACACTAGCCATTTATGTTTATCAACTTCTATTAAAATGTTATCTTGAAAAGTAATTCTTGCAAAAATGCACGCTTCAAACTGAAACAAACATACTTGCGTGCAGCTTTTCTTTAGTGAAAGCTAACGAGAAGCCTCTCTGGTAAACGCATTTGATTAATACTATTTAGTAAATGATGGCTTTTGTTTCGGCTCGTCAAAAGCGAGATTATTGATACACGGATCAGATTTTGGAAATAAAGTGGTATAAATCTTCGCTGTTATTTACGAAAGCACAATACCAACATTCGCCTCGAACCTTTTGACAGTAGATAGAAAATACAAAATCAAGATTTGTGCATCGAGAATCGAACCAGCGTCCTTTCGCATTCCAGGCCCGTTCGCTAGTCGTCATCGTAAAGATCCGTTCCCTCGGCGCGTGGTAGGGAACGCCATTCATCTATGCCGCATCGACCCACCGCCAGGCGGTAAAAGATGAAAGGCGCGTACTGCCTACCACGCGTCTTAAAGCCTCGTTCCCCCAGCGCGTCCCTCGGCGCGTGGTAGGGAACGCCATTCATCTTTGCCGCATCGACCCACCGCCAGTCGGTAAAAGATGAAAGGCGCGTACTGCCTACCACGCGTCTTAAAGCCTTGTTCCCCCAGCGCGTCCCTTGGCGCGTGGTAGGGAACGCCATTCATCTTTGCCGCATCGACCCACCGCCAGGCGGTAAAAGATGAAAGGCGCGTACTGCCTACCACGCGTCTTAAAGCCTCGTTCCCCCAGCGAGTCCCTCGGCGCGTGGTAGGGGACGCCTTTCATCTTTGCCGCATCGACCCACCGCCAGGCGGTAAAAGATGAAAGGCGCGTACTGCCTACCACGCGCCATGGGAACGCGCCTTAATACGTACGGTGTACTTCGCGTCTAGACAAACGCAGTGTCGCTGTGGGTGCTAGTGTGCAGCAATGCTTACGCTGGCCGTCCAGTGGACGCGTATTTTCGCATGTTCACTTGAATACGCTTATATTGGCGCGAAGTCACACCGTCCACTGAAAGCATATTCGCACGACTCTGTCGCCAGTTCTCCGTTGAATCCCGCAACGGATTCTATTTGTTCTCGATTTCAGTGAATATAACAAAAGAAAATAAAACAATAATTCCTTAATACAGATTAATTTACTTTTTAATTAAGAAAATAAACGTAAATTTCTTTGTTTTAGCCCTAGATCGACAAAATTTCCATTCTCACATCCTATCATTGGCGACACAGTTTACTTTTTAAATTTATTTTAGTCTTATTCCGCATTAGCTATTTAACATTATCTTGAAAATATACTTCTACACTTAAAATAGTTTTATGTCAAGAGAAAAATAATTGCTTTAAAACAGGACACAAAACAGTAATACGAAAGGGCGGCTGAAACAATCTGCAACTAAATTCGAGTAAACTAGTGGCCTTAGTAGTAATATTGTGCAATATGTTAGGTATTTTTGTAATTTTATCGATACGACAATAAACATAGACTTAATATATAATGCTATAGTATATAATACTGTAGGTATTAAAGATTAGTCGAAACTAATTACTGTCCGCATGATAAATTGAATATGTGTTTGAGAGGGAAGCGAAGAAATTGATTGCAAATTTTATAATTATTCCATGGACGTGTTGTGTTTTGATGGATTAAAATGGTTTAAATTAACTGAATCACTGTTGTGGATGTATTAAAAACAAGATAGTGCATGGAATATTAGATGACCGTAATTAAAAATGTTATGTGGGCCATAATGTTTTGAATGAAATTTTGTATGTTCTAGAAGTGTTTGGTTTCGTAAATATGCTGCTATGTTCTTGTACGTACTTTCAATTCTCATTTAAAAACGTTTCCTAATGATTTCAAGTAATTTTGTGTAAGGTTTAATTGTTTTTGTTCGATTAGTATCGTTTCCGTGATTGCTAGAGCTCAAAAAAGGTCTGTCGGTGCCTTTACATTCTCGATATCCATCGCGTGAAGCGCGTGTTCGCGCGACCAAATAGAAACAATTTCGGATATGATCGTCCTCGCGACTGTAGCGCTCACAATGGACGAGTCACATAACATTCCCTGTGCTTGGATTGTAGCGATCTGTTGGCGCGTATGCAGGCGTACTCGCGCGAGCATTTTTCGCGCGAATTTGCGTCCACTGGACGGCCAGCCTTAAGGCCGGTCTACACGTAACGTCTTGACTGAAGTTTCATTTGATCAGGCAAAACGTCAGATAAAACTGACCAAAAACTCATGTCCACATTCTTACGTTTTTAACCTCAGTCTTTGGTTTAATTTTATTAAAAGCATGGATTAAGCATTACTTTTAGTGGTTTTTTGACTATGTCTGATGAGACTAAAAAGTAAAAATGGTCTAGAAGATGGTTGCTAAGGAGGAAAAGGTTCTCTCATCTGAATTTGCTTCGGGAATTACGTCATGAACCTGAAGACTGGCGTAATTATTTGCGAATGGTGACGGACACACATTTCAAATTGCTATCCTCTATATTGTTAATGGTTTCTCTTTGGGTATCTTTATAATTTAAGAATAAAAGAAGGTCGAAATTTGACAGAGAAGGTTTGTAAATATCATCGGCACCAGCACAAGAACGTGGTGACTTCTTAATTTTTAACAAACCATTAAGAAACACTGAACCAAAATTATTGATTATTTTTTTCATACCCATTTCCTTTGATCTACAAGATACACTTCGTTACATTTATCAACCAAAGCATTTGCTTGATTTTCTTGTCTCGGTCGCTGTAGTCATTACTTTAACTTGCCTTATACAAGGATAAGTAGGATACAAGTCAATGAATTCCGTACACAATGATGTGACTACTGTCGCAGATTCGAGAAGTCCACCGAGTAAAATGTTTTCGAAAAGAAAAACAAAGTAATAGTTATTTTAGCTCCGCGCAAGCTGAGAGATGATTAAAGACTGAATGGAGAACGTCAGTCAAGACAGAAAACAATGCCGAGCCGTTTCCTGGAAGTCGTCCGTCCGTTTGGCTGTCCACACGCAGTGTTTTGTCTGATACGTTATACCTGATCAAGTGAAACGTCCGTCGGGACGTTACGTGTTGACCGGCCTTTAGCGCACGTATCTGTGGAATGCTCGTCTCAATGCTAAACGCGGGGCGAGGGACCGGCCGGGTACTCGGTATGCGGCGCGAGTACTAAGGAGTACTCGCGCAGTCCCACCTCGTCCCACTGTCAGCGTGCCTAGTGATGTTCCGATACCATCAAAGTATCGATACCTACTCAAATGAATAGTACTCTAATTGTCTTACGATACTTACTCATATGAGTACTGCAAAAGTATCGATACTTACTCATATCGATAATTTAAAAAAAATTAATGTCGAAATGTAAAAATATACGTGACATCTTGCTCAATTATTTATTTTATTTGTCTGGCGTATTGAAATCAAATAAATACATAATAAGCAAACTTTGAAGGTTTTTTCTTATCTTTAAATATTTATTTATTGTAATTTTAACACAATTTTCGCTTTTGGAAGGTTTTGCTAAAAAGAAATTGTTTCAAATATTTTGGGGACAGCTTGTTTCTTTTGTTTTCATTGTTTCACCCGCCTTAGAAAACAAACATTTACTCCGTACATTGCTTCAACAATAAGATACTGTTGTGCGTTTTTGTACAGACAAGGAAATATAAGTTTCATTTCTTCCCATTCTGTAAACGAATTGCTTTTTAGAGACGCTACAGTTTTTGGCAAGGGAACGTCCATAAACTATGTACAGTAGTTCGGTCGGAGAGCTACGTGGGGGGGGGGGGGGGGGGGTACGCTGTTACGACCCAGGCCACGAGCTTTTCATTCATATTACTTGTCGCAGTTAAAATGAGGTCCAGAACACTCAACAGCATGTAAATATCTATTTCCGTCATTTAATTATCTCCATATGTAATAGTCTGACAAGAGAAAACAGTGCAAAATGTTTTCTTGAATCAATAGGGAAAAAAGCTAAGTGCTACATGGGAAGGGTAGAGACAAAAGCCACGTCGGGCTACGTGGAGGGGGGGGGGGGGGTTCAAGGAGGCTAAAATGGAGCTTCTTCTTTCGATTCACATGGGCTACTTAGTTGCTCTGAACCATATCTTTTATTATTTGTGTGGGGCTGCGCGGGAGCGACCATAGGACAGGCATAGCGAAGTACGACTTTCTTACAATGAAATAGGGACCTAAAACAAATTCTTTGAGATTAGATTGCATGTGGCAGTTGCCTATTCTGAGACTGATTTTGTTTGATTTTCAATGCTACCAACTTGACGTCAGAGGAAAATTAATTTGGTAGGCGCGGCTGAGTGACGTAGAAGGGTTGATGCGCTTAGAATTTAAACACCAGGTGCGTTTCGATACTTTCGATGCGATACAAGTACTTTTCTTCCGATTCCGAGTAAGTGTCGAATGAAGTAATTCGAATACGAAAAGTACTCGGTCTCGAAACAAAATACCAAGTTCTTACTCGTATTTACTTGTATCGAATCATCAGTAAGCGCGCCCAGTCCTGCCTCGCTCAAATCGTTCGCAGCGAGCTCTGCCTTGACACGGATCCAGGGCCGCTTTCTTCACTCTTGGCAATGAAATCCACAGCTACCCGCATGAACTTGTTCCACGAACACCTGTTACGTCCACGAATCACTAACGAAAGTTCCCGATCAATGTTGCAGCAATAGAATGCGGTCACCCGACTACCGGCCGTTTTTCACTACGGTGTTTGGTGTTACTTGGTATTCGCATCAACGTAATTTTCTGTCCATCACTAAGTCTGCAGTCCACGCATGCTCGGGGAACGTCCATAAACCACATAGATCCATTTAGGCCTCCTCTGAAACCGCCCCCCCCCCCCAACGTAACCCGACGTGGATTTTGTCTCTACCCCCCCCCCCACCCCACCCCCCTCCGCGTAGCACATAGCATTTTCCCCTATTCTTTCCAGAAGATATTTTATATTATTTTCTTCTGAGACTATCGTAAATTACATACGGAGATAATTAAATGACGGAAATAAATATTTACATGCTCTGTACGCCAGCGAAACTTTAACACTACACAGGAAAGGTGACCTAGAAATCATTTTGAAAGAAGAACGCAAAATTATAAGAAAGATTCTTGGCCCAGAAAAATCAGATGACGGATACAGACTTAAATCTCGAAAGACAACAGAAACACTGTCAAACCTCGCGGCAGACATCAGGAAACGAAGATTAAGATTTTATGGACATATCCACAGACTTCCAGCAACAAGACTGATTCATAAAATTGTGACGTGTATAGAACAGCTAAAAACTATATCCTGGGTCCAGGAGATAAAAAAAGGCATGGATAAAAACTCACATAAACTCATCAGAAATCGTAGATAGACAAACATACAGAGAAAAAATTAACAAATAGGAAGTACCGCCAGAGAATGAAGTCATTAAGAGACCGGGGACGAAGTGGACTGAAGAAAGGAAGAGAATCCACGGAGAAAAAATGAAAGCTGTATGGAAACTCAGAAAACTTAATCGTTAAGGCTTTGCGTGATCCGACAGGGTCCAATTGCAGATAATGATAATAATACATGCTCTTGAGTGTTCTGTAACTCATTCTAACTGTGACGAATGATATAAATGAGAGGCTACGTGGCCTGGCACCGAAACCAGCCCCCCCCCCCCCCAACGAGAACGATCCACGTAGTATATGGACACTTCCTTGTGAGCGATAGCAGAAAACCACCAAGACTTATAACAGATTTCCCACCTGTAATGGAACGCACCTTATTTACATTGCATATTGCACGAATCATTCACAGTGCATCAGCACTAAAATTAGCTTTTGAAATCAATATTTATTTCTACTATTCATCCACATTAACATTTTCTGTCTCAACATAATAACATTCGTCTGTCTCTTCCGCAAAGACTTCCTTTTCACCGTAGATCACACTTACATTGACTCTCACAAGTAAAACGATCTGCGCAACTCAAGTAATACTACATTAGGACTCAATAATTGTCACCGTAAGATCCACACTTGGGTATATCCTTGCAACATTACACGTTGTAACTGTCTGGTAGCTGGTTCCAGACACGGTGGGGAAATAAATCTTGAACTCTCGGTACTTTGCATCAGGGTTGTAGAGGTAGTGGCGCTCAATTTCTGGCTTAAATCCCGAACCTCCTCGCATTGCGTTTGGAGTAAGGACATGATGATACTTTTTACAGTACTCCGTTTAGTGGAAGGGAGCGGTAAATTGGAGGTCCTGTTACTGTTTAGCAGAAGGAGAGACGTGATTGGACGGGCTCTATTGCTCACTGATAAATGTTATTTGTCTTCCATGATAATGCACACTACATTGTGCTCAACTCAACACCGTTTTCTTCTCATACAGCAATACGCCAGAGGCACGGCGATCTTAAAAGGTCTGAGTTGACACCTTTCGTGTAGAGTTGTCGTATTTCAGTTGACTTATTGAAGAATCATTTTCTCAAAGAGACTATAAGAGAATTCATCTGGAAATGTGAGATGAAATATCCTATTATGTTCAGATATTTAGATACTGTCAGTTACATCATTCTTTGAAATTGATTACAACTAGAGTTAGGATTTTTAAAATAGTCAAAGAGTCATACTTCCAATGCAATCGAAACATCTTTGGGGCATCCTGCAATATGAAATTTAAATAGTAATAATAGTAATAACGAAATTTGAAACTTACTTTATGCCATATATTTCCTTTTATATTCTACAATCAGAAAATACGAACGTTTTAATGATCGCATAAGCCGGTTATTTGACTGGCTGGAAACTTATTTTATATAATCTCTTCAAAAACTTCTCTACCACAGGTAAGGATGCCGATTATTATGAAAAGTCACAAAATGTCTGTTGAATCGTGTGTTTGTCTGTGTGTGTGTTTTTGTTTGTGTGTGTGTTTGTGTGTGTGTGTGTACTGTGATGGTCAGCAAATACTGTTGAAACTGCAATATTCTTCGTTTGCAATAACGAGCGTGGTGCTGTAACGGATAGCGTTCTGGCCTCGCATTCGGGAGGATGGCGATTCGATTCCCCGTCCGGGCATCCAGATTTGGGTTTTCCATGGTTTCCCAAATCACTCCAGGCAAATGCCGGGATGCTTCCTTAAAAAGGCCATGGCCGAATTCCTTCCCATTCCTTGTCCCCCATCCTTTCCCGTCTCTAAAGACCTCGCTGTTGAGAGACGTAAAGCAGTTTAAAAAAAATCGTTTGCAAAGTGGCCGAGAACGTTTCGGACAATCCAGCATACACAACCTTCAACATTGGCCTGGAGTGATTTAGGGAAACTATATTAAAACCGAAATCCGGATGGCCAGACAGAGATTCGAACCTGCGACCTCCCGAATGCAAGACTAGAACGTTAGCGCTCAGCCACTGAGCTCGGTTCCGGCGATGTTCAAACGCCGTCACAGTGAGCTTAGGAGCGGCCGTGTTCGAATTCCCGGCTTGCCGTACCAGTCATTATGATTTGTTTTAAGTGGTTTGTCAATGTCTCACAGGCGAATGAGGCACTTCTTGCCTCAAACCACACTCACACCAACATACAATAGAAAAAACTACTACACAAAGCCGAGAAAAGAAAGGGCGTATGGTACTCCTGAGCGGGAGACCCCGAAGGCTAGTTCGACCGACGGTTGACAGTGTTTCGCTTTGCCACGCATGCACCTCTGGCCTGGCTGCCCTACCCTACCCTAACCTAACCTAACCTGGTATAGTTTTATGTGGAATTCGAACCACAGAGCGTCCTAGCGTACTTCACATGACAAAGTAAAGCTTTGGCGTATGTATAGGTCAGTTTTCAAGGACGTAAAAATTTCCAGCCGAGACAGGGATTCGAACCGGGGACCTTCTGTTCCCCAGTCACGCTCCTTAATCAACTGAATCACCAGACCACTCACAAAGTCGAGAAAACTCAAATTCAGAGGGTTGACAGGAACTACTGTCCCTATGATTCGTTGTCTATTATTATAGGACATTAAACTTAGTCGGATCGGTTAGTGGTAATATAATGACTTGTCATTAGGGTGCCGCGGGCTTGATGCTAGACCCGATCATTCCGTTTTTGGTTTTGCCTAACATCCTTAATGATCCCAAGAGAAATTCCATAAGATTCGTTCATAAATTCTATGGCCATTTCCTTCAATCCTTTGTCATGCTAATCACTTCATTATCGAAACATAATAAAGCCATAATTAAAACACCACCTCTAATACCCAAGCGAAGCTCCTACAATTATTTTTTACCACCATAATTTTTCGAAATTTTACACTGTAATCGAGTTTGTGGCGGTAAAATAGTACGCTGTTACAGATTTTTAAGTTAAATGATTCACATATTATGGGACTGTGACAGACTGACAAATTAGTGATTAAATAAGGGTTACTTCCACTGGAACTATAAAAAGAAGAATGTCGAGTTAGGGTTACAATCGCTGAGCAACCGCGGGCGATTCGGTGTGAGAGAGCGAGTTATATTGTTTGGAGTATTCCAGCACAAGAACTCCTCGGATCCTGTGTCGTAACATAGCGTTGTTCAGTAGCGGAGTAGCTGGTAAAAAAAAGCATCAAACCGAACGTCTGTCGGCACTGCAACAGGGATCATTGTCCGGTACTGTGTGGCTTCACATAATGTCCTTCACGCTACAGTGAATGCAGAACTGTATGTAATTGTCTGTAGTGCATAAGAAACCAGAAACGCGGGGTGACTTATGGCTTATTAACCATGGAGTTGTCTCAACGCTTCTAATCGATAACAGACTTTGATATGAGCTGTAGTAACCATTAAAATTTACGTCAAATGTTTGTCACCGAAATGACATATTCGTCTGCGACAGGGAGGAAAAATCCACTGCGATTGAGCACGCACTGTCAGAAGGAAGCTACGGTATGGCGAGGCTCGTGAGGCAGACCTACCTGCAGTGCCTGTGTGTGGGCAGTGGTTTGTCGAGGTGGGTGCTTGTGCACTCCGCGGTGTAGCAGCAGCGACTGAACAAGCCGCCGTCGGCCAGGCAGTCCTCCTACCTGACCGACCAGTCTGCACGCTGTCGCCATACATCCCGCCAAGGACACGGCCGGCCCAAGTTCATCCACGTGCGGGTGGTGAGCGGCGTGCTCCGCATCCCATCACCACCCCGCATCCGTAACACTACGACCGCTCTAACATTGCAACGCACTCCTCCTCCTCCTCCGTACACTTCACCAGACCCAGAAACCATAAGACGCTGATACGTTGTAATTCAGCGCGCTGAGAAGTAAAGAGGTGTTAATGGTTTAAGAACTTATTTGCTTGAGGTTTTAAGCCCCGTCGACGTCTAGGTCTTTACACCCGTCCAAGCAGGCGTCATTCCAGGCGAATTCCGGGACGCTTCCTTCTAAAAATGGCCATGACCGAATTCCTTCGCGTCCCTTGCTCCCAGTCCTTTCCCGCCTCACCGAGCGTGGTGGTGTAATGGATAGCGTTCTGGCCTCGCATTCGGGAGGACGGCGATTCGAATCCCCGTCCAGGCATCCAGATTTGGGTTTCCCATGGTTTCCCCAAATCACTCCAGGCGAATGCCGAGATGCTTCCTACAAGAGGTCATGGCATAATTCCTTCCAGTTCCTTGTCCCCAGTCCCATCCCGTCTCTAATGACATCGACGTCGACGAGGCATAAAGCTATAATTTTTTAAAGATGGTCATTAGAGGCGGGAATTTTTTTTTTTAAACTGCGTTACGTCTTTCAACAGCAAGGTCTTTAGAGACGGGAAAGGATGGGGGCAAGGAATGGGAAGGAATTCGGGCATGGCCTTTTTAAGGAAGCATCCCGGAATTTGCCTGGAGTGATCTGGGAAACCATGGAAAACCCAAATCTGAATGCCCGGACGGGGACTCGAACCGCCGTCCTCCCGAATGCGAAGCCAGAACGCTATCCGTTACACCACCACGCTAGGTGAGGCGGGAAAGGACTGGGAGCAAGGGACGCGAAGGAATTCGGTCATGGCCATTTTTAGAAGGAAGCATCCCGAAATTCGGCTGTAATGATTTTGGGAAATAATGGAAAATCCAATTCAGAATGGCCGGGTAGGGGATTCGATCCCACGCCCTCCCGATTGCGAGGCCAGAACGTTAATCGTTTCCCCACCACGCTCGGTAACGTAGGAACTATAGTGTTTAAAGTATAGAACTAATGATCTATCCTATCCTGGCATACGGTGCTGAAATCTGGACAGTGGAGAAGCGGGACATTATCAGGATACAGGCAACTGAGGTGAAATTTCTAAGAGGCAGAACAGGTGTTATGAGATTGGACAGCGTAAGAAGTGAAACGATTAGACACACAGCAAAACAGGAATCCCTACAGGAAATTATAGAGAACACAAAACTAAAATTGTATAGCCATGTTATGAGAATGGAGGTGCAGAGAATCCCAAGGGAAATCCAAAAAATGAGAATTTGTGTTAAACGATCCAGAAGAAGACCAAGCGACACATGGTCGAGAGGAGTGGAGGAGTGTGTGTGTACGAAAGAGATGAGAGGACATGGACCAAGGTGGTGACAGAAAGGTACTGTGAGAAAAGAAGAAGGAAATGGAGAGTGTAATGTAGACCCAGCTAGTAGCTGCAGATGGTTGTTGTCGTTGTCGTTGATGATGATGATGAGTTTAACAAATTTAACTGGTATAGTTTTACCCGATGCAGACACGGTCAGATAGGACGCTCCGGGTTAATGTCTTGTATCTGGTGTACCCGCCATTTTGATTGCGAATTCAAGGGTTTTCATTTTTCTCCTGAAGGTCAACGCTGGGATGAACCCAACTCTCCACTTAAAAATTTAAGCGTTACACGATCACAAATCACCGTCACAAAAATCTTGAATGAGAGATGGTAACGATTAGTGATCTTGATAGTAGAGAGGATTTATATATATATATGTATATAGCCTCTGAAACAAAACAGTGGGAGTGAATACTACTTTCTTCGAAGAGAAAACTATTCAAATTGACACAAAAAGAATAAGTCAGATTATCGTAATATATATCAGATGATATCAGTGGAATTTAAGATCTATACAGTTCATCGAATACAGAGGAAAGCGAAGCTGGGAAAGAAACATTCGAATAAGGAAACAAAATGGAAATTTTTTTTGGGTTACACAAATATTTAAGTTAGTTGAAAGGAGGTGAAGGCATAAAGATGACGAAGAGTGGAAACTGTGAGACATTTCAGGAATTAAATAAAGAATAAATGCAAAAAAAGGCTCAACAAATGTTTGAAGAAGTAAAGAACTACATGACTATAGGTTGAAGTGCGTATACGTGGCAGATAGAGACTCGGACAAATTTTGTTAAATGAAACTATAGTAACGTCATTTCGTGACCAGTGGGAACGATAGTTCCCACTTCTTTGTTTTCGGCTTAAGTTCACTGGTAATCATTGTTCCCACATCTAACTTGTGCTCCCATCTCTGTTATAGCGTGGTAACTACGTGTAGTTTATCAACTGGCTCGCAGAAGCTGTTGTATGTCTACATTCTTAGTCAATAAATGCAGTGGCGCGGTTTCTGAGTGTAAGGGACCCAATAATTTGACCACAACAGCTATATTTGTATTCTGCGCTTTTCTGTTGTGTGTGAAGTGACTTGTTTTATATTTGTCCACTTTCATATTTACTAAGGAGACAGTATATGACTGTATTTAACAAATTTCACCGAAAACCACAGAAATATTGCAAGGAAAGTTAGTGGGAACTATTTATCCCACTGAACTGTTTGGGATGTGCAAACTGTGTAGCTGTAAAATCATCATTTTGTTTATTGTGCGTTTCCCATTGTTTAGAATGCCTGGGCTCACGCCAGAAGAGATTCTGAGAATTTTGCACTCCCTACCAGAAGATGCAGAAGATTCGGATTTCAATGCTGACTCAGATTCTGATGAAGATTCAGCGAATACTTCACAAATTTCGAACGATGTTAGTGGTAACATTATTGTGCAATGTGATGATAATGGTTTTGATTTGACAATAGAAGCTAGTGAAACTGGAAACATGTCAAACAGAAGATGCCGTTTATGTAGCACAAAGGACAAAGAAAAGAGAACAAAAGTAATGTGTATCAGCTGTAGTGTACCTTTGTGTATAGCGCCATGCTTTTCTATATTCCATAGTACATCACCATAGTGAACTCAAATGACAACACAAATTAATACATGTTTAAATGTACTATTTCTGATGTTTTTTGCACTTAAAAATATATATATATTTTTTCAAATTGTCGAGTTGAGTTTGTCCAGAGTTCAGTGGGAACAATAGTTCCCACTAATTTTTTTGTAATTATAGACTAATTATTCACATTCAAGATTGAAACTATAATTTTAAGTGTGGTTCCTTAGCACAATAAAGTGCTCATAAGAATTCCACAACTTCTGTAAATAATTTGGTCATGAAAGGGTTAAGGTGATAAACGAAGTAACGAGCACATAGAGACTGGTGATAACCACGATACCACTGTGTGGGAACAGAGAAATATAATTACGATGTGGGTCAGAAAGTACAATGCAGAATATGACAGTGCTTTGAAATATGTGAAATAAAATACAGAAATAGGAGACGATGGGACTGTTTCACAACTGCTACGATCTCTACGAAAAAGACTTAGACTATTCGAATTAGTATCGGAGGGTTACGAAACAGCAAAGATTCAAATACATTTGATTAAAAATATGGTTTCACACACACAAAGAAAGTGCAAGTTATCAAATAAGAAAAGTAGTGCTCAGTGTTTGAAAATGCCGAATGGAATAAATAATGGACTAATATAGCAATATTGCTTGAAAACGTAATAAAAGAGTAGAAGTGCAGCTCATAATGACATTTGACTGTGCGTCAGACTAAACTAAGAAGTAGTAGTAAGGGAATTCTCAAATTTAGGGAAAAAAATCTGAACGAGTGATCTTAGCAAGGATGGAATCAAATGCAAACGGCGTTACAGAATGGGGTTCTTTAAGGAGAGAGAATTGCTAGCCATCGAATGTGGATCTACATATCAAATAACATGCTGTATAAAGACAGAGTAGGGAGTCACATATAAAGGTAGGCGACATTGTTCAATTTGCTAACGGAGAGATAAGCTCCAGGAATTAGCTGTGTAGCAAGACATAGATTTCAGTATGTGGAGTAGGTAATGAGGAATATATCGAAAGGAAAGGATATGTTAAAGCAGTCAAGACAGTTAAGAGAAAGAAAAAAAATGTAATAGGGGAGATTAGCTTTTATAAGAGGCGTTTGGTTCACTTCGAGATATAGAAGATTTGACAGCGTAACAATTGTTTTCCGTTCGGTTTCTTTGGAGTTTAGAGGTTGAAGGTTGAAACCGTCATTACAGGGAAAATTTATGCACCTTGTCTGCTGAACAAATCTCGGTCAATTTATGAAGGTAAATGTCTGTCTCGAGGCTTTCGCGTTGTGAAACGAACCGATGAGCTTTCAAGCGTTGACTTGGAAATTTACCTAACGTCTGTTCTCTCAAGGATACTGTATATTGTTTACGCGTTTCCAAGGTAACTCTAAGATTCATGCCGGCTGGGTGTTGTATCATACCATCAAGCCTTTTGCTTTACGGCTTATACCGTTCACAGGGTAATTCATATTTATGTGAAAAATATCAGAAAAGAGCTCTTAAAAAATCCTGGCTTCAGCGATATTTGAGCCTGAGATCTTGCCTTAACAGCTTAGCCACCAGATCGACCATTACGTGGTCATATTCCAGTTAGATGTAGCTCATTCATTCAAGCTGCACAGTTTTGATTGAACTCAAGGAGCGGGGTTTTATAAAACATCAAATCAAGAAATGAATTACAGACAAAACACGCAGGGATAAGCTATATTTGACTGCAATATACGGATTCTAAATATATGGAATATCCGTAGATCAGAGGTTTAAGTTCAGAGATGGAGCAGTTGGCTAGATTATTCAGATACACTGGTCAGCCAATGCATTATGACCACCTACTTACTAGCATATTGATCCATCTTTCGAACGCAATACTGCAGCGGTTCGGTGTAACATGGATTCTACAAGTCCTTGGTAGGCTTCCAGGGTTATCTGACACCAGATTTCTACGCACAGGTAACGAAATTCCCTTAAATTACAGGCCAGCTGTTTGTGGGCGCGGCTGCTGGGAACGAGCATCTCGGAAACGGCGAGGCTGGTCGGCTGTTCGCATGCTACTGCAGTGAGCATCTACGCAGAGTGGTTGAAGGACGGTGAAACCACGAGTAGGCGACAAGGCGGTGGATACCCTCGCCACATCACAGAACGTGGAGGTCGGAGGCTTGCCCGCTCTGTAAAGCGGGACAGGCGGCGATCTGTGGCAGATCTGGCAGAGTACAATGCTGGTGCAGGCACAAGTGTTTCGAAGCACATCCTGCTATCAGATCTGTCACAGATCACCGTCAACCCCTCTTTACAGTGCGGGCAAGCCTCTGACCTCCACGTTCTGTGATGTGGCGTAGGTGTCCACGACATTGTCGCCTACTCGTGGTTTCACCGTCCTTCAAACACTTTCCATAGATGCTCACTACAGTAACACGCCAACAGCCGGCCAGCCTCGCCGTTTCCGAGAAGCTCGTTCCCAGGGGCCGCGCCCACAAACCACCGGCCTGTAATTTAAGGGACTTTCGGGACCAGTGCGTACAAATGTGGCGTAAGATACCTCTGGAAGCCTAGCAAGGACTTGTAGAATCGCTGTAGTATTGCGTTCGAAAGATGGACCAATATGCTAGCAGGTAGGTCGTCATAATGTTTGGCTAATCACTGTATAGCCCGGCTAAGGTTATACGAGCGCAATATTGGACACTGGACTTCAATAGATATTGATTTTAATACCCGTCAAGTACCACGACTTCTAGTTTACACTGACAGATAGTGCGTATTCGTGTGATCCTACTATGCTCTTTTATATTCCTTATTTGGTTGTTAGCAAGAGAATTTTCAATTGCATGCGGTATCTTTTTAATACTTTTAGCGTCTGTTTTAGAACAACAGACCGAGAGCGGTGGGTAAACGATAACGCTTTGGTCTTGCATTCGGGAGGACGCGGGTTCGAATCCCCGTTCGGACATCGAGATTTGGGTTTTTCATGTTTTTCCCAAATGATTACAGACGAATGCTGGAATGTTTCCTTCAAAACGTCATGGCCAAATTCCTTCCAATTATTTGCTGTCAATTCTTTCCTGCCTCTAATGACCTGGACGAGGTGTAATGTCGAAAAAAAGAGAAAGAAAACGGGACAGGACGCATATGCAATTTTTTCAATTAAATTGTCATATCTTTATAATGTAAGCGTCTTGAGACAACACGTGACTTCCAGCTTTCTCGCATGATAGCTTGGCTAGACTTTCAGATGGAGCGTTACTAATATGGCAGAATATTGCAACCATTTTGCAGCCGTGGTTTGAACCGAAGTCTGTTGTACTTACACTGTATATAGTAAGACGGCTGTTTATCGCAAACGGCCAAATTGGCGGATCATTCTCAGTTAACAGAACAGGAATACGGAATTATATACATAAAGAGAAGCAGATATTTCCATGTTTGAAAGCGGCAACCATTGACACATTATTCGAAAAGCAATACACAGAAATTCTCTAGTCAACCGATATTGTCTACAGAAGGAGCTGATCATGTGATCGCGTCGCTTCCCGAAAGTAAGTTCGGGCGAGTGTCGCAGCAGTTATGACGACATCAACCTCAGACCCAGCCTTCAATGAAATCGTATTTCAAGAATTATTTTTAGCATGCTGGGAGTTTTTCTTGTAAGTAATTGTGAATTTTTGTAAATGGTCTTTGTTTTATGGAAATAAACTAAGTAATATGTTCAAGGACAGTACTATGCAAGAAAAATTAGTTTGTAATTCCAAGTATCAAGGCGAGCTGCGATGTTTAGAGGACAATTTGCGACAGTCTGGACTGATTCATGTGGATAATTTTGAGTGTAAATATCTTTAATATTTGTCTATGTGTATTTCATAATGATTGTGAATGATTTTGTATTAATTTTGATTGTTTTAATATGAGTTTAATTGTTTAAATATTGTTAGAATTTCAGAAACGTCTGTCGGAATTCTTAGAATTATTCTGGAATTTTCTGTAAAGCTTTTACAGGGTGTCCAGAAAAGGACTCCCTGATTTCAAAATTAATTATCTCGAAAACAAAGATCGATAGAGGAATGCAGTAAACGGTATGTTTATTGTGACAGCTGTAAGAAGTGTATCCAGCAGTATGAAATAATAGTTACAAAAGCTGCTAACAGATGTACGCTGTACAGCTCATATCAGCATACATAAGTGAAATAATCGTATGAAAACAATCTTTGCAAACAATCACATCACAATGTTTTCAAAATATTCACCATTGGCACTACAGAGGTGGTGCAAACGAAGAATGAAATTCGCCATCACATTTCGTAGTGTCTCGACCGAAATGGATTCACATGCCGCAGAGATCGCCGATTCCAGCTCGTCCAGCGTGGCGGGATGCTTCGGGTAGACCATGTCTTTCACTGTGCCGCACAAAAAAAAGTCACAGGGAGTCACATCCGGCGAATATGGAGGCCAATCCATGCCTGCACCAGTAAATTCGGGATATCCCAAAGCAATAACTCGATTCCCGAAGTATTCCTCAAACTGCTGTATACACTTCTTACAGCTGTCACAATATACATACCGTTTACTGCATTCCTCCATTGATCTTTGTTTCCGAGATATTTAATTTTGAAATCAGGGAGTCCTTTTCTGGACACCCTGTATAAGCGTTCGGCAGAGACGAATTTTAATTCTTGTGAGTAGTAGTTGCAGTACTGCCAGCCTCTCGGCTTTGAATATCCGTGGATGGCCGCCAAAATTTCCGTAGATTGGGTACAAAAATCCGGAGACTCGCTAACTGAAAGACTAAAACAATAATTACTGAAGAGAGAATCAAAATTAAGAATACTTTTTTATTTCCAGGTCCTTAAAATTCGAAACACAAAATAATATTCTACATTGATAGTAAGAATTATCACTGAACATCTTTTTATAGATCGTCACTTTCATCGCTGCTGCTGCTGTGCCTACTCTTTGGGGTTCTTTTTTTGTTGGGGTGGGGGGTGGGGGGGACTGTGCATTATCTATTTTCTTTGTTGACATTAAATTTAGCATATCATCGGTAACAGGAAATGTTAAATACTGCGAACACTTTGACTCTCGGATGTTGTTTAATCCTTCTCGGAAGGCAATGCTTTGCAAGCCGTGCCAACGATCGTGTCACCGTGCATAAAGAGTACCGATAGTTTTGTATTATGGTCTTTTAAGATCTATAAAATCCATAATCAAACAATATATGACCTTTATTTCAATCATTCGTTCACACGAGCGGTTTCAAGGAAACTATTGACAATTCCATGATGCATTAACACTAAGTTTAACAAAACACCAATATAAGGAAAAAATCAACAAATAGTAAAAAAATAGCAAAAATCCGTAGATATTTTAACAAAATCCGAAAATCATAACTTTTTATAAAAATTCGTAGATCTACGGATAAATCCGTAGAAATGGCAACAGTTATGACGACATCAACCTCAGACCCAGCCTTCAATGAAATCGTATTTCAAGAATTATTTTTTGTAAGCTGGGAGTTTTACTTGTAATTAATTGTGAATTTGTGTAAATGGTCTTTGTTTTATTGAAAGAAACTATGTAATATGTTCAAGGACAGTACTATGCAAGAAAAATTAGTTAAAAGTTTCTAATTCTAAATATGGAAGTGAGATACGATGTTTAGAAGACAATTTGCGACAGTTAGGACTGATTCATGTGGATAATTTTGTGTGTAAATATCTTTAATTTTCGTTTCTGTGCATTTCATAATGATTGTGAATGATTTTGTATTAATTCTGATTGTTTTAATATGATTTTAGTTGTTAAAGTATTGTTAGAATTTCAGAAACGTCTGTCGGAAGTCTTTGAATTATTCTGGAATTTTCCGCGAAGCTTATATAAGCGATCGGCAGAAACGAATTTTAGTTCTTCTAAGTATTTTGAGTAGTAGTTGTTTGAACGTTATAATCGCTGGAACATCTGTTTACATTTGCATCTAGTATCTTTGGAATCTGATGTCTTAAAGGAAAATAAACAAAATTTGAATCTGAATCTTTATTTCATTTTAAAACGAGATACCCGTCAGTATAACCACGAGGACGTAACAAAAACCGAGGGGGGGAAAAAACATGTTTAGTGTATGAGTAGATTTCGAACGCCTAAAATTGAAACAATATATCTCAAATGTGTATGCTTGTTTTGTATACTGCCCTGATTATTGGTCAAGAATTGCAAAAGGAGGTTCAGCATTCAGAGGGAACTGGGAGTCCTAGAGAACCGACCGCCTTACTGAATCAGGTAGGCCAAGGGAATAAAGCTGATAGCAGTGTTTAGAAATAACCTTTGGCTGATTACTACTAACGACGTGGTTACGGACGATCTGCGTCACACGTTACTCAATAGCTGTTATACGCAGTAGTAATCACTGGCAGAAGGATTTCTTCCAAGCGTTCTCTTGACAGATATTGTCAAATGGCCCGAGAAGGGAGTTCGGATTAGAGGGGTATCTGATGTGATGGAAGTTTCAACTTCCCTTAAACTGAATAAACTGACTTTAACCTCTGACGAATCGTCAAGTAGGCTATAGTTCTTCACAGTTGCGATTCTATGCTTAACTCTGTGTTACTTAAGATTACCGGGTTAGGTCTGGAGGCCACGACAGAAGTGGTTTGCGCGGAAAATTGAAGTATTGTCAGCTAGGTGGCGCAACTGCTTTTTAGGGTCTTTTATTTGTTATGGGAGCGGTCTGGTAGCTCAGTGGTTAAAGTGCTTATATCAAAAAGTTCGCTGCTCCGGTCTCTAGTTCAAATCCCGATGGGTGCTGGAACTATGCTAGTCG
>CM061914.1:27374940-27398940 GCA_031002005.1 Vandiemenella viatica | reverse complement strand
GGGCAGATTCTTCGTTCTGAGACTGCGGTGAGGTTTCTCAAACTATGTCGCACATTGTGCAAAATTCCTCATTGCTTGCCTTTCTTGGCCTGGTTGGAGCGCCTCGATATCACGTTATAGTGGTTATGGCTGGCTGGTGATGGTGTCATAGAGGCCTCATGTTCTGCGAGTTATGGGCCTTGTCCGCTCAACTATGGATATATATGTATAATTATTTTAAAATAATATTGTGTACTGTATCTACATCTACATCCATACTCTGCAAGTCACAAACATTGTGGGTGGCAGAGGGTGCTAAGCACCAATCCTAAACCCGCGCATTCCAATCCCGAATAGCGCGAGGAACGAAGGAATACGTAAAAGCATCCGTACGGCATCTTATTTCTCTAATCTTATCCCTCCCTAAATAGGTTGGCGGAAGAAGTATTTCATTGCACTCGAAATTTAAATTTTTTCGCATATTCTCCAATAAATTCGAACGCAAGCTACGTCGTCTATCTTCCAAACTATCCTAGCCCAATCTATGTATCAATTCTGTGACGCTTTCATGATTGTAGTTGAATATTATGTCATGTAGCATCATACGCTAAATAAAAATAAATAATATTAAAAATTACTAGGTATATCTCAAAATATGACTATATTACCATTAATAGTATGGTAATTTGAGCAAAACTAAGAAATGGCCTGAATATGTCTTTTTATGCTGTATAAAATACAAATATAAAATAAATCTGAAACGTTCAGTGTGTAATTCAGCCGCCCGATTCGTGACAGGTATATATAGTTGGAGGGAAAGCGTAAGTGCGATGTTGAAGGAGTTAGGTTGGGAAGACCTGGAACACCGAAGGCGTTGCTCTCGGCAGAAGCTAATTGAAAAATTCACGACAGACGTATTTCGGAATGACAGCCAGCAAATATTGCTACCAGCAACATTCATATCTCGAAATGACCGCGAAAATAAGATAAGAGAAATCAGGACCAGAACCGATTCATTTCTGTACTCATTTCTCCCACGAGCGATTAGGGAATGGAATAGAAAGGAGCGAGTAAACTTAAAATCCGACAGGAGTGGCTTTCGATAAAGCACTCCAGCCATCCTGGTTTTCCTAGATGGCTCCCAAATCACTCCACGCGAATGCGGGGATGGTTCCTCACAATAGCCGATGGGTGCCTCCTGCCATATCCCTTATAACCCTTCCAAACCATAACCCTTTTCCAATGCACCCTCCGCCACACAATTTTAGTGAATCGCGGAGTAATAATAATAATAATAATTATTATTATTATTATTATTAGAGCTCAAAAAGAAGGCAGGAAAAAAGCGTGGCTTGTCCTAAAGATCCGAACCCTAGTGGTAAGACTTTAGTAAGGAGGCGGTGGTCGACTGGTGAAGAGGTGTGTAGGGCGCACCTGCAGGAAGTTGGCGACGATGGGGATGTCCATGATGAAGTTTTCCTCGCGGCCTGCCTCTATGAGCAGCACCTTCCAGTCGGGCACCTCCGAGAGCCGACTGGCCATGGTGCAGCCCGCCGTGCCGGCGCCCACCACCACGAAGTCGTACTCGTCCAGCAGGCGCGGCTCGTCTCGCGGCTCCGCCATCGACTGGCGCGAGCCCTCCGCCAGCGCCATGAACAGCGACTCGAGAACACTCAGCTGCTGGCACCGGGCGCAGCCCAGCGCCGCCATTGCCACCACCAGCCACCTCATCACGGGGTCCGAGCTCCTGTCTCTGCAACACACCACAAGTGTCGGTAGAGGGCGGGTGGTTTTCAGCTACGCAGTAACAAGTGCAACATTATGTGCATTCTTACTAGTAGTATCAATCAGCATTTACTCTTCCTTAGCCACAAGACGAACAGTATTATCCACTTTAAAAAAAAGCGTTGAGCCTGGAGGCTGGACGTCAACTCGATAACTCGGAAAACTTCGGCCAGTCCGATGACACCCGAACTGTTAGTTACATTGGCCGCCACCACAGCGCTGCTTGGCTAACAAGGGTATTTCAAATGAATAACAGCATTGACTATATTTGCGCTTGTAATTAAAACTAAGAGTAATTTCATATTGAATTATATTTTATTTGCCCATACACTGTTAGAAGAAATTGTAAATACGATGCTAGTTAAAAGCAAATTCTCTGTTGTGAAAGTAACTGTACAATAATACGCTGAACAGAGATCCAAATTGTGTATATATATATATATATATATATATATATATGCGGCTTTACGCTTCGTCGACGTCGTGGTCACTAGAGGCGGGAAAGGACGGGACAAGGAATTCGTTCATGGCTTTTTGAAGGAAGCATCACGGTGTTCGCCTAGAGTGATTTGGGGAAACCATGGAAAACGCAAATCTGGATGTCCGGACGGGGATTCGAACCGGTGTCCTCCCGAATGCGAGGCTAGAGCGCTAACCGTTCACCCAGCACGCTCGGTAATTATTATATAATACGTAGAATTGTACAAAGTATTAGCAGCTTTATAGCACAAAGCAAACAAGTTCTAAGAGACAGGAGAAATATGAGGCCTTTGAGATGTTATTGAACAAATTATGAATAAAGAAATCCCGCTGCCACAATGGAGAAAATTGGAGTTGGCCGTCATCGTTATTTTTTAGTCATAATTGTAACCAAGTAAGGTGCCGAATATTGGACCAACAACGCATAAAAAGTTGTTGTTTCGCCTCATTACGCCTAACTCTCTCATTAAGATTTCCGTATGAATTCTTGTAGTTCGTTATATCAATTCTTCATCCGCCTTCTTTTATTTTTCTCACTGCCGCAAAAAAGTTGCTTCAGTGTCTTAATCGTCCAACATTTCAGAGCGAACTAACTTATTGTGCAATAACACTTCCGGTTTGACTGAGTTGACTAGGCAGTACCTCTGTTACTTTTGTACCACGCATTTTGTACTGTGCACAGTGACATTTATCGTGTGTGGGTCGCTCCAGAACGTTTTCTATTGGCGGTGGATTGTTTGGTTATTACGTTTCGTGATCTTCAGCCCGTGAGCACTACCTGTGTAAAGTCACTCTGTAAGTGGTACTGGAGTGGCAGTGTTTACGGTTTTTTGTTGTTGCTGGTTTCTGCAAGCAAGGAAGACTGGTGGCGACCTTGCCTTGTATACAGCCACCGGAACTGGTTTGTTTAAACTGGAGTGACCACTGCAAGTTCGGCCAGCGTGATGTAATAGTGTAATCGATCGACCAGAAGCTTCCATGGCTCAGCAGCCCTACTATCATCGTTTCCAACATCAGTGGATGTGAAATATAAAGTTTTATGCGATTTCCTTGCCTTCCTTAAATCTTCGTTACGTTTTTCCTGAACATAATACGTTTTTTTTAACATTTCTGTGAAATTTTCACTGTACCAGTTGTAAAATGACATACGTCTATGCCATACGGTAATATCTGAGTGAGTGTTATGGTGTCTTTGTATAGATGGGAGAGAATCTTTGACCGCTGTCAAGTGAAGATTGGACGCAGGAACATTTTGGTTTTAATTGTAGAAATTGTGAAAAGAAAAGGAAAATTCGGTGAAGTGAATAATGGAAACTAGTAATATGTTAAATTCACTGCTTTGAATCGAGTGCTGTGATTGAAAGTGATTGTGGACGTGTTAAGAGGACGGTAGAGAGCGTGGGAGTTATCGTATTTCATTTTCTCTTATCCCACGAGTCTGCAATTTTCAGAAAAGGAGTCTGATTCCTTGTTTAAATATTATTTTGGTGGTGGTACTTTCCGTCGGTGTGAATGCATACACTAATGAACTTGAATAAAGTTTTGGGTAGATGTTCATTCTGAACTGTGTGAATTTATAATTTAATAACCCCGACGAATAGTTGTACCTAAACCTGGCGACCGCGGCTTAAAGAACCTTTATTTAATTAGTAATTATTTATGTTCCGTAAGTGACTTTTAATCAAAAATCAATAACCAGGAGGCTTTCACAGTCCACTGAACCGCCTTTTCTTCTTGAACTGCGTGAAATTGCCGTGTTTTGGCCTATTTAAATGTGCAAGCCAATGAACTTGATGTATTACCATATTTCTTTTATTTTCGATTAACTGTAATGAGTCTGGGTTGCAGTAATTTTATCGCCTTGTAGGGGACCTAACAGCACGGCTTTCCGCGCGAATCTCGAGTTAATTATACAGGGTGTTTCCGAATGCCGTGTAAAAATTTGGAGGGGAGGTAGAGAACATCGTGAGGATAAATCAGAAAGCATGGTGGGGAACGTAGCCCTAACGAGATAAACAGACACAAAGACAGTAAAGCCACAACACAGAATGTAGTGTAAAACGCTTTATTACACAAAAACTTAAAATGAATAAGAAGTATGACATAAAAGCATCACTGGAGGTGTACTGAAATGGACCTGGTAGCACGAATATCCATTGCCGCTGGTACGATGCGTAAACGCCCGGTATGTCCGCAACCCAAGTCGCTTCGGTGTCATGCGTGCATACATGCCAATGACCGCAATTTCGACCACCTCCAGTGATGCTTTTATGTCATACTGCTTATTCATTTTTATTTTTTGTGTAATAAAGCTTTTTACACTACATTCTGTGTTGTGGTCTTACTGTCTTTGTGTCTCTCTGTCTCGTTAGGGTTAGGTTTCCGCCCATGCTTTCTGCTGTAATTATGTCTCCTCACGATGTTCTCTACCTCCCTCCAAATCTGTACACGGCATTCGGAGACACCCTGTATTACTGGTCAGCCGGAGCTATGTAGCTGAAATGACGCCTCGACTACACCATTCTATTTATAGGTCAGTTAATAAAGTATAGGTTTGAAGAATCAAGTCGTGTTAATTTTAACAAGTTCTGGCCGTTGGAGAGCTCTAAGAAAGAACATATTAAGCATTTTGTTTGATAAAGTAATCTCGGCACCCCAATCCCCTCCAACTGGATTTTCGCGTGCAAGGATCAATGATAGGTGTGGGGCGGTATTAATCGGAGCATCATTGAATTATGGAAGTATTTCGAGCTACCGTGACAGGAGAGTGGAAGTTGTGTGTTAATTCGTGTTGATCATCGATTTTCGATACGAGATCCGGAAATAAATAATATTAAAAGTGAAGGATGGTATCAGTGTTCTAAAGGCCAACTCTTATTCGTTCCAATACGGATATTTAGATCAATGTCAGACAGCACTGCCTATTATGTGAATGGAGACTTTCCCGGCGTATTGATGCAGTGAATTATTCAAGGGAGACCAGCCGGATAGTGTCATAGAATGACGACGTTTCAACAACCTGATGAAGACAACCGAGCAGGTTGTTGAAACGTCGTCATTCTATGACACTATCCGGCTGGACTCCCGTGAAGAATTCACAGCACTGCCTATTGTTTATAACTATACTATCAATGACTCGGTAGAAGCTTGTGTCTTAATTTACACCTTCAATCTTTGGATATTATACGAAACGTAGAATGATTTCATTCGATTGGCGTTCAGGTGAGAAGTATTCCAATGAATAATGATAAACTCGCTGTTAGCCACTGATAAAAAGTAGTCTGCTGCCGTGGTGTGTCATTGCTCCTCAGGGATGACGACTATTACTATACCACCGAGCGTGGTGGGTGAACGGTTAACGTTCTGGCCTAGCTTTCGGATGGACGCAACTTCGAATCCCCGTCCGGGCATCCAGATTTGGGTTTTCCATGGTTACGCAAAAATCACTCCAGGCCAATTACGGGATCATTCTTTTCCAAAAGGCCATGGCCGAATTCCTTACCGTCCCTTTTCCCCAGTCCTTTCCCGCCTCTAATGACCCAGACGTCGACGAGGCATAAAACCATAAACAAAAAATTACTATACCAAAGAATTGTTTTTCGTGGGTCGAGCGTGTAGTATCATCCTCTTAGGCATACTCTTAGGCATAAGTCTGTTGTGTTCTACAGCAGACTGTATCCTCAGGAGTCCGACAACTGGCCACGACAAGACTGTAACCAAGTCGACTTTGCGATTATTTTTCAGCTGTGTACAGTTGATCTTTGACTGCCTTTGGTTGATTTCGTTCCTACAACTTCCGTCCGTGTGTTTACCAATTATACGCATCCGGTGTTTCCCAGGAAGCTGATACGAAGAGCTCCCAAGACTCTCTGTCGTTTGCTGTACTTTGCGTATTCGTCGTGAGATGTTCTGCGCTGATGACGTCAGTTCGCCCTGTGAGCACTCCCCCGTATCACTAACGTTCGAGCGGTTGGCCTTTTTGGCGTTACCTGCCCTTCATTGTCCAGTATCCAATCAGCGTGGACTTCTCCTCGATTTCTTGATTCGCTCTGTCAGATTGAGCAGGTTTTCTTAACTCTTTAACTTGGTGTGTTACGCTAGTTTTTCATAAAAAATTATTCACACGGTCAAAACAGGTTTATCAAATAATCGCTATTGTTCATCAGGGAACATGGGTTTGTTTAGAAAAATAATACTGTTCACTGTTTCATAGTTGGGACATGTATCTGTTCGTTCACAGTGACGTCTTAAAGTCAGTGAACACACGTAACTGCTTTCCACAATTCCCGCCGCATTGAACGACAAATACCGATACTACATTATATATATATATATATAATGCAAATAAGGCAGTTGGAATTCATGAGATCCCTGCAGAACTTCTTAAATCCCTAGGAGAAGAAGGAATCGAAAGATTATTCAAGCTGATATCAAAAAGTTATGAAACAGGAGAAATTCCAATTGATTTTAATAAAAATATCCGCTTCACAATTCCAAAGAAAGCACAAGCTGACAAATGTGAGAATTATCGCACCATTAGTCTAACATCACATGCTTCAAAATTACTGACCAGAATAATATACAGAAGGATGGAAAGGGTAGTAGAAGAGATAGTAGGTGAAGTTCAGTTTGTGTTTAGGAAAAATCGCGGTACAAGGGAAGCAATTCTGTCTTTAAGATTAATACTTGAAGGGCGGATCAAGAAAAACAAAGGTACTTTTATGGCATTTGTTGATTTAGAAAAAGCTTTTGATAATGTTAGGTGGGACAAAATGTTCAACATTTTAAAGAAGACAGGTCTAAACTATGGAGATAGAAGAATACTCTATAAACTATATAAGAATCAAGTTGCTATAATAAAAGTAGAGAATCACGAGAGACATGCATCAGTTAAAAAGGGTGTGAGACAAGGCTGTAGTCTATCCCAGTTAATATTCAACTTGTATGTAGAAGAAGCAATGAAGAAAGTCAAAGAAAAATTTCCGTGTGGCATAAGTTTTCAGGAAGAAAAAATCAGTATGCTACGATTTGCTGACGACATTGTCTTGTTAGCAGAGAGCGCTGAGGATATTGAGAAGTTACTGAATGGCATGAACAAAATACTGAAGGTAGATTTTGGACTGAATATAAATCAAACAAGACAAAAGTGATGAAATGTAGCAGAAATGATACCAATACTAGTAGATTAAATATAAAAATGGGATCGGATGCAATAGGTGAAGTAAGTGAATTCTGTTACTTGGGAAGCAAAATTACAACCGATGGCCGAAGCAGGAATGATGTTAAAAGCAGAATAGCACTAGGAAAAAGAGCCTTCATGAAAAAGAGAAACCTTTTAGTTTCAAATATTGATCTAGGAATTAGAAAGAACTTTTTAAAACTCTATGTGTGGAGCACAGCACTTTACGGTAGCGGAACATGGACTTTAGGAATACCGGAAATAAAGAAAATTGAAGCATTTGAAATGTGGTGCTACAGAAGAATGCTGAAAATTAAGTGGACAGACAAAGTGAGAAATGAACGCGTTTTGGAAATGATGAGTGAGGAAAGAAGATTGTGGAAGAAGCTTACAGAAAGAAGACAGGCTGGTAGATCATATTTTGAGACATGCTGGATTAGTTAATTTGCTGGTGGAGGGAATAGTCGAAGGTAAGAACTGTAGAGGAAGACAGAGATTAGAATATATGAAGTAGATTATTGAGGACGTGGTTTGTAGGGGATATGAGAGATGAAGAGGTTAGCACAAGATAGGAAGGGATGGAGGATTGCATCAAACCAGTCGAAATATATATATATATATATATATATATATATATATATATATAATGTAAACCTTCCTACGAAGACCCGACTGCCACCATATTCTATAACGTCGTGTTTTCGAGTCTATGTCTCAAAAGTTTTTCTATTTGCTGCGGATACACTACCGGGTGTGGGAGACCTACAGTTTAACGTGCAATCCGAACCCTGGAAGCCTCCTGGCATACTACACAATTCATAGCAAGAGGAGAAGGTTGGATAAGGGATTTTTCAAAATCCTCGCCGAGGCAGGGATACGAACACAGCACATTTTGTGGGTGCGCAGACTTCCGCGGTAGTTGTCGATGTTATCTTGTTTGTCCAGGTTGAACCGCATCAGTTTATGAAAACCTAACGTTTCGGCCATCATTTTGCGGCCTTCTTCAGAAGACTGTCAAGGCTGGGATCGCTGTCGCCTATATACTGCTCCCGGAAATCACGCTAACCGTTTGGAGTGACGTCACTATATAAGGGCGACAGCGATCCCAGCCATGACAGTCCTCTGATGAAGGCCGCAAAATGATGGCCGAAACGTTAGGTTTTCATAAATTGACGCGGTTCAACCCGGACAACCAAGATAACAGGGCACAGTTTGATCTGCTGTCAGCCGATTTAACCACTGAACCACCACACCGCTCTTATGAGACATTATCGTTCCAAACAACTAAAAAGATGACGACAACTCTTACTGTTGGTACGGAAAGGTATCCTGACATCTGGAACGACAGGTGTGGAGGAGTAAATAGCGAACAGACTGAGAGACAAGATGTCCTCAGACACTCATATGTTGGCCTATGTTACAGATCAGGGCCGCCCTGTCGATAATATCATGTGATCAATCCTGCACCAAAAGCAATCTCGCGTACGGCTGGTAATAAAGACGTAGGGTCACGGTTTATGGGACATACTCTAACAGAAGCATCGTCCAGTGAAAGATTGTCACACTGGGCCTCCACTGTAGCTTGCAGCTGGCTCGACTCCTGAGTCTGTCTCGGTTTTGCGTCCTACCGCAGCTGAGTAGCTAGCAGTGCTGCCAACTCTAAAAAAGGTTTATACCAAATCTGTGAATAGAAATGTCAAAAATATGCTAAAGTTTTCGGAAAATGCTAAAAAAACCCATCAAAATTAAAGGAGACATTAACATGCCTACCAGAAAAATCTCAACTCAAAATAAACTATCAACACATCTACCATGAACATAACTAACATTCAACACTGCTATCAAAATGAAATCCATCCAAAAAATAACTACGCCACATGTTATTTCTACCTAGTAACATCTCTACCATTTACCAACCTTACCGCATGAAAACTCTACCGTAAACTTCTCCGCCAAAAGGAATACCATAAATTTGTCTACCACGTTTACTTTCTACCAATCGTAAGCCTATCATTAACATGCCAAACAAATCGTAATCCTACCAAAACGAAACTTTTCTATATCCCCAAACATCCTTAAAAAAAACTTAAGATAACTTTACCATTTTCTAACACTATCTAAAACCATCCCTACCGGAATTTAATCCTATCAGGAAAACCATTTATTTTTTATTTTTTGCATATGGCTTTACGCCTCGTCGACGTCGAAGTCATTAGAGGCGGAATGGGACTGGGGACAAGGAACGGGAAGGAATACGGCCATGGCCTTTTGAAGGAAGCATCCCCGAATGATTTGAGGAAACCATGAAAAACCAAATCGGTATGCCCGGACGGGAATTCAAACACGCCTCATCCCAAATGCGAGGCCAGAGCGTTATCCACTCACTCACCACGCTCGGTAATGTATCATGCAATGAAAAGAGCAGAAAATATTAATTAGCTTGGGTTGGTAAGACACATCTCGCTATATGTAAATTTTATCTTCAAAATTGTTTGAAACAGAACTTAAATATATATTTTAGTTAAAAATAAGACAAGCAATACATGATTTATAACAACTGAATTATTTAAATTTGCTAAACAGAATTTATTTGTTAAATCGCTTTACGGAAATGTTTTATTTTCACTTTTAAAGTGTATAAAACAGTAAACTTAAAATAAACAATAATGATTAATAATGCGTTGTGATGGGTTATTCTAATAAATAAATGAACAAGACTAAAAAAAATTATTAGTCCAAGAAAATCATCAGCTTATCAGGAAAAAATGCTAAAGTGTGCTCTATGCTAAATCGACTTCTTTCATGCTAAATCACTTGAAAATATGCTATATTTTGCCATAAATATGCTAAATTATCAGCATTGGCTGCCAGGTGCACAGCAAGGACAGTTGGCCACACTGTAAGGGGAGCATCCATAAATTACGTGAGGTGTTTTTCCGGATTTCCGGCCCCCTTATGGTGAGATCTGGTCCGTGAGAACCCCACCCTAGAAATCTCCCTTGAGACTTTTTGAGACCTTTTTTTCTTCGGTCTCAGCATTCAAATCTGATTACACCCCCACTTTTCAACAAAATGCTCCCCTAAAATCGACTTTCATGCAATTTGTAGACCTTTTTTTTTTTTTTTTAGCTCTACAGTCCAATTTTTTTCCTACAAAACCTCACGTCAGATTTCCATAGACCCTCCCCCCCCCCCCTGCTATTTCACCTCACGTAATTTATGGATGCCCCGTAATGGGATTCCAGGAAATCGTTTGTGCTCTGCAGTGCGGCATGTCCGACTGGCAGTAACTAAGCTGAACATGGTTCGAAGAAGAGCGAAGTAAAAGTTTGGTATGTTGTTTTTATCATGAGTCGTTACATTCCAGTGGAGTGTTGCCTCTCGGCTCCCGCAGTCTGCAGGCTAATTGGCACGTGGTGTAGCGAGACGTCAAGGTGATCTGGACCTCCCTCGACGCGTTGAGGCCGTCGACTACGCCCATTGGCGCAGCGACGAATTTACACAACTTTAATAGTTGCAGTAACCTCGCTATACACAAGACAGACCGTTAGTTTGTTCCCATCAAATTATTCGATTTATTTTGGAGAAATAGATGTTCTAGTAATGAAAGTGCCAGTCGAGGAAAATTTATTTACTGGGGAGAATGAAATGTGTTGCTTGGAGTCTTGCAGGTCCAACTAGAGTGATTAGTATAGCGAGGAATAATGTGGTCCGAATACGTTGTTGTAGGTACAGCATTATTAAAAAAATATTTAATGGGAGAAATTGTGTTGGTTCATTCTTTACGTTAAATGAAATTATTAGTTGTAGCAGTACTTACATGTGGAGTTCGCGTGGACAAAGAATGAGGAAACTTAATTTGCACCCAAGTTATCTTGGTCTATTCCAATTTCAAAACGAACAGTTCAGTATTAGTGTTGCAAACTGAAAAAAGTGTTTTTTTTTCTAACTTTGTGAAAAAAAATGGAAAAAAACCTAGCACCCTGGGTTTTTTTTTCTAATTTTTTTTCCAGAAAACAATAAATTTGATAAATTATAGTTTTATTTACGGAACTTACATTTTACATGTGTATTTTATATCTTACTGTATCCTATAATGTCTTACATAATGATTCATAAATGTATCTATGTAGGTAACATAATTTTATTCATCCTCTATGTCAGTACCACATTCACTAGTATCAGCACCACCAACACTAGTTCTGTCGGTGTTGGAATTTTCTGTTTCTTCCTCTGGCTCCTCTAGATCCATAACTTCAGATATAGTTACATTTTCTTTTACTGGTTGTTTTTGCATTGTACGCAAAAGATTTTGAGATTGCAATTTTAAATTGTCAGCAAGTACACACTGCGCATAAAGACTGCGCTGATAATTATCTTATTACGGTCTTTTAAGTTTGAATTTATTATCATACAAAATAGGAGCTTCATTTCTTTTTCAATCGTTGTTTTACGCCAACAGTTGCAAGGAAACGATTCATAATTACTGACAATTTAATGACTCAGTATCACTATACGCTGAGGGTCTAACAAGTATACGAATATAACTAAAGCTCAGTAAGTAATAAAAAGAGGAAAACAGAACCGTAGATAAATTTAAAATTCCTAATTTTCTGAAAAGATCTGTAAGTCTACAGATAAATTCGTAGGGTTCACAGCACCAGTTCAAATAGCAAGTATCAATCCAAACAACGGGGAACGGGGATTCCTTCTCGCGCAACCAAGTCTCTTCGGGAAGTTCGCAAAAGAAAACTTCAAATGTTGCCAATATTTTCGTAATTTTCTTTTCTGCTGAACCAGAAAAGTATAGTAGATTTAAAAATTAAGATAAGTACTTAACATAAACTCTAAAACAGTCCTATTAAATGATAAATGCCTTACAAATTTGAGGTTTAGTAGTTCTATAAAAAAACCTGTCCCAGAAAAAAACATGTTTTTTTCATAGTTTTTTTCATGTTTTTTACAACACTATTCAGCATACATTAAATTATAGTTTGATTTGAACTTCGCCATACCGGAATTGATACAAAACCCCGTCCGGCTAACGGGTTGGTTTCTCAATAGGCCATGGCCGAATTCCTTCCCGTTTCTTGTCCCAACCCTTCTCACTTCTTCAGTGACCTCGACGCATAGTGCGAAGAGAAAAGAATAGTATATGCCTATTATCCCCGTTCACATATTCAAATTAAGTAAAAAAAAAAGAAGTTTTATCATAGGAGCTGAACTATATAATCCAAAAGAGAGTAGGTTTATCTGATCCACGAACTAATAACATTGATACGTTAGTCTCTGAGGACAGTAAAACCCAGTCTTAAATATGAGGTTGTCTGTCATGTGGTCTTGCCCGGACGGCTTGGTATGAAAAACTGTTGTGAAGGAAAGTAGTTCTAGTGGTAACGTGTTCATGTGTACTCATTCTTTATTTTACTTCTCGGTTATCTTTCCTACCGACACGTTATGATTTTTTTTTAATCCGACAGGTAATTTCTGACGCACTTGTAAGTATGAATTTATTGGTTGCCGCTTGTCATTGGAATTGGTCGTTCTTTGGCACTGATTCCGGCCTGGTTTGTTTGGGCCAGCTCAGTGAACGAACCTGTAAGTCCTTCTGAGATCGCAAATCTTGTTTTCTTGGAATTAAGTCGATCCGAAAGTGACCTGTACATTTAATCCGGAGTCGTGAAGAGAAGTTGTCGCATTGCAGTAACAAGGCCCATCTAATTTTTATTATTATTCAATTAATTGTAACATTTCTTATCGCTTAAAGATGTATGAAAGCGATTTCGATAGTAGCATATCGATGTTACGCATTTACTGACTTTGATCGCGAGAGAGTAGGGTCTTTGCCGTACCGTGCCGCGAAATGTAAGCGTGTGTAGCTCAACTGTTTTCTGCGAAATTGTATAGTAATAAAGTATTGTTTGGCGCAATGTGTGGACTCGCAAATGCGCAACTGTGAGCTAATGTCGGTCATCCGCGTTGCGTCCGTGAAACAGAAGTGATGTGAAGATGAAATTATCATCACGTGTGAGGAACTACATTGTTGTGACTGTGTAGAGCTGTTACGAACTGATTAATTTGCAGATCTGAAGTAAACGCGGCTGATTCATGTGTATATTTCTCATCTGGTTAAAGAATCTGCAGTCTTCGGATATCTCTGAGTCTTTGTGATGTACCAGAAGTTACTATCAATATCAGTCGGTGGTTGGACTACATTTTGTGTTTGAATTACTAACGGTTGTGAATAAAACTTTTCGATAACCACAAGACTGAGGCGACCGTGTTCTTTTTTTTTTACTTAGAGGTAGAAGTTCCGATTGCTCAGTGGCAGTAGTAATAAGACTTGATAACTTTAAATGTGTGATAATTAAATTTCAATATGTCTTCATCTTCAGAACTGCTGCTTATAATTTAAATAATTTTCTGACAAAGTTTGTTGTATCATGATTAATTGACTTTCGGGTTATGCCGCGTTGTTTATTTCATTACCTGAGCTTTCGGCTGGTATCTTCCAGCCTTCGTCAGAGATACTGTTTATGCTGACATAGCAACGAGCGCCAAGCATCGTTGAGTAAAATGCCGCTATCTTCGTTCATTTTGTTGGTATTTTTTAAAATTTCTGCTGCCTCTTTCACCCGTCGGGGCCACCACTGGTCTTCTCTCCACAGTAGCCTCGTTTCTTGAAATTTTACTTCATGCCCGGTATTAATAGCATGGCGAACTACGGCGGATTTGTCACTGTTATTATATTTGTAGTGGCGGATATGTTCTTTAAGTCTCTCCGCCACAGTGCGACCTGTCTCGCCGATATAAACACTGCCACAACTACAGGGGATTTCGTAAACACCCATAAGCTGGTGTGGGTGTAATTTGTCTTTTACCTTTGTCAGTGACTGACCAAGTTTGCAGTTAGCCTTATATACTATTCGCACCTCCACCCGCTTTAACAATTTCCCAATCCGGTCTGTGATACCCTGTATGTATGGGAGACAGGGTATCACAGACCGGATTGGGAAATTGTTAAAGCGGGTGGAGGTGCGAATAGTATATAAGGCTAACTGCAAACTTGGTCAGTCACTGACAAAGGTAAAAGACAAATTGCACCCACACCAGCTTATGGGTGTTTACGAAATCCCCTGCAGTTGTGGCAGTGTTTATATCGGCGAGACAGGTCGCACTGTGGCGGAGAGACTTAAAGAACATATCCGCCACTACAAATATAACAACAGCGACAAATCCGCCGTAGTCCGCAATGCCAAATAAAATTTAAAGAAACGAGGCTACTGTGGAGAGAAGACCAGTGGTGGCCCCGACGGGTGAAAGAGGCAGCAGAAATTTTAAAAAACACCAACAACATCAACGAAGATAGCGGCCTCTTACTCTGCGATCCTTGGTGCTCGTTGCTATGACAACAAAAACAGTATCTCTGACGAAGGCTGGAGGATACCAGCCGGAAGCTCAGGTAATGAAATAAACAACGCGGCATAACCCGAAAGTCAATTAATCATGAACAAAGATGGCCATGGAAGTCTGAAGAAAGTTTATTGTAGTTCGGTTTCAAATCTTATCGCTTCGTACAGGTTTTCCGTAATGGTTCTAGGTAATATTCTAGGTCAGTTTCACAGAGTACTCCAGCGGTGACTAGTACAATCCGAGATCTGATGGTTCATGTCGTTGTCACACCGAGAGTATTTAAGTTTTTCGATGCAAATGAGACACTGCAAGAGTTTCGTTGTCACTGTTACAGTTGTAGTTACCTTGAGACGATTTTCTGTCGTGCTGGTGCTGGTACTGGTTTCATGGTTAAGGTATGAACTTGGTGGAGGTTTTCTGTTATACCGATATGGCGTTCAGAATTTGACGTGTTTCCTTACGCAACTGACCGTAACCTCTGTTCACAATCGGCTTACAGAAACCGCGAACCACCAAGCACGATGCCCGCATCAAACACGCAGTACAGATTGATAGGTTACTCCCCAGTAGTGCGGGTATGTTTGTATATTTCATTGACATCGGAGCGTTTGGTCCTTCGAAGCGAACATGGTCAGTGAGAAGCAACGCTAGTGTCTGGCGTTTTGAAGGGCGCGGTATATAATCCCGTTTCAGCCATTCAGAGTTAATTTTTCATTACTCTGCGGAAATTACTGTACGTCAACGCCGCCATTTTCTTTGGTAAAGTAATTTCCTTCTAATTCACTGTCCGCCACGATGTCCCAGCTCTGAAGACGTTGTCTTCGTCGATAATCTTTAAAGGAGCGGTCTGGTGACTCACTGCTTAATGCGTCTGACAGAAGATCTAAGGTCTCCGGGTCGAATCTCTGTCTCGGTGAGGATTTTCATAGGCAATTAAGCCGGCCTTCACTGCTGGCATAGCTTGCTGTGTAATGTAAAGTACGCCAGAACGCTTCCGTGGTACGAATTCCTCGGTAAACTGTACCCGGCAGGATTCCCGGGTTAGGTTAACTCGGCTACGACAGCGGCGGAATGCGCAGCCAGCAGAAACCATGTCACCAGGTCTTTACGACCACACGAAATTATTATTATTTTATCTTTAAAGTAGTGATTAAGAGAAAAGCTGGTAAGTAGCGACGTCATTAGAGTCAAGATAGTATTTTGGACGTGGAATTTGAAGAACATCGGTCATTATAAGGAAGAATTACAGCATCATCTTATATATCATTTGAAAAACGTGTTTTTTTTGTGACATGCCATCTTTCTCCCTTCGCCAAAATCTATAAATGAGGTATCATTTAAAAGATTAAGCCTCCACTTTGGTTAAGGAAGGAGTTTTTCGAAATTTAACCCGTGAATCATAAAATTATGAACAATCAAGACCACTAGTATGCGATAGTTGTAGCTCCCAGGCTTCGTGGCGTCTATAGTGGTCTCATTACCGCTAGGTAGCACCACCACATCTCGCATAGATTTTCAAAGACTGTGTATGTTTTCTAGAGCAAGGAGGATTTCGGATATTCTTGTTTCTGTTGGGGAAACATTTCAAGTGAGTCGGTTCTTGTTGCGTCCCACTATAATCCACCAACACCGACCGCTATTCATGGTATATCGTTAGCGAAGTTTTCCCTCGGGACCCCTAGTATGGATAGAAAACACAGGTCAAAATACTCAGATTGGGTACCTGCCATATAACACCAAGCCGGGACAAGTTACCAAGCATCCTCGTTTTTGATATCGGTGTGAGAATATTCTGCTACTGACCTACTTGTTGTGCGTGTTAAAGTATTCACTTCGTTGATGGCTTAGTGAAGGGGTTTATCATACCTACTACTCTGATATAAAATTCTTCTCTTAGGCTGGAAGACGACTCTCTTCAAATTTTACCTCTTTCCTCAAGTTTGATTTTAAATGGTTATGACTGCTCTTTCGCAAACCGTAGACATCCCACTGTCGCATATTTTAGTGGTGTACTTCAACAGACGGGAATGAATCACATGTAAAATGAAATTAATATATTTAACATATACTAATAACATATGCAATATTATAAATGTAAATTAGTAGATCTTACGTTTCAAAGTGTGTCGATGCGAGCCAGCTAAAGTGTTTGCACGGAAAGGCATCCACACACGTGTCTGATTTATGAGTTAATTATCTTGGTCAGATACGTAAATGATTTGTGTTTTTGCAAGGGAATTCCAGACGAAAGGGCTGTTCTCAGCTAATAAGTGGTATGCAACAAACCTGACATAGAGATATATACCCATAATTTTACGATGTATCGTAAGATCAGCGAGAAGATAGAGTTGAATGAGACGAGTAAAGTTAATTGCTCAGCGCTCACCTGTAAGAGCAAAACTTGAATCCCGAACAGGTTATTACTGTGAAAACAGAACTTGCAAGTATTGGAACTACGTTTCAAGTCAGCGGGAAAATGTCGCCACGACGAGCGCTGTCAACACCAACCTGATTCTCATTGTAAGTATTGCCTGCAAGATTTTTGCAGCGGTCGATGTTGAGTGAGAGGATCTAATTGCGGATTCGTCAGTCCTCCGTATGAGGCCCGCTCTCGTAGTGAGGTATTTCACGTCACAATTAAGCAACTTACAACATGTGCTGGAATCAGTTTGGCTGAGCCCCGTTTATAATTGAATATAACAAACTTCGGGTCCTGTAGCGCACTGGAGGATGCTGAACACAAGTAGCGTGCAGTGCCTGGATGGCGTCCAACTCAAGTTGTCTCGCTTAGATTGATTTACAGTTTGCGTTCAGTGAAATCAATTTTACTGGGACGAGAAGGAGTAACATGAATCAACGAATCATTACCTCTCCGCATACGAGGGAACGATCGAATGGTGATCCTCCTACATAGAGAATTTCCATGACATGTGTATCATCTGGTGTAAAACAGAAACCCATATAGCATCTTCTCGTACCTTACCCAATAGTAATCTCTTATACTTTTACTGCTGAGCCTTAAAACTTTTTTTTTTTCAGTATGATTCGAGTATAATAATTCATTCAGAATGATTACGACTATTTTGTACAGTTTACAAATGTTTGTGCAAGCTTGTCCGTACACGTTACATTCGTACATTCTGTCGCCAGTTCGCGCTAAGGGAACGTGCACAAACTACGTGGCTCGGTCCAAGGGGGGGGGGGGGAGGGGGGCGAGGGGTAGGCTGGAAGGCTACGTTGAGCTACGGGGGGGGGGGGAGGGGGGGTTGAGGGCTAAGCCACGTAGCATTCCTTTCATAACATTTCAACAGCATGTGAAAATTTATTTCCCTTAGTCAATTATCTGCGTAAGTAATTTACAATAGTCTGACATCAGAAAAAAGCACAAAATGTCTTCTGGAATCAAAAAGGAAAAAAGCTACGTGCTACGTGGGGGGGGGGGGGGGGGGGGGTCACTGGGGGCCAAAAAGGAGCTACGTGGTTTATGTACACTCCCTAAGAAAAAGCATTTTGATAGATATTGTCTTCTCACCTGTTTATTACATACAAAGGACTGAAATGAATATTTCGCAGGGATATCTTTCACTAACATATTTGTCGTGTTTTTCTCTGTGTGAGATGGTCATCGATTAATTATTTGCAGCGATGAAGCGTGGTATCCTTTTGTATACATCTTAACTCTCATTAATATACCATGCCCGCTCTGTGAGTGGTTAAAGGAAGACCCGGGCTTGATTCCTGGGCCGCGCATCCTGAATTACTATAGGAAAATGTTGGTATCCTTATTTCAGAATGCTATGTTTGAATACTTTGACCTAGGTATTAAAAAGCCATAAAGCAGTAAACAAAAGAAATGTTTACAGATGTGTCTGTCACATGGAAGAATAAATTATTCTGGCAGTTCACGCACTACACTTTCCGTGCTGCGTTTTTGTACTGGTTCAGGAGACTACCTGCTGAATAGTAGGCAGTTCCCAATCAGATCAATAAACCGCGAATTATTTATTGGTTTACTTTTACTTCCTAGGTTATGGTACATGGTAAACAAAAGAAATGTTTACAGATGTGTCTGTCACATGGAAGAATAAATTATTCTGGCAGTTCACGCACTACACTTTCCGTGCTGCGTTTTTGTACTGGTTCAGGAGACTACCTGCTGAATAGTAGGCAGTTCCCAATCAGATCAATAAACCGCGAATTATTTATTGGTTTACTTTTACTTCCTAGGTTATGGTACATGGTACTATTGTCCATGCCGTATGTACTGCTCCTAGCAGAACGCTACGCTTTGAATCATGGATCGGTGGACCAGCCGATAGCTCTGTGTTCTGTAATCAGGACACATGGAGGATCTAGTACAGTGTTTACTAGCAGGGGCGTTTCTACCGCCCTCTGGTTTCTAGTATTATATCCGGCCTTGAGGGCTGCATCAGTGAGGGTTTTACTTGCATTCCCATGATCATATGTAAAGAGGATTTAGCATCGTCAGCAAATTACTAGCCAACAAAAGAAACATATTCTCAATAGTGGAACGCTAATGACAAATAAGGCACCAAATATCGACAAATTTGTGTCATTACACCGAACACAGGCCTCTAATTAATGTTTTCATAAAATGTATTTGTTAATCAGACTGTGGGAAATATACCAATATTGTAAATATGTTTTAATAAAGTAATTTTAGAAATCTGTCCTATTTTTTATTTATATGATATTGTATTGGATTAAATGTAAATCAAAGCAAGACAAAAGTGACGAAATTTAGGAGAAATTATACCAATAATAGTAGGTTAGATATAAAAATAGGGTGGGGTGTGATAGGAGAAGTAAGTGAATTCTGCTACTTCGGAAGTAAAGTTGCAATTGATGGCTGCAGCAGGAATGATGTTAAAAGCATAATAGCACTAGCTAAAAAAGCCTTCATGAAAAAGAGGAATCTTTTAGTTTCAAATATCGATTTAGAACTTAGAAGGAACTTTTTAATACTCAATATGAGGAGCACTGCACTTTATAGTAGCGAATCATGGACATTAGGAATACTAGAAACAAGGAAAATTTAAGCATTTGAAATGTAGTGGCATAGAAGGATGCTGAAAATTAGGTGGACAGAGAAAGTACAAAATGAACGAGTTTTGGAACTGTTGGGTCGGTAAAAAAGTTTGTGGAAGAGGCTTATAGAAAGTAGAGACAGGCTGGTAGGTCATATTTTGAGTCATGCTGGATTGGTTAATTTGTTAATGGAGGGAACAGTTGAAGCTAAGAAGTGCAGAGGGAAGAGATTAGAATATATGAAGCAGATAATTGAGGACGTGGGCTGTAAGGGTTATGCTGAGATGAAACGCTTAACGCAAGATAGGAAGAGATGGAAGATTGCAATTAACCAGTCGAGTGACAGATGACAGTAAAAAAATTAAAAAAATGATATTGTTAACTTCACCTAAGAGAAGTGCCACTGAGTCACTGTTTCAAAAAGGGGGTAACGAGCCAAAAAGGTTCGAGTTTTATAACAAGAATGGGTGTCGGACCCCGTCCGGGCATCCAGATTTGGGTTTTCCATGGTTTCTCAAATCACTCTAGACAAATGCCGGGATACTTCCTTCAAAGGGCATGACTGAATTCCTTCCTATTCCTTGCCCCCATCCTTTCCCGTCTCTAAAGACCTCGCTGTTAGAGAGACGTAAAGCAGATAAAAAAAAAGGGAGTCGGAGGGTTTTTTTTCGTAATGGGGACGGTAAGCCAAAAAGATTTGAAGCCTATGATCTCGTAACTAGGTGCTCGATACGCGCAAACAACAATCCTGCTCTTTCATCCCTAGTTACCAGTATGAGTGAGCGGAGGTGTGTCTAATGGCGGGTTACCAGTAGTCTGCAAGCAGCTGCAGCCACGAGTTACTCATTCCGCTGATTATAGGTCTCAGCCCGACACTTGCAGTGCATCTCAGTCATTACCACGTTTGTTCCACATTTAGCCATCTGCTGGACTCAGACTAACTGCTCAAGTCGCAGCTGTGAACGGACGTCAGCCGTTTTAAATGAAGGTTTACGTTATTACCGTTCTGTAATTCAGAGGGCGTTACCAACGAAAGTGAATAATGACTGGTTTCCAAGTGGTTCATTCATATTGCACTGTTGGTATCAGCAAGGCAGAAAGGCTTACTTCAGGTGCTTTGACACTCGTGCGAACCTTCGACGTTGAATCTTCTTCTGCACTACTCTCTCGGGATAGATCTTCGACATCTCATGATACATAACAACGGAGCCAAGGGTTCGAATACGATATTACATTCCATTAACGTACCTTAATAGTTATTCTGTGTTATATCGGACTATATCAAAACACTGCGTTCTAGTCCCTGTTCTACATATGTTGCCGGGGAGGAATTAAAAATAAACTATATGCTATCACTTGGGAGATAACCTTAGTTACATCATCTCTGTCCATCATGTTTTCATTCGCAGAGTATTGTGCCCCTGTATAGATAAAAAGCTCAGCTGTATGTCTGAGAAATATTATTATGGCGCTAATTTCTAACACTGGCCGGCCTCGGTAGCGTAGGGGCTAGAGTGCTAGCTCCGCGTACCGAAGGTCGCCGGTTCAAGTCCGGCCGAGGGCATGGGTGTTTAGTGTTGTGTCTGTGAATGTCTTGTCCGTGTTGTAGTGTCCATGTGTCAATACTTGATAGCAACAAATACACATTGAGCTTGCTGTATGGCCTCAGTAGCCGAATGCCATTTAAAAAAAAAAAAAAAAAAAAAATTCTAACACTGCTGAAACTACACAATTATATTGCCTACCACTAGGGTTACAACGAGACTGGGGGCAAGAACCGGGAAGGAATTCGACCATGGGCTTTCGCAGGAAGAATCTCTGCATTCGCCTGGAGTGATTTGGGGAAACTATGGAAAGGCCAAATCTGCACGTTCGGACAAGGATTCGAACAGACGTCCATCCGAATGCGAGGCCGCAGCGTTAACCGCTCGCCCGCCACGCTTGGTGAGATCATCTGACTGGCCATCTACTGTCCTGAAAGAAATTACTGACAGCGCCAGTGGAAGGTATCGTCAAAGGCCGAGACTGGAGGGGAAAGCCACACACGACATTAACAAGTCAGTTTGCGTCCTACAGTGACATTATACAGAAGGCGGACAGAAAACTACGTAGCTGCTGCAAACGAATCTTCAGTTTAACAGCCAAAGGAGACAACCACTGTGAAATACAGGGTGTTACAAAAAGGTACGGCCAAACTTTCAGGAAACATTCCTCACACACAAACAAAGAAAATATGTTATGTGGACATGTGTCAGGAAACGCTTACTTTCCATGTTAGAGCTCATTTTATTACTACTCTTCAAATCACATTAAACATGGAATGGAAACACACAGCAACAGAACGTACCAGCGTGACTTCAAACACTTTGTTACAGGAAATGTTCAAAATGTCCTCCGTTAGCGAGGATACATGCATCCACCCTCCGTCGCATGGAATCCCTGATGCGCTGATGCAGCCCTGGAGAATGGCGTATTGTATCACAGCCGTCCACAATACGAGCACGGAGAGTCTCTACATTTGGTACCGGGGTTGCGTAGACAAGGGCTTTCAAATGCCCCCATAAATGGAAGTCAAGAGGGTTGAGGTCAGGAGAGCGTGGAGGCCATGGAATTGGTCCGTACAGTACAGTACATACTAACGAAACTAAAATGAGCTCTAACATGGAAAGTAAGCGTTTCCGGACACATGTCCACATAACATATTTTCTTTGTTTGTGTGTGAGGAATGTTTCCTGAAAGTTTGGCCGTACCTTTTTTGTAACACCCTGTATACCACGGTTTGACCTCCACAGATTAGAAATTCTACCGTGACAGTTTAAGCAATAACCACACACTCTGAACTTCTATTCGAAAAAATTTCTCTTTGATGAAACCGGCTCAAGTCCATAACATATGTCGTCCGTATGACCTGAAGATTCTTTTACATGCCAACCACAACTACTGAAACACTGAGCAGGGTTATGGAACTGAGAAGCTGAAGATGGGCAACAATCCTGGCTGGAAGCTTATGATTGCATCGCAGTTTGAACAGACATGCGTCGAGAAATATGGGCTGTATTAACCTCAGCAAGAGTAGGTCAGTTAAGTGGGCCGCTTAGTGAATCGAGAGAAGCGACTGAACATACGATAGCAGATTACCTCTTAGGCCGGCCACACACAGAACCGGGCGGGGCAGGGCATTTTGCCCCGGGGCGTCTTGTGCGACGGGAAACGCACGGGCGCCTATGGAGCATCACACACAGGACCGAGCGGGGCAGGGCACGTCGAAAAGACGCCCCGGGGCAAAATGCGAAGCTGAAACAAATTATGCCCCGGGGCAAGTCGCTGCCGGGCAGAACGTTCTGCGCATGCGCTGTCACGGGACCCACCCTCCCTCCCCGGGCTCCACTATCTCGCGGTCTGGTTGTGTTGGGTTTCGAATATTCGACTGATTTGTATGTGTGCCATCTATGACTGTAAGATTTAACATTTATATGACTATACAGTGTTATCATATGGTTGAATAACTAATGCTGAGGAAAAAGAGGACCAACATACATACCTTAAGGTTATCAAAAGCCGCTCCTCTGGGGGTATGGCTGTTCTCCAGTTGGTATTTTGCTTTTCTATTCTGCTCCGAATGCTCTTAAGTACAAAGTCGAATGTCGAAATTGACATGCGACAATAATTACAAAACTTGTCTGGGTTCGGCTCGAAACTCAGAAATAAAACTTCCTATATTCCTTTTCAGGTTTATAGGGTGTACCCACATCTCTCTGTTGTTAACATTGTGGTCCAAGAGCTGCATATAATTCCTAATTAACATCCATTTCAAAATGATACACTACACACCAGTATGCTCCTACTGAGTTCACTGACAGGTGACTGGGGCAATGAAGAAAATTTGCTAAGTGTTTGACTTGCCCTGCCCCGCCCGGTTCTGTGTGTGGCCGGCTTTACGTGTACACCCCGACGGCTCAGAAGAATTTCTTTTTGATTTGGTACTTACTGCTCGTCAACGTCGGGAGATAATGGGGAGCAAGGAATTCGGCGATGGCCTTTTATATAAATTATTCCGGGATATGCCTGGAGTAATTTGGGGAAACTGTGGAAAACGAAATCTGGATGCCCGGAAG